>OZ024740.1:193582019-193589519 GCA_964016885.1 Eledone cirrhosa
GGATCCGGCTACCAGCCGAGTCCATAGTGAAGATGGACCCGCCGTCTCTTTGGCCAGGAAGGGCAGGCAATTTTCCTGTCTGGTGGCAGTAGCGAAAGAGGTTGTATGGTGCACGAGGTTGAAAGGATTGAAGACAGACACTTTTCTCTTCGGCCAATCCTTCAACAACTTGTTCAAGTTTCACTTGGAAAGGAAGGTGAGGGTGGAGAGAGTAGTGCTGCCCCCCAGTACATTTGCTGAAAGGTGGGTGAATGTGGCGAGAATGGCCCGTGTGAGTTGGCCTACTCTGGTCATGCGGTTGTAGGTAGGTAAATTTGAAGAGGAGAGGCGTGCCTTTCCAGGGTGTTCTCGAAGCGTCGGGACGTTTATGACTCGTGGGGTACCTGAGCGAACCCTAGGTGGTCATCCCCCCTGTTGGGGAATTTTTTCTTGTTGTAATTTTATTGTTACTTTATTGTTACTTTGTTATTGTTACTTTGTTTATTCATATTGTTTACTCGATTTTTCTGTAAAACCCCACTGTCCCAGTCGTTTGTATTGCCCCCTATATGACGGCCCTTGTGGACAATAAATGAAATCATTATTATTATTATTATTATTACAGCTGCATTTATCTTGATTTATGTTCATACGAGTTATCACCAAGTCACAACCAGTGACCTCAATAGACCACAAGGTCCGCCATGTTCAAGAAAGAACATACATACTCACACATGCATCTTTAGGTGTTTAGACTTGTGATGTACTTATATTGACAGAATCTTCCTTAGTATATGGGCAGTTCCCATTAGTAATATCTTTTGTATTTCTCCTATACGCGGCTTTCCTGGGATTTGCGATAAGTAATCATTAGACCCCTTAGGTATCATTCCCAGAGCGCCTACAACCACTGGTATTGTTTTATTTCTGAATTTCTACATTTTTCCAATTTCTCTCTCCAGGTCCTTATACTCGCTCAATTTTTCAAAGGTTGTTATAGATAAATTCTTGCCTATTGGAACGGCATATCAATTAGCAGGCATACCATCTTTTTAAAGTCCTTCAATATTATATCAGGTCTACTTGCATTTATTTTTCGGTCTGTTTGGATGCTAAAGTTCCACAAGATTGAGATGTGATCTTTTTCAAGTATGGGAGGTGGTTGATGTTCCCACCAATTCTTTTGATGGGGCAGGTCAAAATGCTTACACATTAATATAATCAATCCTTCAGTCTCCGATTTCAGTCCAGAGGATGCCAACCACTGATGGGTTAAAGTGTTGTCAACATCAGGATTGTTAGCTCGTTCTGGGTATTTTCCATACAGAGGCTTTTCTTTGCCATTTCTTAGCCAGTTTCTGTAGCAGTTCTTTCTTTGCAGTTACTTTTACCTGATTTGCTTTTTCTGTGTTTTCCATTTCAGAAGTAAATGGGACTTCTGTAATGTGTAGTCCATTACTGTATCTTTGTGCACCTTTTGTAATGGAGTATGATCTTTTGATACTTTCGTGTTTCAAAACGAGTTTGATCATCCGATCATGTGATTCCCTTAGATATGTAGATAATCCATTTGTTGCAGTTTTCAACGCAATGTCTAACTGGATTAACCCACGTCCTCCTTCTTTCCTAGGGAGATATATTCTATCTGTATCTCCCTTAGGGTGATGCATTCTGTGCATGGTTAAGAATTTTCTAATTTTTGTATCGAGCCGAACAGATCTCTGTGCTTGACCAGTTGATGACATTGTAACTGCAGGTTACTACTGGTATGGCAAGCGTGTTTATGGCATCGATCCTATTCCTTGCATTCAATTCCGTTCTTAAGATTGCTCTTACTCTGCGGTAACATTCCTTCCTTATCATTTCCCTCATTGTCGAGTGCTTGATTCCGTCTCCTTCACAAACACCTAGATATTTGTAAGTTTCCTCTTGATCAAGTTCTCTTATCACATTCCCTCGATCAAGATTAATGTCTGAACTTTTCAGCAACTTTCCTCTGGTGAACGTTCCTTTGGCGCATATATCTAGTCCAAACTCCATTTTAATGTCATCACTGAACTGTTCCGCAGTGGATAATAGCCCTTGCAATTGTTCATCATTTTTTGCAAATAGTTTCAGGTCATCCATGTAGAACAAGTGATTAATGGTTTTGTCATAGACTTTATATCCATGTTTTGTTTCATTGAGCATTTTACTTAATGGTATAAGTGCGATGCAGAATAAAAGCGGTGATAAAGTCACCCTGAAAAATTCCACAATTAATATTAACTTCTCCAGCTTCCAGTGATTTTGTTTCACTATTCAAAAGGAGTGTCGTTTTCCATGTCTTCATACTGAATGACAAAAACCTCCTGACAACGGGAGATATTTTGAAAATCTCTAAACATTTTTCAATCCAACTGCGTGGCAAACTATCGAATGCTTTTTTATAATCTATCCAAGCAATTGATAGATTTTTGTGTCTATTATGACAATCTTCCAGTATCATTTTTTTAACCAAAATCTGATCCTTACAGCCATATGAGCCTCGTTTACACCCTTTCTGCTCAATGGGAAATAGGTCATTTGTTATCAGGTGGTCATATGTATATTCAGTTAGGACTGATGTTGAAATGTTATACATTGTGGTCAAGCAAGTTATCGGTCTCTAATTTTGGGGATTGTTTGTCTCATCATTCTTCGGAAGTAAGAATGTAATGCTGTTAACTAGCCATGATGGTATCTTTTCTGGCTCCTTAACTATTTCATTGTAAAGTTGGGCTAACAGCTCATGAGATTCTGGGAAGGCATTTATCCAAACATTTTGTATTTTCTCTTTTCCTGGGGATTTCCATTTGCTGGTTTTTCTGAGAGCCAAACGCAACTGTTCAACTGTTATATTTTCCCATATTTGTTCCTCAAGGTGAGCTGTATCTTTCATTTGTCTGTCTATCCATGGGGCATGAATATTATGAACTTTTTCTTCGGCCCAGATCTTTTCCCAGAATTCTTGCACTTCCTCCTTGGGTGGTATTGATTTAGCAATTATTCTGTAGAATTTTCTTTGGTTGTTTTAGAACATATTATTGTCCTTATAGAATCTAGATCGTTTTTCAAAGCGCCTTATACGAGCAGCTTTGGCCGACACTTTTTGCTTGATTATTTCTATCAGCATGTCTATGTCACTTTTTGATTTTATACTGTATTTACTTTTCAATTTTCTAAGTTTAGTTAGTTTAACATGTTCACCTACTTTATAGTTTGTTAACATTTCTATGTCAGATCGGAGAAGGTTTATTTGGCGATTGATGTTCTCTTGCCAAGTAGATTCTTGTGGGAATTCCTTTCTTTTTTTCATTTTCACTCCACATAAGTGAGTGGTGAATTTAGCCGATGCATAATAGAGATGATTAAAATCAGTAATGGTGAGTTTGTTTGTGATGATAATGTTTTTGAGAATTATGTTAGAGTTGTGTATTATCTTTTGGTTCTGTTTGGAGTTCTGGATCTTAGGGAGGGGGTCTCGTTCCCCCATGTCAGATTCTTTCATTTTCATGCATTCGATCATAATTTCATCCTTCAAGTTGGCAAGTCCATTCTCATTCATTTCCTTATCATTTACGATCTCATTCTTTTCATTTTGAGTTTCATCTTGAGCATGCACTCCCTCCACTTTCTCGATCCTTTCTTTAATTTGTTCTGTTGTCAGTGATTCCGCCCCAACCCTGGGATTCGAAGTGTTACAATTTACCTCATTTTCACTGACACATGTTTCATTTTCCCTTCGCTGACTTTGTGCTAATAGCTTGATCTGATCAATTTCTATATCAGTTAGTAACTTTTTTTTTACAATATTTCTTCGTATATTGGCTAGTTTGTTACTGTCAATATAGCCTCTGTTTTCGGGATGTTTCTTTTTCCAGTTGATATATGTCTGTTCTGTATTCGATGTATTTGATGGGTAGTACATGGCAGTGTAGAAAGCCTCAAGGACTTCTTTATTATCTTCCCTTGACTATTTTTCTCTCTTTTTCTTTGGATTTCTTGGTTGTGAGCATGGAAGGCCAACAGTCAGAGTATTCCGGTTATGGGAGCTCTCCAGCTCCGAAATAATGGGGAGGTTTGAACCATTAGCTGATTTTTCGACCCCAGTCTGGTTCCTCTCTGAGGGACGTGGCCCTTTTTTACCCGGGTGACGGCCGATCCGGTATGAGATTTCATCATTAGACATTTACTTTATTTTGTCGCGTTTTATCCTTATCCGCCAAGGGGTAATCTTTTCGTGTTACCACTTCAAGGACGAGTGTCAACCAAGACTAGAGGGGTCGTCCTCCCCTAGAGACACGGCTATTCCCGGCCCGCCGCCATCCCGGTATTTCTTGGTCACAGGCTTTTCTTTTTTGTTGTTTTTTTAAATTGTTATTATCATGAGTGATTCCTTAATGTGAGCATTGCGTGGCTTAAGAATGAAATTATTAATAATATAATATACTTTTTGCTGAAGTTGCCTGTTGGATATGTCGGTGGTGGTGCTGGTGCTTTTTCTATTGCCAGCAGTGCAATTAACGTTGACGTTTGGCCGGTGGCCGGGTCACTAAGTCAATCTATTTATATATTTTGCTAGCCTCTCTCTTGTCTAGTGATACCGCCACCTTCCCCTTTCTTAAGTTAACAGAAGGTAATGGGGGAATAGTGGTGGTAGCAATGAAGGAGTGGTGGCGACGGTGATGGGATAGTGGTAGCAATAATGGATGGAGTGGTGACGGCGGTGACTATGGTGATGGCGTTGTCGTTACTGAGTTTTGTTGAATAGACTGTTGTTTGTTTGATCTGTGTATCTATGCGTTTGTCGCGTATGTTTAATATATGTGTTGACAAATTACCTTAATATTGGAATTAAACATTTTGTGAAAAGTTGAGACAATAATAATAGTAATTCTTATTATTATGCTGGGATTGGTGGTGGTGGTGGTGAAATTGCCGTTATCTGGCTGTTGTATTTAGTGTACACAGTGGGGTGATGGGATAGGGGGTGTAGTTAGTTTGTGGTGTTGGTGAAATTGCTGTTATTTGGCTGTTCCATATAGTGTAGACAAGGGGGTTTTCTTCCATTTATAACCATTCCTTTTTTGAATATAAAATGTATAATACAAAATTAAATATTTGAGCGATATAACTGGATATTATGGATCCGAATTTTGTGAGAGTTGAGTCGGGTGCTTTATGTATCATTTGTACTAAGAATTGTTATTTCACAATTGATTTAAATATGTTAAAAATCAAAATCTTACGGGAGCGATTTCATGACCTTCTATCCACCACGTGCGTCTTCTTCCCTTATTATTATTATTATTATTATTATTATTATTATTATTATTATTATTATTATTATTATTATTCCTTGAATCTCAGTCATTGATGTTGGTTAACTGGAAAGTCCGTTGGATTGAATATCAAGCCACTACCTGCAGCCTCAGATATTCAGGACGTATCGGAGGGTTCTTGCCGTTCCAAGCAAGCATGCCTTTTGAAGCGTTCCAAAAAGCGTGAAGGGGCCGATTTTCTTTAACCATCCCTGGAAACCTTTGGAGATAGTCCCCAGTGCGCCTATGACAATCGGGATCACTTTGACTTCATGGCAGTTCCAAATCCTTTTCACCTCCCACTTTAGGTCCTGGTATCGGTTAATTTTCTCCCTCTCCTTCTCTTGCACTCTCGTGTCGAACGGGCAGGCCACATCCACAATCAGGCACGATCTTTTTTCTTTGTCCACAACCACCAGGTCAGGTCTATTGTGTTCCAGTTTTTTGTCCGTCTGTATCCTAAAATCCCACAGCACCTTCACCTGACTGTTCTCCATCACCGCCTCTGGCCTATGCTCATACCATTTCTCAGAATGTGGTAGATTGTTTACTTTGCACAGGTGACAGTGGATCACCCTGCCCATCACATCGTGTCTCCAGCCCTTATAGTGGGTCTGGGCTAGGTGTTTACACTCGGACACAATGTGAGCCACAGTCTCCTCTCTCTCTCCACAGATCCTGCACAGTGGGCTAGCCTCCTCCTTGTAGATATGGTGCTTCAACCACTTCGTTTTGAGGGCCTGCTCCTGCGCAGCCATTAGCATTCCTTCTGTAGCCTTTTTGAGGTCTCCTCTTCTCAACCAGTTCCATGTCTGTGGATCTCTAAATTCAGTTTTCTCAAAGAAGGTACTATGAAGGGATTTTCCCTTAAGGCTGCTCTTCCTCCTTGATGTTATTTCCTCCTTGGGTATCCCCTGGCCTACTGTCCCCTCCTTCAGTACAGCTCTGAGCATTGGCTCCTTACTATAGGTCACGTATTTGTATAGGTTGTTTTTCTCCATCTGAACACAGTCCTCTATGCTGATAAGACCTCTTCCACCCTCAGATCTCCTTAGGTAGAGTCTATCGACATCACTCCTCTTGTGGAACATGTTATTATTATTATTATTATTAGTAGTAATATTATTATTATTATTGTTATTATTATTATTATTATTATTGACTCTCTTCTTCCTCTCCTTCTATCAAGCAATTGTTTTCTTATCCATTCCTACATGTCCGTAACATTGGAGCTGTGATCTCTCAATTCAGAGAAGTAGCGGCCCTACCTGGAGAGACAGCTTGAGCTTTGAGCCCCGATATCTATCAATTAAAGCTACTAAAAGGCAATTCAGAGGCATTTCGCCGCTTGTATTCGCATTCCTATACCTTCTATCATACACCATGATTCATGACGATATGTAAGTAGGCCCCTGTAGGATTAGAAAGTCTCTCTTCTCTCGCTTAATTAGAATTATCACTACCTATTGCTATTGTATAGGCACGTTTCCAGATACCCTAGCTATCCACCACATACGGTTCAGCAAGAAAATAACTTCTCTATTTAACGTTTTTAAGATCATGACATAATTTCCATCCTCCTCAGAGGCATTGACAGAGCGCTTTAATTGCTCTTGTGATCTCAGCCTCCGAGAGATTAGTCATCGCTCCGCGATGTACTTCATATGTTCCAGACGATTCTCTCCGCCTCGAGAGGATGCAACTCTCTGAAAAGAGACGAACCCAGACGCGATCCTGATGGCAGGTGTGGAACAGGACTTCTTATTATTAAGATGTATGGTATTATGTGGTGATATGCAATATGGAGATATTTATGTTCATTTAAATGTTGAAGTTAGGCAGTATAAGTGTACGGTATATATAATTGTAGACAATATAAACGTTATTAAAAGGTATTGAAATCAATATCAAGGTGTTTGTAAATCAGGTAAATTCTTTGGGTGTTTCCACTTAACATGGAGTCGGTTTCAATTTGATACATAGACATCCTCTAAAATGGCAATATCAAATCCATTGTTTATTCAGCATATATCGTTAGAAATATAGCGTGAGGCAGAGATTAAACACTCCATCACAGAAAATTCTGAAGTTAGGGAAAGATATCTGGTAAGGTGTATGATCGTTTTGAATGTCGATTTTACTTGAATCTCCACAACTTCAGTAACACTGATATGAGAAC
>OZ024740.1:193594519-193639519 GCA_964016885.1 Eledone cirrhosa
GCATATTAACGGCTGAGTAGCCCAATATGCATATCGAGTGGGTTAATCGGCCGGGTGCACCGAAAACGATAAACGGAAAAAATGAAACGATATTTCATTTCCCACTCTTAGTACGGCTGTTACTTAAATATAAGTATGTACACGTACATACATATATGTATACCGACGTACAGTAGTATGTATATATATATATACATACATGCACACATATATATATGCACGTATGGATTCACCGAACATTTATTATAATGCTCGGTGTGTTTGTAAACAAACATCCCGTATTAAGCCGTAGTGTCTAGCAACCACCGTTGCTCGGTATACGTTGCTGACGATAGCTAACAAGCTTGAAACTAGTACAGCGTTCCTTTGTCAGTGTTGAACAAACGAGCAACGGTGGTTGCTAGACACTACGGCTTAATACGGGATGTTTGTTTACAAACACACCGAGCATTATAATAAATGTTCGGTGAATCCATACGTGCATATATATATGTGTGCATGTATGTATATATATATATACATACTACTGTACGTCGGTATACATATATGTATGTACGTGTACATACTTATATTTAAGTAACAGCCGTACTAAGAGTGGGAAATGAAATATCGTTTCATTTTTTCCGTTTATCGTTTTCGGTGCACCCGGCCGATTAACCCACTCGATATGCATATTGGGCTACTCAGCCGTTAATATGCATAAGGTAAGTATATACGTTCAACAATCTGGCAGGAAGGTATACGTTGCTGACGATAGCTAACAAGCTTGAAACTAGTACAGCGTTCCTTTGTCAGTGTTGAACAAACGAGCAACGGTGGTTGCTAGACACTACGGCTTAATACGGGATGTTTGTTTACAAACACACCGAGCATTATAATAAATGTTCGGTGAATCCATACGTGCATATATATATGTGTGCATGTATGTATATATATATATACATACTACTGTACGTCGGTATACATATATGTATGTACGTGTACATACTTATATTTAAGTAACAGCCGTACTAAGAGTGGGAAATGAAATATCGTTTCATTTTTTCCGTTTATCGTTTTCGGTGCACCCGGCCGATTAACCCACTCGATATGCATATTGGGCTACTCAGCCGTTAATATGCATAAGGTAAGTATATACGTTCAACAATCTGGCAGGAAGGTATACGTTGCTGACGATAGCTAACAAGCTTGAAACTAGTACAGCGTTCCTTTGTCAGTGTTGAACAAACGAGCAACGGTGGTTGCTAGACACTACGGCTTAATACGGGATGTTTGTTTACAAACACACCGAGCATTATAATAAATGTTCGGTGAATCCATACGTGCATATATATATGTGTGCATGTATGTATATATATATATACATACTACTGTACGTCGGTATACATATATGTATGTACGTGTACATACTTATATTTAAGTAACAGCCGTACTAAGAGTGGGAAATGAAATATCGTTTCATTTTTTCCGTTTATATATATATATATATACATATATATGTTTAAAACTCAATCTTAGATAATTCATATGAACCTTATATAACTGCAAAATATACATATACATATATATAGTAATGTAATAAACAACATAAGGCAATTATTCCATTCACCAGTGGTTTCTTAAATGCAAAAAATATTGCCTTCAATCATCAGAATGAAAAAAACCTGGTCTATCCATATATATATATATATATATATATACACACACATATACATATATATATATATATACACATACACATACATACACATACATTTTGGTATATGAAGGGTGAGGCAAACAAAAATATAAGGAGGGGGTGACGGAGGGGGAGGTGACATATGTAAAGGTTAAATATAAGGGGAGATAAAGGAGAAAAAGAATACAAGAGTACAGAACGTGGATTCAGCAGGTAGAAAAAACCGTAGTAGAAGTAAAGAGCAGAGAAGGAGATCCAGGTGGTTGAGTTATCATTTGAATGTCAATCCAATTACAGATCAGATGTGATTTCAGATGAGGATAATATCTGAAGATCTCGGTCTTTGAGTTTAGGCAAGCAGAAGTGGCTCTCAAGTTTTGCAAAATCCTATATTTTTCTGTGGTACACAAAGAACAATTCTTTGTGCCCCTTTGGTACTCTCTCGAATGGTCTAAGATAGACCAATCGATAGAGTACGGCATGTTACTATCCTTGAATTCCCACACCTTACTTGCGAGGGCCGTTGTTGTTCGTTTATCGGAGTGCTTAAAAGAAGCAACATGTGAGTAAAACCTGGTTTTAAACCCGTCCTGGGTCACGCCGACATATCGCTCACTCCTGGCTGGCTGGTTGTTGATTAACGGTGTTATTTTAGCCTCATAAACAACAGATTTGGTGTTACATTTACCCTGCAATGGGCATTCATCCGGCTTCCTGCAACTGCATCCTGGATTTGCACTCGTATGATTTGAACTAGTGATCTTCGACTTCATCGATGGGGAACAAGAGTAACTGATCTTAACTAAGTTCCTATTAAATATCTTATAATATCTATGATTAGGAGGAAAATGTTTGTCTAAGAGTTCAAGGAATTTCCTTCCTACATTAGTTTGTACAGTTAGAGAGAAGGGGGGTGTGAACCAAATAATGTTCCTTTTCCTGTTATTGTGGCTAGTTTTAGGGGGGGGGGGTAGGTAAATAAAAAATGTTTTCTGCAAAACCGCTGTTCTTAAGGGCTTTATTACAATAAGGGGCGGCTTTATTAAAAATGTCTATAGACGAAGATAAGGTAGAAATCCTACAGCTAATGTTGGGAATAAGATTATTAAAAACTATAGGGGGATGGCAATACTCTTTGTGTATATACTTAAGATTTTCATTAGGTTTATGATAAGAAATTGTGTTTTTTTATATTTTTAACATTCTTATTTTTCTATATAGATTTACTCCATACAGATCTACTTGTTGTTTCGACTTACTCCCTCCCCCATCCCCTTCTTGATCTCTTATCCTTAGGATTCTGCTGTAGTCGTCACTGTCAACGCACGACTAGGTTTCCTCCACTCCCTCTCCCTCTTTCTTCTACTGGCAAGTTCAGCTACCTCTCCTTAACACAAAATTCCATGATAGAATTATGTGTCTCAACAACAAACATTTGACCAATCCTTGTAACAATCACTTTTACCATATATGGAATATTACCCCCTGAGAAGCTCGGCTATTCATTTACCAGGATAAAACATTTCATTTAGTCCAGAATTAGCCGTCGAAACAGCCTGAGCTCAGCCGTCGGGGCCCTACTCGTTCCTATTACCCACTCTACTACCCTAAATATTGAGTACTTTGGTGCGTTATGGTCCAGCTGGTTCCGTACCACATTTCCTTTGTTATATATATATATATATATATATATATATATATATGGGAGGGGTATGTGAGCGCGCGCGTGTGTGTGTGTATGTATGCAACTAAACCGTTGCCTGCTGCAAACTGTAAATAAACCACTCAGAATATACCTTGATAGCATAACTGCGCAGCCCTCATAATTCCCGCTAATCAAAACCACAAGCCGCATCCCTATATTTTGTTAAGCAACCATCAACTAAACTACATCACCAACCGCTATGGGAAGACAGATGTCATTAAGCTGCAACTATATTTTATATGTACATAAATCTACATTTATATTGAAAGAGAGAGAGAGAGGTTTCGGCTTGTTTGTTCAGCAAGACTTTTTCAAGGGCGTGGTAATGTCGGTAAGGCCACTGGTCTCGATAGTGTTTTGGTCGAGTTTATCATAGTAGTAATTGAACTGATGGAGAAAGTGGGGGAGGGACAGACAGTGGTAAGTATATCCAAACAGACAAGGAATCAGAATAAGGAACTAGTGATTGTGGTTGAAGGGCTGGATAGTGGGTACGTGTGAAATAGGAGAAGGGGCATAATCGTTTTAGAAATAGAGGGTGGGGAAGTTGGGTTATTTACAGATGCGGCTTATATATATATATTTACTTACACATAATTATTTTCCGTCTCCCTCTCTCTCTCTCTATATATATATATATATATATTTATATATATATATATATATATATTTATATATATATATATATATATATATATATATATATATATATAGAGAGAGAGAGAGAGAGAGAGAGAGAGAGGGAGAAAGAAAGAGAGACAGAAAGAAAAAGAGAGAGGGATGGGTATGCAGGTGCGCGTGTTTGTGCATGTGCGAAGTGTGCATGTGGGCCTGTGTGCGTTTGTGTGCGTATGCTTGCGAGTCTCGCTGTGTGTAAAATATTCGACTCTAATAAGAAATGAAAACACTGAATATCGTATTATATAAGGTGGATTATAAAACTACAATCAAATGTTAATTTACAATATTTAATCGGGTCAGAATGTTCATACATTCTTTATATAATGCCCTGAATACATCTGATTTCCTCCCTGAAGAAGCAAAAAATGGTTTTCTTTTTGTTTTTCAGTATTAATCAATATAATAATGAATATTAATATTTTGAATAATTATAATTTCATATCCAGATCATTATAATTACAATATACTAATTATTGATTCTAAAACTTTTCGACATTTTAACCCCCCCCCCCCACACACACACACGCGCGCGCACACACACACACACACGCGCACACACACACCCGCACACACACACACACACACACCACACACACACACACACACACACACACACATATATATAAATAAATATATATATATATATTTAATACAGAAATGGCTTCTACAGGACTAGAACTGTTCCGCAGTATCGGTAGAGGGTCGGACGCCATGCTTTGACGCATAGAGTTACGGCCCTTGTCATTCTGATTTCAAATCCCGCCGAGGTCAACTTTGCCTTTCATCCTTACGGGGTCGTTAAAATAAAGTACCAGTATGCACTGGGTAATTGCTGGCCTTGTTCCAAAAGTAGAAACAATTATATAAGATTACGGTTTGATTGTAAACTGAATTGGCATTTGGTCTGAGTTCAAATCAAGCCGAGGTTAACTTTCCCTTTCATCCTTACGGGGTCAATAAAATAAAGTACCAGTAATGCACTGGTTAATTCCTGGCATTGTGCCCAAAGTAGAAACAATTATATATGATTACGGTTTGATTGTAAACTGAATTGGCATTTGGTCTGAGTTCAAATCCCGCCGAGGTTAACTTTGCCTTTCATCCTTACGGGGTCAATAAAATAAAGTACCAGTAATGCACTGGTTAATTCCTGGCATTGTGCCCAAAGTAGAAACAATTATATATGATTACGGTTTGATTGTAAACTGAATTGGCATTTGGTCTGAGTTCAAATCCCGCCGAGGTTAACTTTGCCTTTCATCCTTACGGGGTCGATAAAATAAAGTACCAGTAATACACTGAATAATTGCTGGATTTGTGCCAAATGTAGAAACAATTATTTTATTTTAGATGATATAAATCTAGATATGCTCATTAATTAGTATTTTCAAATGCTTCATCGTTTAAGTGAAAGGAAAATTAGAAAAAAATGCGGACTGTATATAACAGATAGGAAGTGTAAAAATAAACCAAGTATGTGATATCTTCTGTTTTATATCGTTGAGTAATTGAACCCAATGTCGATATGTGCATAGTTGAAACTACCTTAAGATGGATGCATTCAAATTTGAATAATTAGGAAACTTGAAATGCATCACATTTGGACACCTAGTTGGTGGTCTTTACATTGTGAGATTAATGCCTGGTATTTGGTAGGTGATTGGATGTAATCATACCTGGAGAGGAGATGGGTACCGCAAGGAGTAAATTGCCCTAGAAATGCCGTCTCTACTTACAGTTTCCCTATGACTCCATCATGAGTTATAGGTCCATGCATATATGTAAACCCAGAAAGCTTTTTAGAGAACACTTTGTGTGCGGATAAAAGATTTAAAGAAAGTTGTCAATCATATTTCCTTTCATTTACTGGTGTTCCTGTGAGTGATGATTTTAAGAAGAAAGCAAATATGTTCCAAAATGTCGGCAAAATGAAAATTCAAATTCAGATATTCATACAGGGATTTCTGTTCTTGAAGAATTATAGAACTTTTAGGCATGCAAAGCTACATTACCTGAATCTATTTGCCATCGAATGACTTTTACTATTTTTCTTTATAAACATCATGCCACAAAGCCCACTTGTTTGTTTTGGGGAGTATACACACACACACACACACATATATATATATATATATATATATATATATATATATATATATATATATATATATATATATATATATAATGTCTGCAGTTGTGTTCGCATGCCAACATAAGAGCAAGAATGAAGTGCTCATTCTACTGACATGGCTATTGAGGCTTGTTTGCATAATTGCAAACGAGTCTCAATAGCCATGTCAGTAGAATGAGCGCTTCATTCTTGCTCTTATGTTGGCATGCGAACAGAACAATAAAATTGAGGCTTGTTTGCATAATTGCAAACGCATCGAATGTTATTTTTAATATTCCAAAATCTCAGATTACATTAATTGTATTCAGCCATGTAGAACGAAATTTTCTTTTTTATATATCTATATATACATATATATACATATGTATGTATATATATATATATATATATATATATATATATATATATATATGTGTGTGTGTGTGTTTGTGTGTGTATGTGTGTGTGTGTGTTGTATAATTCCGATTCAAAATACCAAGACATTAGAATGCGCACAGAGGTCTATTTTAAATAGGTTATGGGATATTTCTATGATCATCTTTCATTATCAACACCCTTATTGTTAATCTAACATTATACAAAATATAGGTTATATGTATAATATTTTGAATGTAAATTGTTATTAGATATATATGATATAAACCTAAAGAAGGATAGAGAAGTGAAAAACAGTTCACCACACATCAACTCCTATCACATAATTATTGATATAGATGAAATTACAAGCCATGCATTTCTCTTTCTGTTTATCTAAACAGCACTCACAATAACATTCGCTTTTATAGCAATATGTTATTATTCCTCGATAAGTATTAGGTTACTTGTGATTTACTATCAAAGTCTGGCAGACTACGATTCATTTCATGAGATGATTTTAGACAATATATTGGGCTTCTCATTTGATTGTGCACTATATAGTGTTGGCTTGTGAAGGAGAATCAAGCAGAAATATATATTTTCGACTAAACAACGTAAATACAGATGCCATTTGTCTTGAATACTTTACAGACAATAACAATAAACTAGCGATTGTCTGCAAAACCTTTCTAATTCAAATCAATAATTATTAGACGTTATTAGACGTATGATTATGTAGTGAGCAAATGAAATTGTATGAGCGCGTAAATGATTATTTTTATATATATATATATATATATATATATCATCATATATATTTCGAATCCCGAAACAACTTTTGTATGGCGAGCTTTGTAAAGGTAAGTGACCACCAGCCAAAGCTCCGATTCAAATATTGTGTTAAGGACTCATTAAAAAAAAGTGAGTTTATGGTGGCTGACTGGGAGATAGAAGCTCTTGAAAGAGATACTTGGTGTGCAGTGGTGAATGATGGGGTCCATAATTTTGAGGACAGACGCAGAGAGCTCGCGAAGATCAAACAGGATGTGCGTAAATCAATGGCCTGATGTATCTCGCGAAATGATCGGTGTTCCTATTGAATTGGTGTGTCCTGATTGTGGAAAGTTTTGCTTGAGCAAATCTGGTTACCGGAGCCTCAGTCACAGCCATGTTCAGAGAGACCTAGTGAACTATGATCACCACGGTTTTGTGAAGGCTCACAGGCAACCTGATGCAAAACCTGGGTGGTACAGGAAGATAATTAGTTGTCGTCAGTGTACGAAGGAATGGAAGCCTGTAACAGGCCCGAAAAGCCCAATATCCGAGTGTCAGACATCTGAATATGACAAGCGATTGCAATACTCCTAGCACGAGTTTGCAGCCATCATATATATATACATATATATATATATATATATATATATATATATATATATATATATATATATATATATATATATTTATATATATATATATATATATATATATATATATATATATATATATATTTATATATATATATATATATATATATATATATATATATATATATATATATATTTATATATATATATATATACCTATATATATATATATATATACACATACATGGTGGCTGCCAACTCGTTTTCGAGTACGGCCACTACTTTATATCCATGTGAGAGAACCCCTACCGATGCGCTGAACGAGTGTGTCTTTTAATCTAGCCAGCGACTTGAAAACTCTGGTACAAACACTACACTTGTGACAATAAATGACACATAGTGCTGGTCCCATGGTACCATGTGATGACAAGTGCAGAGAGATCTCCAGATATAAAGCAATGCCTGTGCCGTGAAGCTTTTATAGTGAGCAAAGACACTGCACAAACATACATACATACATACATACATACATACATACATACATACATACATATATACATACCTGTGTGTGTGTGTATGTGTGTGGGTGTGAGTATGTGTATGTGTGTGTAGTTAAAAGCGAAGGTGAAAATGCACAGAAGTATATTTAAAGAATATATTTTCTTTAATCAGAGAGAATGATTAATTTTATAAACTCTGCCTCAAACATAACCTGTTTCGATTGGTATAATAATTCTATTAAATATTACATATTAAATATTAAATATTAAAAAAAATATTTCGTGTATTCTGTGTTGAGCTCGAATATATGTGAATTTTCTTTTAACATTTGAAATATATATATATATTCTTTATGAAGGTATGGTGGTGAAGGTGGAAGTGGGCTTCAACACATCAGGAATTCAACTGAATTCACTTGGTTAAACATAGAAACTGTTCCTACTGTTCTTACTGTTCATGATAATGGCCAAATATCATTTTTACTGTGTGTATGCCCGTGTGTATGTGAGTGATTGCGTGAGTTTGTGTGCCTGTGCGTGCGCGCGTATTAGCGAGAGATTTAATTGTGTAGAAAGGTCAGTTTAGGTGTGAATAGAGATTTAATCAACAGACTTTTCGTATATGTGTGTGTTTATCCCTTGTATCAAGAGAACAAAATTGTATTTTACAGGGTGAAGATAAATGTAGAGATAAAAGTGTAAATATAAATAACAATATAGATATAAACATGATTGAAAGGGGTCCTGGGGGGTTGTTGCAGTGGTCCCTGGAGAATTTACAGAAGAAAAGAATGAGAAAAGAAATAATATCTGGTTGGTAGACAGCACTTCCCCCTCCACACTGATGTTCCACTTCAAGTGAAAGTTGAAAACATTAATTACCGAAGAAGACGTTGGGCCTCTTCAACACTTTCAAAGGCATCCACCACACGACCCCTTTCGTCATGGCCACCGGGCAGACAAAATCTGCCTGCCCGTCTCCGCTAAAGGAAGACGATGGAACAATGGTCACAATGGACTCAGTTGATAGTCGGATACTTCCCACACGGGACAGCGGGTGCTTGACATGTCAGCAATACTAGGAAACTCGCTGAGTGCATGCAATATGCATTCGGTGCCCTGCGTGCAGCTGGGACACACCTGTCTGACGCCACTTCCATGCCTGTAGAGTTCCTCTCGAACTGGCAAAGCTCCTCGGTAGCAGTGCTAGACGAGGGATTTCTGGAAGTTATCCATGGGCACTGCACCGAGAGTCCTCTAGAAACAGTGGCTAGCTGATTTTCGGCAGTGCTCAGACACTCCTCAAGTACACGTCGTTTTTATTTTGTTTTGTTTTTTATTTGCCACTAACCCTCTATAATGAAAAGAAACTCAAAGAATACTGGAAATGAAAGTAAATATTGAAAATGGGAGGAGGAAGAAAAGAAAGAGAAAATAGAAATGAGAAACGAAGAGGTTTCTTTGGAATTATGCTTTTTTCTTTTTATCTTATGTTGTGCGTGTATGTGTGGATGCAATTGTTGCCATGTAGGTGTCTGTATGAATTAGTTATTCCGATCCATAGACCACTATTTATTGCCAAAATGGGGAATAATTTCATATTTAATTATTGTTTATATTTGTTAATGAATTGTTTTATTGTCATTATTATCTGTTGTTGGGGGCGGTGGATTGGCAGTATCGATAGAGCATCATATACCATGCTTTTAAGCATAGTGTTATGGCCCTTTGCGTTCTGAGTTCAAATCCCGCCGAGGTTAACTCTGCCTTTTATCTTTATGGGGTCGAGAAAATAAAGCACAAGTAACGCACTGGGTAATTGCTGATCTTGTACCAAAAGTATAAATAATTATTATCTGTTTTTGAGTGAATGAGTCTGAGTATTTGTACAGTGGAAGAAATTTGAAGGTGGGTATGTCTAACCCACATGTCGTGATGCGTCTGCTTAAGAGGACTTTTCTCGTGTTTTCATCGCGGATTTTTGTCGGTACGGTTAATATTCTGCGTAATACGATTCCTGTCTTTTCTATATAAATTACAGCATGTAATCACATCTATTAAGTTTTCCGTATTACAAGTGAAATTTTATTTTATTCTGATGATTAGTCCATCCTTAAGTTGGAATAATGGTACTTCAATTAGATTTAAGTAGATACCACAATTTGTTCTTCCACATTTTGAAAAAATTCTGGTTGGGGATTCTTCATTGTTTTTTGTCCCAGAAAGGATATGATTTTGTGAGTTTCTATAATTATTTTTCATGTTCATATAAAATAGGTAGGTTTTTGCGAAGGTGGTCAAACATTTCAATATTTTGTGGGTTGAAAGTTGATACAGATTTTGGATGTCTATAAGTTTAGCTCTTTCTGTTCCATTGGTAATTTCACCCAGTGGAAATGGTATATTGGCTGAGTACATTTTTGCGTTCATCCAGTCTTTGCTGACATTTGATCGTGTACATCCTTTTAGATAGGTTAAAAGGAATGTGTGTTTCGGGTGATATATATATATATATATATATATATATATGTATATATTGGATGCACTTGATACTATTCTCTCTCTCTCTCTCTCTCTCTCTCTCTCTCTCTCTCTCTCTCTCTCTCTCGCTCTCGCTCTCTCTCTCTCTCTCTCTCTCTCTCTCTCTCTCTCTCTCTCTCTATCTCTCTCTCTCTCTCTATATATCTATCTATCTATCTCTATATTTCCTCTCTCCCCTTCTCTCTCTCTGTCTTTATATATATATATGTATATATATGAAGATTTTCGTTCACTGATATAGGACTACACCAATATCTGCTATCTACATGCAGGAACAATTTCATCACTGTCACAATTGAATAATTCCTGACGTCTGCTAATATATTCGTACCTGAAACACGTAAAATTATGTTATAAGTATAAACTTTCGTTTAAGTTTAATAGTCACAATGATAAAAAGTATAGAACTTAGAAAAAATGAGAGAAGGAGATAAAGAGCGGAGGTGACAAGGTGGCAGGCATAGATAATGGAGAAGAAATATGTAGAAGAAATATGACAACTTATCCATATGAATCATGAAATACCTAGAAATCCACCTACAGAGTAAGCATTAATGGTTTTTTTACTTGATTAGTCTCGGTCACAAACCCCCATGAACTTACACACATATATATATATACGAGGGTGCTTCAAAACGTTCGTGGGAAAAGTACATAGCTAAAATCATATGTAGAGATTTTGATCTCAATGCACCTGTAGGTCCTTATACTAACATTGTAATAACATGTTCTAACATGAACCCTTAAATGCATGTTGCAACGTGGCGGCGCCAGTCGGAACTCAGCACCCGCTCGAACAACATAATCACCATCAAAACATCAAATACATGGTGAAGCTAGTGTGGAAGGCAGCCAAATTATTGATACTCTGGAACAAGTTTATGGGGACAATGACCACAAAACTGAAACATACAAAATGATAAGTCGTTTTAGAAGTGGAAGATGATGAGGTTAAAGATGATCCCTAGTTGAAGATACAACAAAAGCTGCTTTGACATGTTTTAAATTGCATGGCCCTCAGGTTTACACTGATGAATTTAAAGGCTGGTATCAACGCTTCTGCATACGAAGTGTAGATGGAGCATATGTTGAATAATAAACCTCATAACATCATTTGTTTATCAGCGGAAACGAAACACAATCTGAATATGGTAGAATTGAAAACAGTAGCGTAATGGTCACGAGTTGCGAGTCGAATCAAAACATAATGTTTCGGCCCACGCTTTTCATAAAATTGTTGAGAGGGAAGAAAATCTAGGAAAGTAAGAAATGAGAAACGGAGGCAAGGAAGTAGAATAGCAACAAGGATATCTGTATATATATATATATATAAATATATATATATATATACATGCTTATATATTTATATATATATGCATGTATATATATATATTTATATGTATATGTATATATATATATATATATATATATATATATATATATATATATATATATATTAAGTTGTTAAACAATGTTCAATGGCTATGTCAAAGAATGAGTTTTACAGTAGATTGGAAGCAGTCAACGAAACTAATTATTTTCAGGAGCTATTAAGGTTAAAATATAAGTATTAATAAAATAGATGTTCTTTTGATCAATTACATTTTATTATACATATTTCGGATGTACAACAGTACGTCCTCATCAGACGAAATATAATGATACATTAGATACCCTGAGATGTTATATGGTTAAGATTTAATCAAGGTAGTGATTAACCTAAGAGAAGGTTTTACTTATATCCTATCTATGAGAGAATGCGAAAACGTAATACATTCATTAGAGAATGTGTGAGTAAGAAAAAACGTTGCATACTGTAACTGTTCTAAAATTGTAAAAGTGTATGCTACTACGATATATCTAGGGAAACGTCTCATGAATCATAGCAGCCACTGGAAAGGTATTTATAAAGAGGGAAAAATAAAGTGTAGGGGGTGGGGGTGAACTATGTAGAAGGATGTTTTATTCGAAATTTAAACGGTTAAATTTGAAAATATCTAATTCATAATATTAGGGTGAAGACTCCAGATTTAAGGATTATTTGCTGGTTATTTATATATTATTATCTATATAAATTCGATAAGTGTGTTATTATGTCTAAACTTCTGAATTTTAAGAGTAACATTGAAGGGATTTAGCTGGCACATAAAGGATGAAATAATTTACTGTTGATTATTTACCTAAATTCAAACTTTAACAAATATACCAACATATTAGGTATGTAAAGCTTTTGAGTTACTTATTGTTATAAATATTTAAATAACTATTATGTAGATAGGTATATATTAATGATCCATATTAATGATCCATTCATATTAAATATGATAAATAGAAAACTGCTGGAGATTACCGGTGGTTCATATAGGGACGACATTTTATTTACGGTGGTCAAACACAATACTATAGAATTAAATAGAGTTAAGAAAAGTATAATAGAATTCTTTAAAACGTACGACCTTAAATTAGAAGTAGAAAATGGTACCAAAATAGTTAATTTCCTTGACGTTACCTTTAACTTAAACACTGGCTTCTATTACCCTATTCATAAGCCTAATGAAAACTTAAATTATGTTAGTAACTATTCAAATAACCCTAGATCTGTAAAAAAAGCTATAGTAAATAGTGTACAAAAACGTATTAATAAAATATCAGCTAATAAAGATATATTTGATAAAAGTGCGGAATATTACAACAACGCGTTAAAAAGAGCAGGATATATGAATAATATAGAATATGTAGATAATCACAATCCAAGTATTATTCCTAATAATAATAATAAAAATGATAATAACATATATAAGAGTAACTCTAATATCTATAACTCAAACACACATACGCTAAATAAATCGAGAATACGAACTAGATCTAAACCAGTCATATGGTTTGCACCCCCTGCTTCGGTCGCAGTTAAAACACCAATTGCAAAACTATTCTTTAAAGCTCTTGACACCTCTTTCCCTACTCAACATAAATACCATTCTATTTTTAATAGACATACCATTAAATTCGCAAATTCTACAACCAGTAACATGGCTAAAACATCGCCAAATTAAACGCCAAAATCTTAAAACCAAAATGATCATAATAATAGAGTTAACATTAATGATACTAAACCAAAATGTAATTGTAGAAATAAAATTAATTGCCCTATGCAAAATAATTATTTAGATTATAATTTGGTTTATAAATGCACCGTAAAAACTGACCAAAAAACATACAATTACATTGGATCAACCTCGTCCATATTCAAAACTCGTTTCGCGAACCATAAATGCTCATTCTCGAACTCTAAGAGGAAATCATCTACGTCTTTATCACAGCTCATATGGTCTTTAAAAGAGAAGAATTTAGAATACTCCATTCTTTGGACAAAACTTCGGAACTGTGGAATTTACCGCAACTCTAGTATATCAAATAACTGCCCGTTCTGTACAATGGAGACCCTGTTGATTATTAATAATTATGAGACCCTAATTAACAAAAAAAGTGAATTATTCTCTAGTTGCCTCCATAAAGCTACGTCCACTTTTTTAGCCTCACAAAAGTTACAAACAGGTAAACGTAGCTTGGAAGGGCATAAGGTTATCAATTAAGTGCATAAAGCTGTTGAACCGGTTATTAATAGTTACGAACCAATTAGCATTTTGGACAATCAATGATGGGTTAATAATCTTCTAATAGCGAATTTAGCAGGCCAAAGTTGCTGGGTGTCAGATCTGTCCGCTATGGTGACCCTGCAAATTTTCCAGACGGCATAGCTCCAACACCTCCAACACCTGCACCAACATCTATAGCACCTCTTTGTAGACGATATTGCGTGTCATCCCTTGAGGAGTGTAAGCAAAAAGTCAATTCCTGCTCCATAAGCGGGAAAAGGCAACATAAAGTTGGCGATGGGAGAAGCATGGCTCCCCCAAATAGATGTCCGCCACCGACAATGTTTGCCCTTGTGACTTCTTAATGGACATGGCAAAACATGGTCTCACCGGAAATTGGGATCGCCGGAAATCGCACGTGATATCTGACGCTGAGGGTTCTTCCTTGGAATGAAAACATTCTCCCCTCTCCTGCACCCCGTTACAATGGTGGCCTCATGCGAGTACCGTTGCACTGCTTTGGTGAATACAAGTTCCTTATTAGCATATTTGAACAGCCAACCCTAAGCTTAAGAATGTGATGTGGGAGCCCTGGTGGCTCAAGGGAATTTAATAACTCAACCGGATAGAAAACGATATCGTCGGGGTCTGACGTCCGGTCGATAGATTTGAAGATGTGTTCTTTACCGGGAATTTTCTCAATTAGCTGCTCGTTAATAAAATTAACGATGGTATTTTTCGGAGCAAGGATGGCTCTTTCGCTGAGCCAATCGAGGTTTTTAAAGTTAGATGAGACATTAGGAAAAACTGCTTCCCAAAGGTCAGAAGGGCTGCTCACACATGTTGCACAGAGAGTCGATTGCTATGCCGCCCTTGTCATCCGCAGGGACCTTGCCGTCACCAAGTGCTAAAATATTCTGAGTAAATGCTGCAGACAGGTTGTCACAATGCAAATCAGCACGCATATTTGTGCTCATGTACAAACTCTTCACCTGGAGCCACAAGATGGACGACTTAAGACATGCACGCACTTCATCAACTCTTGTCCCTTTGGGGATGACAGGCAGCGTTTGCCGAAAATCCCCTGATAGCAGAAGGGTTACGCCGTAGAATCCCTAATGTCTTTCAGTGTCCTGTCCAATGCCTCAAGGGCACTCTTGTGTGCCATTGTGCACTCATCCCAAACAAGGATTAACATTTTTTGAGAACCAGAACTTCGTTTGGACTCTTGCTGATATTGCATGTTGGTGTCTCAGTTTTTACTAAATCCAAGGGGAGTTTAAAGGTTGAATGTCCTGTCCTGCCTCCCAGCAGCGATCCCGGACGATGCAACGGCCAACGCAATTTTTCTCTCCTGAAGAATCTTAGCGAGAATCAATTTCGTTACATAAGATTGTCCGGTACCCCCAGGAGCATCGAGAAAGTAAATACCCCCAGTCTGATTTTGAACCGCGTCAATGATCGTTAAATAGGCCAACCTTTGGTCCAACAGACGTTTGGGCTCATTTTCTTCTAAGTATTGGGAAAGAGAGTCGATGTCATATGCTGTTTCCCGCAACAAATCCGGGGCCAATGTGTTAGCTTCCTCTCTGACGGTTGACGGCAAGCCATACGTCGCCAACTCACTCTCACCCATGTCGAGGAGGGCGTCCTCGATATCAATGAGTGCCCTGTTGTAGATAATGTCGCTGTAACCAACTTCCACTGAAGTATACTGCAGATGAGCCAGGCGCAGGAAGTCCTCAGACATGAAGTCGCTGTACTTGACCCATAAAGATTTGGGATCACCCAATTCACACATTTGAAGCAAAATAGCAAAGAGTTCCCGTAGACCTTTAGGTGATTTCAAAAAAGCACCCTCTGCTAAAGTGGAATCCCATTGCGAATCATCTTCCAAAAGACCACGCTTAAAGACCCGGTACGTATCACATATTTCTCCATCAACAGTTTTGAGGTCCTGAAAACTTTGTGGGCCTACAACTTTATGCAGAAGAAGGCGGAGATGAAAGCACTCATGCTGACTTGGGGGCACAGTGTAAACCCTTCCAAGACAGCTGTCAAATTTTACACCAGGATGTCTTTCAGCACTCTGACCTGACTTTCTTCGCACCCAAGTGTTTTTCGACCATATAAAGTAGGATGGTACCTGGAAGTACACATTTGTTTACGCAAATGTATCGAACTGGCAAAGTTTGAAAAAACCCGTGAGAGTGGTCTCTTTCGGATCAGCGGCCAACTTGGCGGCGGTTTGGTCCTTAAAGTAAACCATTTGCCCATTTTCCAAATGTACCGCAAGCTGTACGATGGCGGGGTGGCGTTGTTGTAGGGGTAAACCAAGTAGGCACCAAAAAACTTCATTGCTACTGATGTACCGCTCCGCCAGGTATGCTGTGATCTCGTCCCTGCTATTTTCAGCTTGAAATGCGAACATTGAGGCATCAGAGCCCATATTTACATGTTTGCATATGTATTTTATCGACTTGACGGAGTTGCAGAACTCAACGTTGATGTGGGCGTTGAACATCTTCAAGAGAAGCGGGCAAGAAGGGACCACCCATCTATTGTCGATTTGACCCCTCCCCCCTTACTGTTGTGGTGAAGCCATCGTTCTCAGGCCGTCTCCGACTGTACAAGGGGTACCCGTCGCCACCAGTCTGAGTCTGGTCAACAAATTTTTGGGGGTATCCCTTACTGCACGACCTCCGCCCCTTTGAGACACGTGTGATGCTCCTTAGGAACCGACGCACACGGACCATGAATCATGTTACCTTTGATGATGTCATGTAATTCCTGGTCAGTTGCTGGGTTAGGGATTTCAGCCGAAATGAAGCTGTCTATGGCATTTGGATTGATTTTATCAGCTAACCAAATCAAAATGTGAGCATGTGGCAGCCCTCAGTATTTGACATTCGACGGTGAACATGTCATATTTTACAGCTCCAAATACCTGACCGTTTTTATTAAAGCCATGAGTTTAGCCAGTTTCAGTCTGAACACTCTGGCAATGAGATCATGTCTGTTAGAATAATTTTGCCCAGGAAAAGGTTCACGGGTTACATTCCGATTCATATGTCTATAGCATTAATCTGTTATATGAAGTGTTATTTTGCGGGTTGTTATTTGAAATAAGCCGATTGAAAATGCCCCAGATAAGCCGTATGTCAATACGGAACGCTCCACTGCAGTGTTGTCATATAGGGAGTGAAGAGCGACAGAGAGAGTAAAGCAGTTACATTTTAGAGAGGGGGAATATATGGAACGCTCCATTTGATCATATACATTGTTTCTCTCTCTGCAGTATTGTCATATAGGGAGTGAGGAGCGAAGAGTATGTCGTTATGACTGTTTGTTGTTGTATAAAATGATGTTTTGCTTAGTTATCAAAG
Source organism: Eledone cirrhosa (assembly GCA_964016885.1). NCBI lineage: Eukaryota > Metazoa > Mollusca > Cephalopoda > Octopoda > Eledonidae > Eledone > Eledone cirrhosa. The sequence goes on from OZ024740.1 coordinate 193,612,459, forward strand.
TTTGTTTCGCGTTCCCGAACGAATAGGGGAAATTATCTATTATATATGGAGAGAAGAGCGACGGATAGAGTGGAGCTAGTATTAAATCTCGAAGCATGAAGAGAGTAAAGCAGTTAAATTATAGAGATGGGGAATAATATATTGTAGAGAGAGGGAAGAGCGACGGAGAGAGTAAAGCTTTCGTTGCTGTGTTGCTTAAGTTTCAAAGTGTGTGTCGCGTTCCTTCAAAAGAAGTTTTGTCGTTGTTCTAAATTGTGATAGAGTAGTAGACGGAAGCAGTAACCTTTTTAAGAGAGTTGCAGAGGAGATTGAGGGGAGAGTAGAAAGAGTGATGAACCTTTTAAAGAGAGTTGCAGAGGAGATTGAGGGTGGAGTAGAGGAAAGGATGAACCTTTTAAAGAGAGTTGCAACATGTATGTAGTTTCATATATTTTAGATGGTAGTAGTTAGAGGAAGGAAGTGTGTACGAGAGAGGATTACAGCATGTATTTAGTTTTATCGATTATTTTTCATAGAAGCAGGAAATTTCTAGGCAAAAATAATTATGCGTTGACCTGCCCGGGTAATTTTAGAGCACATTGGAAAAAGAATCAACAAAATCGGTAGAAAAATGTGGAAATGCATAATAATCATACACACACACAGACATACATCTACCGTTTTATATATATATAGATATATACATATATAGATATATATACAGATATATACATATATATATATACATGCATATATATATATATATATATACATATATATATATATATATATGCATATATACATATACATATATACATATACGAGCGTAATCACAAAAGTAAGGTCTCCAAAGCGATGGGGACGCAGAGAAACTGTGGCGTACGGCTGTTGGCAACACTGTTGTGATTGGTGATTCCTTCACTCCCAAACAAGCATGCGCGCGCTTCGCTGGGATGCTTAATCTTGGCTTGGCAGCCGTTGAGAATGGAGCTCCCGTTGAACGCTACCGCCAAGTGCGAATTTCGCGCAGTTATTATCTACGACGACAATCCCAAGAGTAAGGTCTTCTTCCGAGGAAAACTTGCGTAAAGATCGGCGGATCACTCTGGATGCTCTCTGCATTTTGGTTCCTGAGGTTTCCCGAAGCACCATCCACAGGATGTTAACAGAAAAGTTGCAATATCGGAAGGAGACCTTACTTTTGGGATTGCCCGCGTATATAAATGTGTGCGTGTGCGTGTGCGTGTGTGTGTGCGTGTGTGTTTGTGTGTGTGTGTGTGTGTATGTAGGTGTGTGTTTGTTTGTTTCTTTGTTTGTATACGTGTATGCATGGGTGATTTGCTTATTTGTGGGTGAGTGCAATAAAGTAAACAAACGCCAACTCATGATTATCCTGTATGTGCACTTACAGGGCTGTGTGATTCGTATATAATAATTTCTCTAATTCTTTCCCTTCATCTACGCTATTCTCTATAATCATTTGACTTAAGTATTGCCCGTATCATGTTTTCTTAATTTTCTTCATAGATATACTTTCTTCTAGAATATAATCAGAGAACGTATCGTAGATTGAGAACTACTCATTCAATAATTAAAATATCAAGTATGAAGCGTTTAATACAAATTAATTACTGTTGAACAACTTCTATATCTAATTTATTAAATTTGATGAAATCGTTAAAATATATTCGCAGTAAATTCTGCTTCACTTTAAATAAATGGAAGAAGTTGACTTTGTTTAAACCATTTAACTATGCAATATTAATTTGACTGACCTTGTCAACAAAATGTGAAACAGGGAGCATGGAGGTTGATATTCCGTAACATTTCTCTGTGTCAGATTTCTGTTAGTGACAAATATTTCTAACATGCTTATTATACCTATATTCAAATACAATGAGTAGGGAGATTTCATTACTACAACATTAGTAGGATGTCATTACTTTGTACGCCCGGAAAAAGCAAATAATATTAGGCTCAAAATTGCATATCTAAAATAACTTGAAATTAACACCTGGGTTAGGCTTTAATTAAAGATCCATTAAAAATGAATCCTCTTGTATACGAATAAGCATGAGTAATATAGTGATTACTTTACTCCAGACTGTTCAGAATAAGTGAGCTGGGAATACGATAATTTTTTTTTTGTTTAGCATTCTTACGCAAACCTCTTGTCAGTTCAACTTAGTTCACCACCTCTAACACAAACAGAATAATATTGATTTATGTGTTACCATAGCGTATGCTATAGGAGGGACTAGAAACCGCATACCCAAGCATTAATGTGCGAACGTGTATGGAAGTTTGCTGTGATATCTATATCAATTTCAGCATCTCGGATCTAAAATAACCAGCCCCAGTCCTAGTGATTTTGGTACCCTTAATGTCTCGGTGGAATTAGGTAGATTTAAGAAGAGCTAGATATGTTTGTTCTCGTAAATAATGTAGTTGTGGTTTCATACACCCAGGATCTCTGCAAAAGAAATGATTTTAATATTACTTGAATTAGAATTCTGAGCTCGCTCGAATGTGTCGTGTTCTGGAGATTTTCTCCTCGACATATGTAATATCAATTGCCATGTAGATTAATTTTCGATTATATTTTGGGCTTATTACATACATCAGTGACATGCTCTTACTCAATTATTTGTCACTAACGTCCATGCACAAACACCATTCTTACGCAAGGTGGACACAACATGCAATTATTGACCAAGAATAGAAATATATACGTACTCTACCAAAATATATATAATCACTAAAAATATCAAAGAAGTAATATTGTACTACTCATTCCTCTTAGAAAACAACATAACAGAATTAATAAATATCGTTATAAATTCTGGATCACAACATTTCCGAAGTCTTCTGACGTCAATACATATATAGTAATGTGAAAACATGCTTCTGTTAGAAAGCCCGAACTTCATTTCAGCTCATATTTGAGTAGTGCATAAATATTTACGATGTCAGTGAATTATAACCTTCTAGCCACAGCTCTAAACAACACAACTGATTGGTTGGCGAAATACTTTCACGAACCTTCCCCTCCTTTCTGCGCCACTCTGTCTCTCTCTCTGTTTCCCTGTCTCCTGCTGCTTCTCTCTTTCTCTCTCTGTTTCCCTGTCTCTCTCTCTCTCTCTCTCTCTCTCTCTCTCTCTCTCTCTCTCTCTCTCTCTCTCTCTCTCTCTCTCTCTCTTTATATATATATATATATATATATATATATCTGTACCTATCTCTTCCTCGTATCACTATTTCAGTGAGTTTTCTCTTCTGAACTATTAAATTACGTACAAAATCCACTACGACTTCGCTAATGCCCCTGACTCTTTGCATTACATTATATTAAGTTTGACTTATTTTACTTCTTAAAATCAGCGCTAAACATTTCACCTAATGTACGTAAAAGTTGGAAATTATATTTGTAACTTTGAAATATAATTATTTTCTTTTATTATCAGCCTTAAAATTAGTTAGGTGAAATACTATTTATAGAATTCACACTTGAAGAACGATATAAATGTAAACAATTGGAAAGATAATAATTTTACTACAAAGCTATGCATTTTCATAGATTAATGTTACGTGGTGTAGGTTTTCTGAAGTTAATGGTCTTGTTTAGTTTTACCGGTAGAAGATAATAGGCGATCCGCTCAGTTCAAGAACAAAACATAGTATTTCACAGCAGAATGTAAGTTAATTTCCGAGTGTTAGATTTAATAAAATGTTGTAATAAGGAAATTCTAACTTAAAAGAGAAAGCAATTCATAATTCCTTTTAGGAAGCCAAGAAATAAGAGTGTAGAACTGGTTGATTCTTTGACAAATTGCCTTAGATTTTCTAAACGATAAAAGTCAAAGTACCAATTAGCGATGATGCAAGAACTTTCCAATTCGATTTGTATTATGTCATTAAATATTATCGTATACTGAGATGTACCTTTATTCTTCTATCAGCGCTTGTCAGGATTTGTTAGCCGAAAAGAGAACAAGTTCAATAAGGATTAATTACTTTACTAACTGAAATTATAGCAACGATATTAAAAACTTCGAAAGGTTAGTAGGAATAATTGAGTTGAGACTTGATTATTTCAAATAAAAAGAGAACCTTCCAAAAGAGGGTATATGTTACTTTTACTCTAATTCAATATATAATTGTTCAATGGATTTTTATAGTGAATGGAATACCTACGCTGAATAATGATTCGTGAAAACTAAACCTGTATGAAGTGGCATCTTTGATCAGTATAAATTCTTACTATGACAAGTATAAATCATTTAAAACTAATCTAAATATTGAATTAGTACATTGGCACATGGCCAAACATTTCAAATAGCAATGTAATATTGGACAGAATATATTTGAAGTATACCATTAGTAAAAATGGCAATGCTAGCACATTTGTATTTGTACATACACGTGAAGTTGTATCAAACATCGAAGTAATATATTATGGATATACTTCAATATCCGTTCAGTATACGGCCTTACGTTCAAATACATTTGCATATGTCAATGCATCTAGAGAAATTTAAATGTAATTTAATGTCATATCTATATCCACGTTTCTTTAAAAAATATAATATTACAAATTATTTGTCAAATCAGCAAACCGTGAGATTAGAACATTAACAATCCTAAGAAATTTTCTGAAATTATACATTGTGCTAACAGTATATGTATTTAAATACATATTAATACACACACACATACAAATATATATATATACTAGCATTAAAGTCCGGCGTTGCTCGAGGTCAGTAAGTTACCAGAGTTAGGTTGCACCACCAATTTTATGGCAACACTTTTTTGTCTGCCAGGCAGACCTGGAGTGCCGAAGCAGGAGCTGCGCCAGCAGGGATAATTGTAGTTTCGCCTATGTATATTATCTCTGTGCAAAGAAGAGTTGAAATTTATTGTTTCACAGTACTTGCGCAACCCGAACAACAGAGCTGCGATGGAGTTGTTCTGCATCGTTGTCTAATGTGTGTTTTCTAAATTTAAGACAGTAGGGAGGGGTGTGATATGGGGGAAAGTTAGCTTCTGTTTCTAGCAGGTTTAGTGACATCATAGAGGATATGTTTTCTAGATTTATGACAGTAGGGAGGGGTGTGATATGGGGGAGAGATAGCTGCTGTTTCTAACAGGTTTAGTGACCTCATAGAGGATATTATTGTGTATAGTAAATAAACTGATACTTTTACCTTCCACGTTCGTTGAGAGATGTTTAAAAAAGATTTATCGCTTTTTTTTGTTGTTGAATAAATTTATCTGTTGCTTTTGAATAATTGTTGTTTCGTATGAAATGTAATAAGTTCTCTTTGTCATTGAAGTAAATAAATGTTTGACCGTTCCACACTCAAAAACAAACGTTTTCTCTCTCACTCTCCTCTCTCTCTATTCTTTCTTCGGTGTTCCTAAAGGAAGTTTGTAAGTTTAAGCGTATATAAGAGCAAGTTGAAGCATGTGTGTAGTTTAATCGAATTTTAAGGGAGTAAAGAGAGGAAAGCAGATTGTATTAGAGTCGTGAAGCGTCATGTATTTACTTTTATCGATTATTTCCGTAATTGTGGGTGAGTATGAAATAGATAAATAGTCGGTCGCCTAAGTTCGACCATTTAGAACATTCTTACAGACGTTGAGTCCAATCGATATGAAATTGTGCAAATGTATAAACATGGAACATGCACACACACACACACACACACACACACACACACACACACATACACACACACACACACACACATATACACACACACACACACACACACACACACGCACACACACACACACACAGCAACAACAACAACTACAACAACAATCTGCCTTTTATAGATAATGATATATATACAATGATATTAAATAATGGAAACTATATTTATAAAACCATATTTATTCTATTATATATATTTCAAGGGTACCAACATTTTGGTACGCTATCATCAGATAAAATACGAAGTGTGTTTTATAAATTCTGACATAACCAAGGAGAATATATCTTAAGGGTTCAAGTTTTCCTTGGATAGTGAATAAAAGTCAGATATTTCAAATTATTAAGATGAGTATGCAAATGAGGTTTAGGTAAAAGGGATGAAAAAAAAAACGTTATTTTAGAGGCTATGGAAAATTTAAATAATTATGATAAGTTATTTGATGAGTAGGAAAGAAGAGAAAGCTAGCATTTACGTTAATTTTGGGGAAAAGTGGAATATGATTCCAGAGTTTAAATTTGAATTTATTTACCTATATTATGAGTTATAATATTGTATATATAATCAATTAGATTATATGAAGAATTATGGTTGTAAGTATTTTTATCTTATTACATTACGATAGGTTATATGTATATAAATATCTATATAGATTAATAATTGCGTATGTATTAATATTATAGAGATAGAGATAATTTACAATTATTAGTTGTTTATATATCAAATATGAGTTACGAAGAAAGTTGATTTTGTATTTTACTTAAAAATAGGTGGTTCAATTTGTGAGAGTAGAACAATTTGTGGATTTAAAAATGTTGTTCAACATTGAAAATGTTTTCAGGATATTGTTAATTTAGCGAAGTTATTATCAAACATGATATGTTTATGTTTGCACGATTGAGAGAGGAAAGATAACTCCAATTTTGTTTGTCAACCGTTAAATTTGATGAGTGATTTACTTCAAAATATATAGAGAAAATTATATATTATTTCGTATGAGATCCATTATTTAGTCGAAAGATGTGTGAATGTTTGAATAACAAAGAGAGAGAGAGAGGAAAAATGTAATGTGCTTCACGAAGATCTATCGTAAAGAGGATAAGTTTTCAGAATGTCAAATAAAGATTATCAATCTACATCTAAAAATATATTTAGAGGGGTGTCCTTAGAAATATAATGTCAGAATTAAAATAATGTCGGAAATTAAAATATTAAATATATATATTCTCCTTAATTATGTCAAAATTTATAAAACACACTTCGTATTTTACCTGATGATAGCGTACCGAAATGTTGATACCATTGAAATATATATAATAGAATAAATATGGTTTTATAAATATAGTTTCCATTTATTTAATATCATTGTATATTATACCAGAAAACTGTCGAGTGCTCTGAATCAGTTATAGACATTTTTTTTTTTTTTTTATAACCAACAAATTGAATATCCCTTCTGCTTATACATATATATATAAATATATACAGTATATATATATATATATATATATATATATAAAGTTTATATACAGTATATATATATATATACAGTATATATATATATATATATATATATATATATATATATATATATATATATATATATATATATATATGTAGATAAATCTACCAAGAGTTTACGGTAGTGTCCAATCCGTATGAAGACGGCATATATATGAGTTGGTATGTATATTTAATTTTGATAGTTTGTATAATCTTGTATAATTTTGTACATAGATCTGTTGAATATGCATGCCAATTCTAACACATATATATCCTAGAAACGATCGTTAAATAATGAACTTTTTTTGTTTAATATAAGGAACTGTTTCATTGTTTTATTCATTATTTTTTTAATATTTTATATATATATACATATATACTGTATAAATGTATATATATATATATTAGAAAGATCGAGTATCGAAAAATCGGCACACGAGTTCACGATAAACGAAATTCGATATGAACGGCAGAGGGCTCAATAATTCAGATGAATCAGAGCTATAACTATCGTTAAAATACCGTCACATATAGAACAAGTCTACAATCAACCATACGATTTAAAATCGATAAAGGAAGATTCGGGCCAAACAGATAAAAAATATCAATAAAACAATACGTCAATAATTTAAATGAATGTAAAATCATACCCGGACCCACTAGACAGGTGTTAAATCTAGCTTCATGGGTTTCTGTAAATCCTTAGACTGTACTCTATCAGCTCACATATAAATATAAAAGCCTACTAGAGCAAGTGGAACGGAGGTTTACGTTATCAACGAGTTTTTTCCTGGCGGCAGAGGAGCCAACTACCAGTGAAAAACGCACATGGCATTAGACAAGGGAGATGACCCCTATATCCGCGAAAACAATTCGAGTGAATGTGGAAATACACATATCGAATTAGAGTGCTCAATAGACATGTTAAAATAAAACAAAAGCTATTCATCACTCAATAGAATCGACAAAAAATGAGCAATAAAATTAACTGGTGGATAGCTATGTCCAGAGCTAAATATATTAGAAAGATCGAGTATCGAAAAATCGGCGCACGAGTTCACGATAAACGAAATTCGATATGAACGGCAGAGGGCTCAATAATTCAGATGAATCAGAGCTATAACTATCGTTAAAATACCGTCACATATAGAACAAGTCTACAATCAACCATACGATTTAAAATCGATAAAGGAAGATTCGGGCCAAACAGATAAAAAATATCAATAAAACAATACGTCAATAATTTAAATGAATGTAAAATCATACCCGGACCCACTAGACAGGTGTTAAATCTAGCTTCATGGGTTTCTGTAAATCCTTAGACTGTACTCTATCAGCTCACATATAAATATAAAAGCCTACTAGAGCAAGTGGAACGGAGGTTTACGTTATCAACGAGTTTTTTCCTGGCGGCAGAGGAGCCAACTACCAGTGAAAAACGCACATGGCATTAGACAAGGGAGATGACCCCTATATCCGCGAAAACAATTCGAGTGAATGTGGAAATACACATATCGAATTAGAGTGCTCAATAGACATGTTAAAATAAAACAAAAGCTATTCATCACTCAATAGAATCGACAAAAAATGAGCAATAAAATTAACTGGTGGATAGCTATGTCCAGAGCTAAATATATTAGAAAGATCGAGTATCGAAAAATCGGCGCACGAGTTCACGATAAACGAAATTCGATATGAACGGCAGAGGGCTCAATAATTCAGATGAATCAGAGCTATAACTATCGTTAAAATACCGTCACATATAGAACAAGTCTACAATCAACCATACGATTTAAAATCGATAAAGGAAGATTCGGGCCAAACAGATAAAAAATATCAATAAAACAATACGTCAATAATTTAAATGAATGTAAAATCATACCCGGACCCACTAGACAGGTGTTAAATCTAGCTTCATGGGTTTCTGTAAATCCTTAGACTGTACTCTATCAGCTCACATATAAATATAAAAGCCTACTAGAGCAAGTGGAACGGAGGTTTACGTTATCAACGAGTTTTTTCCTGGCGGCAGAGGAGCCAACTACCAGTGAAAAACGCACATGGCATTAGACAAGGGAGATGACCCCTATATCCGCGAAAACAATTCGAGTGAATGTGGAAATACACATATCGAATTAGAGTGCTCAATAGACATGTTAAAATAAAACAAAAGCTATTCATCACTCAATAGAATCGACAAAAAATGAGCAATAAAATTAACTGGTGGATAGCTATGTCCAGAGCTAAATATATTAGAAAGATCGAGTATCGAAAAATCGGCGCACGAGTTCACGATAAACGAAATTCGATATGAACGGCAGAGGGCTCAATAATTCAGATGCAATCGGTACAGTATATGGAAGGTATATATTAGGTTAATGCGTGATATAGCAGGAAGAGTGTCTTAACGTTTCGGACGCTAGTCCTTCACCAAAAGAAAGAATGAGAAATAAAATAGATTGAGACGACAGGTGATATGGAATTTGAAAAAATGGCTTTAGATATAAATAACAGGTCCATGTCGACATCTCTTGCATGTTGACATCTCTTGTATGTTGACATCTCTTGCAAAACTGTTGGTGCTGGCGTTTTGTGTATGCTTTGTTTTTTTATAAAAGTGGATGATGGCGCGCGTCTACCTGAAATGGAAAAAAAACGTTTTGCAAAAAGAGCTATACTTGAGCACATGGGTAAGTATGAGTTTGTGTGTGTAGGGGGGGAGGGGTAGTAACATGTGCTTATGCATTATTTGACTAAATAGAATCGTTCTGTTAGCTGGCATTTTAAAAAAGCCTCTGAATGGAAAAAAAAAGATGAGTATTGACGTACATGGGACACGAACCCACATCTTTGCTTTGGCGTACCAATGTGTTACCATTAGACAAACACGCCACCCATGCGTCTCTATATTCAATTAGAAGCTATATGACCATGGCAGGTGTATGTATGTATTTATACAGGCTTTGTTTACAAACGGTTAGCGATTTTGACTAAATAGAATTAGTCTCTTAGTTGGGATTTAAAAAACCTTCTGTATGAAAAAATGGATGAATATATATATATATATATATATATGAAATATATACTACATACCCAACACTAACTGATCTATTATAACACAAACAACGACATCCCTCTGGAACCCTTCGCAGGGAGAATACCCATTTATACCTCTACGTCAGGTGTGACAACATCCACCCACTTGAACGGCACTACACCGCTCTAAGGGTAATTTGAGCATGAATTGATCGGTTGGATAGTGTTGTGCAGAGGAAACACCTTCCTTAGACAGATGAAAAATGCTTTAATCTAGTAACGCTGTTGACCAGTAGGACCGGGCTGCTGAGCGCAGTGAGTGAATGCATTGCAACAGCCGTGCGGGTTGTACATATATGGATGATCTGACGGTCAGAGAGGGGTCGCGAGGACTGCGGATTGACCTCTGGCCGGCCTGGGGATGATTATCTCTCGACATCCAATGTAGCAAGCGATGACCCAGATCTTACCAGAGATCATTGGGTCCTGAAGCATTCCTGCAATCACCGCGCCTGGTCCTATGAGTAGACTACGACCACAGAGATCATTAATTTAGAATCCTCGCTCATCATCTATAATTTCCATTTGTGGCACCTTACGATGGGTTAATCCACCATAATAATAGGATCACCTTCAGCATAACTTAATTAAACTACTCTATAGTTAATACACTTTGTGCTTTAAAAATTTCTCTTGGAGGATGCGCATCAGCATAGAAATTAGGGTCTATATGGGACACATTTTAATAGCTAGGTATAGAAACCCCAGAGTTACCTCCCCGCATGCATTAACTCCCCTTAGCCACACACACACTTCCGGGCGGTATTCAATGGCGTTTCTCGAAACGTAACAGCCTCCTGTATTGAACTAAAGAACACCAGACCACGATCTCTAACTGGATTGTCGTGGATTATGTGAAGGGCATATAATCGAAAAATACACTCCCCTGACCATGAAAATGCCGAAGTACATGAAATACTTGACTTCCCTGCGCTGTGCATCTCCAATACTTTTAACACTTTTAATGCTTGCACTATTTTTAATGCTTATAATATTTCTCCACACACAGACTATATCAATCATATAAAGAATTTGCCACCAGATCTACCAACCTAACACTCTTGTTTACCTACCTAAGTGCCTCTACCACACATATCTCTCTGCCACACTATATAAACAAGACGCACATGCGTGCCACACATATAACATTTCCACTATATAACCGCTTATCTTCATGTATTTTAACCTGTATTTTTGATTTTTGATTGTACCTCTTAATATAAATGTAATCTCGAAGTGTGTACTGCCACTCTAAATTCTGTAATGACCCACAATGTTTGAATATGTATCAATGTTTGAATATGTATCGGTATGTCTCTCGGCTGAAAAGGAGGTCATATAACTGTCCATGCATTAATAAATTGCTCCGAAGAATCCAAACCTCGGTTTGGAGGAAACAGCTGTAAGCACAATAATGTTTTGAACAGTTCTTTGATTCTTATATTTCATATAACTGCTCTGTAAATCATCTGATGTTTTTACATTGAGCTACTTAACTTACTGGTAATAAGGTAGTAATACATTACTGCCTACCACTATCTAGGGTGTGTGTAAAATACTTATAACTGCATAAGGTTTTATATTTACATAACCATAAATGGTATAACTAATACTATATATATATATATATATATGTGTGTGTGTGTGTGTGTGTGTGTGTGTGTGTGTGAATATGTTCTTTTGTTCTCAAGAGCTACCACAATCCATCGGGTAAATTACCCTTGAATACGGAAAGTGGACATAAGGTCAATCATCTCATCTCACAGATGTTGCTGCCTGCTTCCGACTCGGAGCGGAGAATATAGGCTGCAGTCAAGGAACTTAATTATATTTAATAGGAAATTTCAAAAAAGAAAAGGGAAGAGAGTTTCTAAGCCCTAACGCGTCAGAAAAAAAGAAAACTGAGACAATGATCCACCTGACACGGCAAGGGTTCATATAGAAGAAAGTGGATTAGACGACAGACAGCCACAGTAAGGGGACGCGCAGTTGCGCCCAGAGACCACCATACCGCGCGCAAGCTGACACGCCAGAACCAGCCAGCACTCACTCAAGTATCTTCAGCGTCGACAGCATCGCCCGACTGCACAGAAGCCTCCTAAATGCATCATCCGCGATCCCCAGAGCAGGCAACGTCACTTCAGCCGCGTTTGACCAAGCACCGCAAGCTCCAATGGGAAAGCGATGGACCAAGACTCTCCCACCTGTTTCCTTTTCAAGCAGAGCAGTCAACGGAAGGTATTTTTGTATCTTCTCCGCCGCGATTCAGGCTCTCCCCTGCTCGTATCTCACCGTGACATCTACCACCAACGTCGTCCACCATCTCCTCATTACCAGATCCGGAATGAGTCTCGCATTGTCCACACGATACGAGGACCCCATAAACCCCTCCAACCGTGGCGTGTGCACTCGTCCGCAATCAGTCGGCATAGCTGGTCGTGCCTGGCCGAGCGCCTTCTCTTCTAAAGAGGGCACTGGCCACTGATGTGGGCGATTGTCTCCGCAGCCGTCCCACAGCGTCTGCAGGTCTTCGGTCCGCAACCACCTCCCGCAAGATATTCCCGGACCGGAAACGTATTGGTTCGCAAGTCAACATGATGACTCTACGGATGTATAATTTTTCTTCCCAATGAAAATGTGGCGAAATCCAGTTCAACAAGGATTTCATGTGTGAGTGCCTGACCAGCACAATCTAAAAAATATCTATTCTGCCACTCAAATACACACAGCTTCTCGTTTAAATGTCTTAACATAGCTATCTGCCGGTACTCAGCTGGATAACGACACTTTCTGCATCATGGCTTCCTAGTGCTTCTGCTGCAATACAAATGTAGCTGTGAATCCATACCAGACGCTTTCGCCCACCAACCAGTCATGTTCCAGAGATTGTGTTGCCTCCCACTCCATGTCACTCACAACGATATCATTAAGTATGGCACTTCACATTTCGCGCTAGTGTGGCTAGACCGAGGTTATCAAAAATGCCAGGTTACATCACAGCATTCCCAAACTATTTATCCATAAGTTTATCCATATACGACTTAAATCTATTCCATCTTCTTTTCTTTGTAAATAATCGAAAGATAAATCGTCCTACCCTGTGTCTAATAGCAATTACCTCATGTATACTCTCACTAGTAATGGGTATGGTTCTTAAAGTACCGATGACTCGATCAGATGTCTATTGAGAAGGCAATGACTCGGGTTTTATCCGTTTTGTCGTTGTTCCCGCTCTCATTATATATATATATATATATATATTTATATATATATATATATATATATATATATATATATATATATATATATATATATATATATATATATATATGTATATATATATATATATATATATGAGTGCGTGTCTGTGGGCATGAGTGTGTATGTTTGTATATATATATATATATATATATATATAATGTATAATAAACAATACAATATAATTACCTCATTACCAGAGGTTCCCCGAATAAGACGAATACGAAAAGAAACGTCCTCATTCGTTCGTCGGACAAGTTAATATAAAACATAGTGAAATATTTGGAAAGTCTCCTCAAGAAATATATTAAAAAATATAAAAAAATATATAAAGAATATAAGGAAATATAGTTAGGTATGTGTATATGAGTGTATATACACTCACAAATGTACATATGTGTGTATGTACAAGTGCAAGTGTATGGTGAAAATGTGTGCGTAAGTACACATATAAGGGCAAGTATATTTGTGTATATGTGAACACAAATACGGATATAATATGAGTTAAAAAAGAAAATGATAATATAGTTGACACGCATCCAGATACAGGTATTAAATACACATACGAGTATGAAAGCATGCGTATAAACACACACACACGCGCGGTCACTTATATGCGGAAGATAAAGAAGGAAGGGAGTATAATGGTAAAAAGGAGTGTCATTCTCGATATATGTATAAAAATGAAACAATATATGAGAATGAAAAAAATGTTTAAATGAAAGAGAAAGTAATCAATTGATTACTTTCTCTTTATTTTATACTAGCAGTAAAGCCCGGCGTTGCTCGGGGTCGCTCAGTAGCTGTGTTAAAGTTACAATGTTAAGTTTCTTTCTTGGCTTAAAAACTGTAGTGTCTACTGTGCAGACTTGCATGTGGTGTTTTTGATTAATATTCCCTCAACCAACAATATGCCTTATGAAGTTAAGAAAACATAACGATAACCCGAATGTTATAACAAAAGAGGATGCTGGGGATAGAAACTGCACTGGTTATTTATTAACAAAGATCGAAAATGTAAACACTGCAACGCAGAGAAAAACATTAGCGTAACCAAATTATCAGTTATGTCTGTCTGCACGCCTATATCACCTCTCTGCACGACTGTCTGTCTGCACGCCTATATCACCTCTCTGCACGACTGTCTGTCTGCACGCCTATATCACCTCTCTGCACGACTGTCTGTACGCGTATATCACCTCTCTGCACGACTGTCTGTCTGCACGACTGTCTGTCTGCACGCCTAACGACGAAATATTTGCTTGTTTTACGTAGTCTTTAAATAGACTTGTTTTCAAGTAAAAATATTGTTTTAAAATGCTTTTAAATGGAAATGAAGCTAAACGGAAGTTTAGTGTTCGAACTGATGAATTTTGCAGGTCAATATTTTGCTGGCTCGACAACTGTTCGTGTATTGTGTTAATGTCATTTTAAACGCTGAGAAAGCCAGCGTAATTTTTTACGTAAGACGCTCAATGTAAACAGAACAAAGGGAAATAACTGATCACTTACGCTCAAAAATCGATACATTATATTCGATTTCGTCACATAGGGTGGGTCAATTTGAAATATTTTTTTTCCGATGTCTTCGCTAGGGCTCAATGTACAAGAATAGCAATTTCGGTGCAATTCCGTCAGAGATTCTAAGAGGAGATGTGTGCCAAAAATCGATAGACAGACAGACAACCACAGTTTTATATATATAGATTACCTTGTCCGACGAACGAATGAGGACGTTTTTTTCGTATTCGTTTTATTCGGGAAACCTCTGGTAATGAGGTAATTATATTGTATTGTTTATTATACATTAAATTTTGCTCTTGTACTTACATAGAGCACTCTTCACTCCTATGACTTTTTCAATTTTCAACGGAAACTTCAATACTTATATATATATATATGTATATATGTGTGTGTGTGTGTGTAAATAAATATGTATATGTATATATTTATCATACGTATAGAAATATATACATACAAACTGCAGCAGTGAGGAAAGACTTTAGGTATTAGCTTAACACTCAGCAGTGTTCTAATAGTTCTATTGTACACTACCAATTCTACTGCCTAACAAAAGAGCTCTAATAAGCAAACATTAGATCCCTTGCATCAATCATCCCATCCTACAATACTAGCCAATTTCATTATCAATTCTTTACAAAATATTTACATATATATATGTTTGTATGTTTCCCCTGTTGAGCGTGTGTTGTGTGTGTGTGTATGTGTGTGTGTATGTGTGTGTGTATGTGTGTGTGAGTGAGTGTGTGTGAGTGCGTTTGTGTACATATATATTTGAAGCTTTAATACATTATAACAAAAGGGCGATTTGCTTAGATGGGCAATTCCAATAACAGTACAATGATATAAGCAGTTCTGAAGTTCATGGAAGCATGTCAACATTTTACACATTCATATCGTCAATAATATGTCCTGGCAGGCATAGTTCGTGAAAGTGCTACACGAAAATGCTGATCAAAGACGTCCCTTTTTGATGGACCTCATCGCCAAATTTACTCTTTACTTAGAATTATTGTGATATGATTAACCATATAGCATGTTTATATTATTTCAAATACAAAGTACAATACTCGAATACAGACAGGACTCTATATATTTGATATCGTGTGTGTTCAAAAGGAAAATAATATTATATTTATTACTGGTCATCTGAATATTGGAGCTTATTATATACATATATTATATGCCACCAGCTTTATTGTATTAGTTAAGACCATGCCGAAAGCATGCTTCAAATCTAGGTAATTTCCCAAGAGGTGTAAGGCTAATATACATATCAGATTCTTGTAATGTTGAAACAAGATTGTATCGATTTAATTCAATATTGAAAGCGCAGCCACAATATGGTCATGTCTTAACATATGTGGAACAAGCATTGAGGGAAACTAATTTATATGCGAGTAAACAAATGTAGATAATAGTGATATGATAAGCACGTGCTTGCATCAAGTATGTATATATATATATATATATATATATATATATATATATATATATATATATATATATATATATATATATATATATATATGTATATATATATATATATTATATATATATATATATATATATATATATATATATATATATATATATATATATATATTATACTTGGGGAGGCTCATATTTGTGTAATAATATTGCCAGAATTAATAACAGAACACACTGACTGTTTGGTTGGTTTTCGCTTCTCGCTGTCTTTTATATCCGTTAATTTAATTTATTCGGTCCTCAATGTTCCCATTGACTGACCAACGGTCAAAAATACAGATATAATATAGACACAAGCACATATATATTGTCTAACAAAGTTCTTTCGTTGCACATCTGCAACATCGTCAGTGGAGATATTATGTTTCCTCCTATTGTATTGTATGCCTACGCCCTCTTTATTTAGTCTGTTTATTTTTTTTTTGTCTTCTCTGCGCGTACGTTTGCCTGTGTGTATAGTGTTTGATGTGTGTTCGTGTTTGGTTGACTGCGTATTGGTTATTGTATTCTATCTTAGTTTACTCGTGTGTGTTTATATGTGTTTGCTGTTATTGTGCTTGTGTATGTATTTATTTATTTATACTTCTCTTAGGTCAGTATTGTTTGTTTGGGTATTGTTGTTATTCCATTCATTTTTTCTTTAGCCTTGGCCTTCTAAGTTCTATTTCGCTGGCCTCTCTGATTTGCCTATCTGCTGGGTCATTTCTATGTTTAGATATTATTATAATGTATATGTTGTCTATGTTACCGTCGTGTTGTTGTCTGGCATGTTCGTATAGTACTGAACTGTTTTTCGTCCTTTTAGATCCCCCCAGTGTTGGTCTATCCTTTCACTTATGCTACGAGCTGTCTCACATATGTATATTGTTGTCATGTTTCTGCAAGTACCCTCTGTACATCTTATGCTATAGACTACGTTTCTAGTTTTGCAGTTTATCCGGGGGTTTACTTTACATATAATACATTTCCTATTAGTACGGTGGGTTTTCTTAAAAGGGTAGGTTTTGCTGATCAGGGATTTTATGGTGGTTCCTGGCTTTTCTACCACCTTAATCTTTAAGTGGGTCTTTCTCAGGGCTTTTCTACACTGGTTAGCTAATTTCTCTCCAGGGAGTGCGCCCTAACAATATACTACCTGTATTAGACACGGAACTCTGGATTAACACAATAGACGAGAGAGCCCAAATTCTCAACTCACACTACGCTAAACAAATTGCCTCCAAATACCTGATACTCAAAAACTCAGCAATGTCCAGTAGTGCTAAGTTTAACATTTTGATCGCAGACATGGTACGAGTGATGAAGAAGGTATCCCGCATGTGCGACTCAACAGAAATGAAAAGACACATCCAACACTTCATCAGCCGCATGCAGTTCTCTGGCTACAACCAAAGAGACAGAATCAGAGTATACGAAGGAACCACGAAGAAGTATATGACCCTCTTAAAACTGGATATGAAAGGAATTTGCCCATTATACAGGAGCAAATCATGGAATAGCTTAGATAGGACTAGACATAAGATAGGGAAAGCCATCTCATGGTACGAAACCCAGGGATACCAGAGTGTCATGTTTGTGGACGCTACCCCTGCAGATGGACAAATCAGAGAGGTCAGCGAAATAGAACTTAGAAGGCCAAGGCTAAACAGAAACAATGAATGAAATAACAACACCCAAACAAACAATACTGACCTAAGAGAAGTATAAATAAATAAATAAATACATACAGAAGCACAATAACAACAAACACATATAAACACACACTAGTAAACAAAGATAGAATACATTAACCAATACACAGTCACCGAAAGACGAACACACATTAAACACTATACACACACGCAAAAGCATACGCAGAGAAGACAACAAATAAAATAAATAAATAAATAAACAGACTAAATAAAGATGGCGTAGGCATACAATACAACAGGAGGAAACATAATAGCACCATTGACGATGTTGCAGATGTGCAACGAAAGAACTTGGTTAGACTATATATATATGTCTTTGTGTCTATATAATATCTGTATTTTTTACCTTTGGTCAGTCAATGCGAACATTGAGGACCGAATAAATTAAATTAACCGATATAAAAGACACAGAAGCGAAAACCAACCAAACAGTGCGTGTGTTCTGTTATTAATTCTGGAAATATTATTACACAAATATGACCCTCCCCGAGTGTAACAATATTTGTTTCGACACACGATTTCGTATCAAAAACCTCGCAAAACTAATTCATCGCCGTTATATATATATATATATATATAGAGAGAGAGAGAGAGAGAGAGATGTATATATATATATACTTACCAGTCTGTTAGTGAGATTAAAAAAACCATTACAATTCAATTATTTATGAACATTTATAAAATATATATAACAGTTGAAATATACAACTATTTCTTTTTCCAATGACATTATCACAACTTTTTCTTCTTGCACACATTTTATAGAGAAAACATGATTTCGAATAATCGAAATTAAATATATTCAATTGCAAGTAAAATTTCCGCAGACATGTTTGTGGTAGGAAGAAATGCGTGTACATATATTTTCCTACATCGTTCAAAGATATTGAATAGTCAGCACTTTTTGAATAGGAATTTCAACTTTATAAATAGAATCGCAATATATTTTATTGGTTAATCAAAACAATAGTAACACTTTCGATTATATTTTGAAAAAAGTGTTCATCGATTGTATTTTTGTTCCTAAAAATGATCAATTTTACATTTTACTTACTCTTGGCAGGTGTTGGCAATAACCAATTTTATTTGGCATTTAATATTCATTATATCCTTGCCACAACTCTTAAAGCATAAATAAGATTCTACGTAATTTTCCAAATAAGGAAAGTACTGGAACAACTCAGGAAATATATGAATTCGATGATAACTATTGGCAGAATTTTGAAAAAGCTCCATTGTTTGGTTTGACTCTACTCCGATAAGCGCATGAATGGGAAGACGGGCAGGTTGAGGGTGTGAGTTGATAGTTTTCACTTAAATGAAGAATGGTTTCGGGTAAGACGTTAATTTCCGGGGAAGGCCCAGGCTCGTTAAATTACTATAAACAATAGAAAATACATAAATTGTGCCACGAGTATTACCCAGGAATAAAATGCAAATAACCTAAACGACTGTAATCATACGAACATCCAAACAGACATATATTTGCCCACATGTACACAGACACACTCACACGCAGAGGAACGTATGCATAACTTCACACAAACACACTCAGAAAGACACACAAATGGAGAGAGAGAGAGAGTGAGAGAGAGAGAGAGAGAGAGAGAGAGAGAGAGACAGACAGAGAGAGAGAGAGAGAGAGAGAGAGAGAGAGAGAGAGAGAGAGAGAGAGAGAGAGAGACTGTGTTAGGAATTGGTGCAGGTAGAGGAGAAAATGCTAAAGAAAGTCACTAATTATATTTTCCCAACCGTCATTTACTGTTCCATGCGAGAAAGATTACTTATTCATTGAACTATCATTATGAGAGTTGAATGCCATATAGGTACATATTTATGTCTGCAAGTAACTAAAGGTGAGGCATTAACTACATTTATCCTCATTTATAATTGGTAATCGATAAAGTTATATATAATGCTACAGAGGTTATCTTGAAGACGTTAGAATTACAGTAATAAGTAGGTTTCCATTATAGTAACGCTGACATCAAATTTTCTAATACGGCGTTATTTTTATCTGCCTGTTATTGGTATTTACATATATTTCGAATATGTTACGAATTAGGGTCTGAGTTAATATTTCACGCATTTTACAGAACAGATGTTTCAGGATAACATATATTCTGCTTAAGAATTTGTAGAAATATAATTATTTCACTCACCTCATATCTCGCTTACACAAAAATAGATGCAATTTGCTTCCCTTTAAGACGAGAAGTTTGATTGAAACAGCACGAGATGTAACATGTATCACACAAAAAACAGATGTCGAAGTGGGCAAACACATCTTCCAAACAATTTCATGTCACCTCAAATAAGGGAATTTATCTTCCATGCCTTCCGTAATCTAGTCTAGAAATAAATAAATATTCAGCCCGGTAAGCTTATCGGATTTGATTGCGCTTCCTGCAAGAACAGGAGAAATTCTATTAATTGCTGTCATATTGTATATGTGCTCTCCTTAATTCAGTTTCACAACTTATCATACAAATTGCCATTTAAAATGTATAATCTAAATTAAATGCAAAAACTTTCCGGGGTGAGCGATTACAATCATATATTGGTAGGGATTAATTACATCTTTAGATACTCATTGTTCTTATTTACATCTACACTTCGTTTCCCTTGATCTCCGAGAGAACCTTATATAAATGTTAAAACGTCTAAACAATAGATAAGTGATTATTAAATATACTGTAGACTTGAGCATTGTATGGCCAAATTTACTCTCGGACAATTAGTACAGTCTATATTCTGATGCTTTGAATAAAGTAAGATGTGCAATCAGACTATACTTGAAAATGGCGAGCAGCTCTTTAGTGTTAGTTTAACCTTAGTAACTTAAAGTATAACCTAAATTATACATTTTTCCTATCTATGATTAAATCATTGTCTAAGATTATTTGTATATATTCAATCTAGAAAAATAATAAGTTAATTATGGAAATGGATAGATTTCGATAGTTGATTCTATAAAAAGAATTATAAACAAATACATAAATGAACTCAATCAACATCCATTGCCATTATTGTTATTTCGGATCAGATTGTGTATTTGTATACATATATATATATATATATATATATATATATATATATATATATATATACATCGACAGTCGATTGACTTTCGTCAAATCGGAACGAGGAAAAAATGTCTCCATTGGTCTTTCCAATTGCTAATACTATATATCGGTCGCAACTCCAGGTGGAAGGAGCAACGTTAAATAAAGTGTCTTGCTCAAGGACATAACGCATCGCCCGGTTCGGGAATCGAATTCACGACCTCACGATTGTGAATCCAATTATCTAACCATTCAGCCAAGCGCCACCACACACACACACACACACAAACACACACACACACACACATATATATATATATATATATATATATATATATATATATATATATATATATATATATATACATATATACATATATACATATATACATATATATATATGTATATATGTATATGTATATATTAGTTTTGCGAGGTTTTTGATATGAAATCGTGTGTCGAAACAAATATTGTTATACTTGGGGAGGGTCATATATATATATAGGATAACGCTATGCTTGAAGCGAAATCCCATTCTTGACCCAACTCATGCAGCTTTATATGCAAATGACATTAATCACCTCATTTACACTGACAAGAAAACTATATATTCTCGACTGTTTTCAAGTCCAGCAGTTGCAAGCGGTGGGAACGACCGTCCTGAAAAAGGCCAGTCAAGTCTGGAATGCATAGACAGTTGTCGCCCTTGCTTCAGCTGGACAGCACCAGAGGGCGTTAGCCCCGGTGTTCACATAGCTACGGCTTCCTAAAACTGTGTTTCTTTAGAAATACGAAATTTCTATACATATTTCTATAACGCTATGCTTGAAGCGAAATCCTATTTCTATATATAAACACACACAGACACCCGGATGTAACACATGCGCAAACTAAGCACACCACACACACAAAAAACAAGATGGCGTAGGACAGAACAAAGGAGATGCACAAAAACAAAGAAAAGAATCCCCAGTCACTGAAGAGGTCACAGAATGTGTGACGAAAAAACTTTGACAATATATGGACAATGGTCTGGTTGTGAAACCAACCAACCAACCGGAAATTTATAAATTCCTAAATTTATAAATTTAATTTATAATAAATTGAAGTGAAAGCATATGGTGCGTGTGTTTCTTATTGGCAACATGACCCACCCAAAGTATAACAATATATATATATATATATATATTATAATTTCATTTTATTTCTTCCGGTTGAAGATTCAGGTTTTGGGCGTCGGTATGTGCATTATGTTAATTTTCTATGAATAGAGATATATTTAAGATTATCACATAACCATGCCCAGATAGTTTTAGTGCTTAATACCGTTCAAGAAGCCTCCTAGTTGCAAATCGTACTATTATTGTATCTGAGTAACTTATGGTGGACTACGTGCAACAAATGTATGGATTTCGATTAAACCAGTTACTACACGTAATTACCTGCAGTAAAACTAATTAATGAATACAATTTCTCTTTAGAATTTATACAGATGCCTTATTAAATGTATCTTAGATTCCCTGGGCAAAATAATTTGAATATATATTCATGTTGAAATATTACATTCCCAGCTGTTCTATGACAGCACTAAAGTAATAAATAAATTAAGAAATAAAAACTATTTCGATATTTAAGGTAACTAATTAGTGTATATCTTATAAATTTGAAATTCAATGTGTGTGTGTGTGTGTGTGTGTGTGTGTGTGTGTGTGTGTGTGTGTATGTATGTGTGTGTGTGTGTGTGTGTGTGTGTGTGTGTGTGTGCGCGTGCGTGTGTTCGTGTGTTCTTGTGTGTGTGTGTGTGTGTGTATGTGTGTGAGAGAGAGCCAGCGCATGAATGAGTGTGCATATCAGAAAAACTGCATATTATATTCTGATCGTAGCACTAGGATATCAGGACCGATATATCTATATTATAAGAGAAATGACTCCTTGTTTGCAGTTCATTTAATATCAAAATAGCAAGATAGATTTCTTAGTTTTATTTAAATATACATGAAGGTGTATACCAGTTGGGTTTTACTCACTAATAAAGCCTCTTTTGTGAGTAAAAAGAATGCTATGTCTATCCGGACACCTGGTGAAGTATGAATACAAAATCATGATCGAACTAAGGAAGATTCAATTATCTGCATCTTGTTCATTAACTTGCATCAGAAAGCTAATCGAAGAATATAAATTTACCCAAAGAATTGATTTGATTTATTTATCTAATGGTTATCCCCACGAAACAGTGCGGTAACTGTTGTTTACTTATTCTGCTGTTGCTGTTTCTATTGCTATAGAAATATTTTGTAGCATATCATGTCATAAATTATATTAGCGTGTTATTTAAAGGTTCATGCATCAGTAGTTATAATGTCAAATATAAATACACTATCATTTACACACGTCTGAATGTGATTGTAATTTTGACATGAATAATATAAGGATTGCATTCTATAATTTTATATTTTGCAAATTTTAGTTAAAGCTGACCATTTTCTGAGCCCTTGGTGTCCCGGATTATATTCACTGTTTTCCAGGACAGAACCCAGAGCTGCAGCCAGTCACTTCGGCATTAGACGAAGAGTACGATACAATTTTCGAATGGACACCTCTAGCTACAACACGAACAAGTTTCTAGCTACTTCACACGAACGACGATGTAGTGCAATTTCTTTTATTCAGTCTGAACATACTGCATATTTTGGTGGTCTTGTTTTCACCAGGTACGAATTGTTAATTTTCTCAGAGCCCCGAAGTCAAGCCATTTTTTAGAGGAGGCCTTTACTTGCATCATTGCATTTAATTATTTCTTTTTAGTTTTAGTTTTCGGGTCTATCAACAGTGTCTGTATACACCTAAATCCTGTGACACTAACATCTTTTGATGTACATAAGATGGAACTGTGGGTGACGATCAACCTCGTGGAGCCTGCGGCCTGTAGAGCAATAAAGGCACTAAAATGTAGTTTGCTTTAATTATAGAGTAATATCCTTTTTAAGCGCCCACAGTAAAGACTATGTTTAGTGTCTGGAAATTTGATATAGCCATATTGTTGAGTCCAAGCTAGTTGAGGAACAATGTGTGGAGAGTTCTCTCGGAGTATGAATTCGATGGATAGATTCTTGTTGCCTTCAATCCCAGTAAAAATGCACGAGTATTTATGTTTGCATAAATGTGGCTAAGTTGAAAACATTCAATGTTGCTGTCGGCAAGTGTAGGGTCTCTCGGTTGATATTTGCAGACGAACTCGCGCTACTTAATTCACCGTAATTTCATTTCTGATATGCACTGGAAAGGTGTGCTGCCGTGTGTGTTGCAGGCTGGAATAAAAATTAATGTTGTAAACACTGAGTCATTCGACGTCTTAATAAAGCTTGCGCAGTATACTGTGTACGTGTGTAGATTAACACGGAGGCTGGTGGAGCTATATGTACGAGTGGCCGAAGGCATGGAGCTGAATTAAATGCAAGACTTGCAGGGGCTGTTTCGATAATACGTCTAGTTCAGCACTCAGCCATTAGGAGAAAAGAGGTAGTCTTAAAACCAAAGCTCGCTTCAACTCGAGTTGAAGCGAGCTTTGGGCCTACTCGTACCACTGGTCACAAACCTTGTGATATGATTGTAGGAGAACGATCACCAATAAAATTGACTGAAGTGGTGTTCAGAATTTACTAGCATCTGTAGGAAGTAATTTATAGAACTGTAGGAAAAAGTATGTTTTTTTTCAGATATGTTTATATTAGCCATTTTCTAAGTTATTCATTATGCACATGTGCAACTTATATTAGATTATGAGGACTTATACACAAAAATGGAATCATCAAAAGCCAATGCGCTCTGAAAGACATTGCAAATAATCCATGGCCCCAAGAGTGAGTGTATGTTTGAGAACGTGCCTGTCCAGATACATGTTAGTGGAAGCTGTCACCCATGAAGATATTCAGATAAACGTATATGCATGTATATATGCATGCACATATGTATGTTTCTTGTAAACATGTCTGTATGTATGTATAATTGTAGGTAAGGTGGAGAATACGTATGTATACTTGTATGAATGACTGCATGTATGCATGCGTGTATGTATGTACGTATGTATGTGTATTTGTAGGTATGTAGGCCATACGTATGTATACTTGTATGAATAAGTACATGTATGCTCGTGTGTATGTATATAAGCCTGTATGCAAATATGTACGTATGTATGTATGTATATAAGCATGTATGTAAATATGTATCCATAAATATCAACTTTCCTCACGATAAGGATACAGCTTTTAGGAGTTGCCAAATTTTATGATATGAGGAATTTGTTTTATCCGTTATAATTTTCTTTTCTGACATACAACTAATTTCCACTTGCTTCAGTTCCTCAAATATCATTAATTTTATTTTTCAATGTCGACAGCTGTTTTGGGAATTGGGCCAAGTAATTATATTTTGGTGAGGTAAAATTCTTTATGAATTGGAAAATGTTTTTTTTTTGTGCGTGTTACATAAGAATATAGAACGTGTTAAAATAGGAATATCTGGGCTTAATGATTATCCAACATTGTCATTTATTACTCAAAAGAGTCATAAGAGTGCTAGTGACCTTAGTAATTGTAAACTTGAAACTGAATCATCCTCTTCCCTTCGTGCCAAATAATATCCTAAATTACAGTGATAGCAAACATCACGTTTTTCCTTAGGACTTCGTCCTCATGTCTGCTCTGAACAGCCAAGCCCTATAATCAGATATATTCCATAAATGACCATCCCATCCCATTTGGCATAATGTGTATCTAGAACTACAATATACAACATATTTCTTCCTTTCGGAGAATGTTAAAATTTGGCATTAGGGAAATGTGGCTGTTATATCTAGCATGTCATGAAAAGGTTCTACGTATCATACACGCTTAAACCCTGTTTGCGGTCCTTATAGCATTCAAATCGTATTTGTACATCCAATTCAATCGTTGTTGCGCGTGCATGCCTACGTGGCTGCTGTACACCAGCTGATACTAGTGTAGTAAATTGAAGCCGAATATTTTAAAATTCTACACTACAGATATCGCAAAACTAGGGACACATTAAATTATGTAATTTCTGACGATATTATCTCTCTCTCTCTCTCGCCTTATCTCTCTCTCTCAAATTGTATAGAACTTCAAGTGAAGTAATTCTTATCTTTTTGTCAAATATACCTAACGGTACCAAGGATTTCACGCATTTTCCAATATATATATATATATATATAATAATAATAATAATAAAATGTGGAGGGGAAGCACACGAGTTAGGATATATATATATATATATATATATATATATATATGAAAACAGGGAGAAAGAGACGATTATGAGGAAGAACATTTTTTTTTTTTTCCTTTTGTTGTTTCTCTCTCTCTTTTTTCTGGGTTGGAAAATGATTAAAACGAAATGTTTTACTTTGTGTGAAGTGTTCAGGTATTAGTTCATGTATTTATCATTTAACAATGGCAGTTATGGATCCATTTATATATTTAATTATTGTCTATTACCGGTTTCAGCATTTATATGATAGTGAAATGTATTAGTGTCGTGTC
This sequence comes from Eledone cirrhosa, assembly GCA_964016885.1. Taxonomy (NCBI): domain Eukaryota; kingdom Metazoa; phylum Mollusca; class Cephalopoda; order Octopoda; family Eledonidae; genus Eledone; species Eledone cirrhosa. The sequence goes on from OZ024740.1 coordinate 193,639,338, forward strand.
GCACATGTTAAACAGAAGGAGCAGATAGAATAATGTTATTTACAAACAAGGTTTAAGAAGTGAAAAGAAAAACGAAAAAGGAAAAACACGTGCATAATGTGGAATGTAAAAAGTCAATGTGGAAGAGAAAATAATGTTATTTACAAACACAGTCATTGAAGTTAAGCAGATCAAAATGTGTT
>OZ024740.1:193647019-193669519 GCA_964016885.1 Eledone cirrhosa
TTGATTTAAGATGGTGTGACGTATATAATTAATATCTAATAGTATCCAAACAAAATTTAAATTTAAATGGGAAGTTGGCATTATCTACTGAAAGTAATTATAGACTGTATAAAATAATTTAACTTAAAACAAGCATTCATTTCCTTCACGATGATTCAAATTTGCTCTGTTCGCTGAAAATCACTTGGTGACTTCTGAATTCTATAATACTTGCTGACAAAGGCTTTTAGTTGACTAGATATGATACATAATCCCCAAGAAACCCATTAGGGGCGTTCTTAATTATCCATAATGGAATAATAAAACTGGTTTCCATTCTGCTTTATAATTTCCTTCCAAAAACTAATGTGGATATAAATTCATGTTAGAACAATTTATAAACTTTGGAATATTTTTACTTTATTCACTTAATTTAAGAATTTAAATCTTCTCTCAAATTAAGGTCCATAAATATTTTGTAGTGAATATGCGGAAGATTCAATGCCTCAGCTACATACCTTACCTCATTTAGCTTTGTCTCTGTGTGTATTCATTTCAAATCTAGGGAATATTGACTTTGCTCTCATTCTTACTAATTGATAGATTCTGTAAAATGAATAAATTAGATTCTATCCAATCTACTATATAAGTCCCCGAGCGCAACCAGCATTGTAATAAATCAAATATCGATCCATGTTAATTGAATATGCTTGTAGGCTAAGAAAATCGTTCCGTGGGAAACAATGACATTCGCATTCAGATATAGACGCATTGATGCATGTATATTTATGTACAGACTGGAGAAAGCTGAAAGCTACTAAACTGATTGTTCTTAGTAAATATGTAGATCCAAACGTCAGTGTAACGCTAGCACACTAATTTATATGGCTATTTTAATTTCTTTCTGCCATTATAATGCTCACTGCCATTATTACCTGATTGTTTATGTTCGAAATATACATGCCATAAAACGCTCGGAGTTAATGAATACCCCATGTGTGAATTACTTATTATGACAATAGTTCATACTTTCTGAAATATTACAAAACCGAGGCAAAGAGCTTATTAACAATACATGCATGTGTATCTCAAACAGGCGATGGAGATTTAATGCAGTTACATAATGATGTTTGAAACTAATATTAATTAAAGCAGTCAGAGGAATACAATTAATGTGGTAGTCCATGTTTTCTTTTCAAACGTCCTCGGACGTTTGTGGATTATAAATATTTACTTGAATTTATGTTTAGTGTAGACTCGCTAGAGTGGCAGCCGAAATATGCTGCCTCGTCTAGTAACGTTTCCTTCTAACTCTAAATTTAAACACTGCCTATGTTGAAATTTAATCATTGGGAGTAGCTGAAATATATAGCACAATCACTATGGAGAAAGTTGATAGGCTTTCTGAATGTGGCTCCTTTTATCAACTTACGCTATTTAACAGTCTCGTTATGCATTTATATATTTTCTAATTCACAGTTTTGATTTATTAGTTGTAAATTCAAAACAAATACAACAGCCAATTTTATTCATTTGTTTTCCAGACCAAATAAGCTATGTTAGGCTTTAATGTTTCCATTATATAATTATAAATGTAACCTTTGGTCTAACCAATAAAGCTGCAACAATTATCGCTAATATAGATGTTATGTTTTATGGTTTTGTTCATACATCTTCAAATTAATATTTAATAAGAAAATTATCAAACTTTTAATTAAAGGAAGATGATTAAATAATTTTAGTCGGATCAATAAACTTGAAACTTATTTATTGCGAAGAGAAAATACTATGAACATAAGTGGAATATTTTTCAAGGAATTTATGAAAAAATGAAATAAATATTTTCTGTAAATAATTTAGTTACATAATTGTATAATTGGTTTCAAGTTCAACGTTACAACATAAGAAAATATTAGAATGATTAAAAGCTACATATTATTTTAATAATGTCCATAAGAGTAATAATATTTACGATGTAACTCAGGATAGTAATCAAATTGATTGCCTTTCACCAACGATTAAAAAACAAAACGTAAACGTCGATAGACATACTCAACATGTAGCGACAGTTTACATTGTACGCAGTAAATATAAAGAAGCAAAAACTGATTTAGTATATCACATGATCTGTATTCGCGTACCTCCATATTTGCGTAGGGGAATTTTCGGCACATACTGAAATGATCACTAAGGTTTTACAGTTAAGTGGCGTTTTCAGGTTTGGTGCTTAATATTTTCTTGGGGGAAAGACAATGTCAATATACTTGGATATTTGCGTTAAAGCCATCCGACGTTCGCAGGGAAATTATCTACATAATGATATGCTGATATTTGATAGAAGCACAAGGTGAGGTGTTAGGATAAATATATTCAGGTATATCAGCACAAATACTTCGCTATTAATTGCTTATGAACTTCGGAAGAATGAATGACAAATCATCTCCCACAGAATTTGAACGTAGAAGGTACCGGGAGGTAGCTACTTTTTTCTCAGGGACCCTATTAATTAGTTTGGCTGTTGCCCTTCCATACGTTAACAAGGTGTGGAAAGGTACGTAATCAAAACAATGGTATGTTTTGTTCAAACAATCTTTTTTTCTTAAATGCTATTATTTTATAACTTTCTGCGCGATGGTCTGTCTGTAAATATACTTTTACAGATTGATATCGATCGCGCATTGTCGATACTGCGTTTCACCTGTTTGCGGAGGAAACAAGTTAATAACTAATAATTGCTACTACAGCAATTAAGTTCATTTTAAACATATGTCTTGTCTTAGTCTTTTGGAAGAAGCCATTAAAGATTTAAAAGGGAAAGTTAGTATTTAAATATTTATTATGGGGAAGCCGTTGAATGTTTAGATAATATTTTTTAGATAGCGTAAATATTTAAGTTATGTATGTTGAGAAGGAAACTGTGAATTCGTGTGGCTTCTTATATTTTTTAGAATATTAAGAGATCCAGAAATAACAGGAAGTTTGTGGATATAATTTTTAACGCACATTAGTGATAAACTAGTTTCAATGAAATGTTCCATATCATATGATCTCAATTACAACGTATGATGGAGTTCATAAGCAAGAAATTAGAGCCGAACATAACCGGAAACTATTTTGCTCTGTTCATTGATTACTTACATAGTGCAAAGTGAAATCTGATAAAGTTACCGCGTGTTACAATTAATCTGTTCAATTTAATACACTGAAATAACATTCTTTAAACCATGAATTTGCACGTAAGCAGTTCTAAAGTAGCACGTTCTCTTTTGATTCAGTTAACTTAAAGAAATTAAGACATTTCCAAGAAACGTATGTTAAACGCACATGTTTCCCTATGTGATTCTTTATAGTCATTAATCGATTTAACGCAACTAAAAACAAGAAATATTTATCAGCAAACACAGCATTCCTAATACTGGAACAAAATTCGTAAATATATTAATTTTAAAATTATTTGACAGAATTCGTTTAACTTATACTGCTTTGAATAGATAACATAAAATAATCATATACTCTTCGAAAATTGGAGAAAAAGAAACCATAAGTTGACGATGACGAATACACCGCAAATGATTTCCATTAAGTGCTATTCAATATTCCTGAATGCTGTTAGTTAGCCACTGGGAATAGACATGTATAATTCAGTGAAACAGAAATGAAAATCGTATTGATCAGCCTTTAAAATATAGATTTTAACAATTGCATCTGATTCTAAAGACAGATATGAAAGGAAGATGCGCTCGTAGAAAGTCAAAGTCACTAGTCTACATCATAGCAGCATATATTAAATGAATGTATAAACAAAATGATCTACAAATCAGTAAATATCAAGATCTTGCAATTACTAATACCAGACATATACCTAGAATATTGCTAGTGAAGTTTCAGTAAGATCTGTCAACTATACATTTACAATAATGGCGACTTAGGAAAGTAGATTGAGAACCCTTACACGGATATGTGTTTAATATAGAGAGTGAATATCTTACAACAACTGGTGTTTGTTTAACTTCTTTTTCCTCTCCGTTTCCTATTCCTGCTCTCCTCTTTCTCCCACTTATGTTTCAACTTCTTCTTCTTATTATTATTATTATTATTATTATTATTATTATTATTATTCTGCTTCTTCTTCTTCTTCTTCTTATTATTATTATTATAATTCTTCTTCTTCTTCTTCTTCTTCTTCTTCTTCTTCTTCTTCTTCTTCTTCTTCTTCTTCTTCTTCTTCTTCTCCGTCGTCGTTGTCGTCACCGTCGTCTTTTTTTCTTCACCATGTTTCTCACTAACTGCCCCATTCTCTGTTACTTTCTCGATCACTATTTCTCTGAAATTCTTTTTTTATCAACTTACTCTTAGTCATCTGGTGTAAAAATATATCAAGGCATTTTTGAGAAATTTGAAAACTTCTAACTCATGTTTGTTTCGGATATAATGGACATGAGCAGTGATACATATATCAAGCGAGGGACGAGGATTTCAAACGTGTATTTTCACAGAAGAATGTATTAATCAGAAACCGAGATTTTAACAAATGTTATATATATTCAAGCCAAGATATGATTTGGTTCATTGCAAAGGGTATTTTACATGAACCCTCTTTTTTAATCGGTGCATTAAATTCCAATGATATAAAATTAGTGAATAATTGCAATGTTGAGAATATAAATATTATTTCACGTTGACCAATTGATTCATCTGGACGAAGAAACACATCGGATGTCAGTGGATCCAAGCAATATTTTTCATTGTCTCGGACGATATCTGTGGCTAGAACTGGGTAGGCATGTATGAACGGGAAAGTACCATTCTGCATCATACCATATATCGAGTACTACTCTGATTTCTGACCTGACTTCGCCGATCACAGAACAGCAGACTATCACTATATATATAAATAAATATATTTTTTCTCCTACATTTGATTTTATACCTAATTGTGTATGGTTGACGATATATTTAATCGATTTCCACGTGCTATTAGAAATGCTGGGCAAATATTCTGGGTAAATATTCTATAGCTGTTGATCGCGAATAGATAGCTGTCGTGTATTTATCTATTATTTCTTCATAGGTGTCTTTTAATCTTATAGCCTTGTTTAATTGTTTTGTTTTTTTTGTGTGGTTGATTATGCTGATTGAGAGAGGAAATAATGTATATATTTTATCAAATAATTCTATGGACATACTTTATTGTAAATAAATATATATATATATATATATATATATATATATATATATATATATATATATATATGTGTGTGTGTGTGTGTGTGTATGTGTGTGTGTGTGTGTGTGTGTGTGTGTGTGTGTGTGTGTGTGTGTGTGTGTGTGTGTCTGTGTGTATGTCTGTGTGCCTGTGTGTCTGTGTGTGGGTGTTTTAATTATTTCCGTAGAAAATGTAAAGGAGAGTGCTCTATCTATAATAATTATATTTATATATATATATATATATATAAATATATTCATTCTCGTGTAGCACCCATTCATCATCTGAGTGAGTTTCTTGGTCAGTGTCCAAGTCTCAGACCCGTACAGCAGCACAGACTCCACTACACCAATGAAGAGACGGATCTTCAGGTCTTTACGAAGGTCCGACTTCCACACCGATCTTAAACTGTGGCACGCCGCCCAGGCTTTGCTATTCTTCTGACCACACCATCTTCTATATACCCGAACTTTGCTCCCAGATACAGGAAGTCCTCGACCAATTCTAGCGGCTTCCCGCCTGCATTAGTTATCTTCTCTGGCCTCTTAATATTCTCTACCAGATATTTCGTCTTAATCTCATTCATTATCAGCTCCACACTCATCGACACAGTCTCCACCTCTTTCATCAACTCCTCTGCCTCCATCACTGTGTTTGTCACCAGAACTACGTCATCGGCAAATTCAGCATCCGATATCGTTTTCGCCTTAACTCTCCTGCTCTGAGCCAGTGTTACATTAAAGTCAGAGTCCTGGTGTTTCTCAGCGCATGGCGCATACAATAGTCCACTGTTGAGGATGGCTCTGAACATTAATCAGTATACACTGAGGATGAAGAACTCAGATATGTACGGGAGCCTCCCAAATGTCAGCTCGAGAGTAGCACAGAGGAGACTGAGGTTAGCTGGACATGCTCACCGACAAAGTTGACATTGCACTCAGTGCTCCTATGGGAGCCCCTTCATGGACACACTGGTAGAGGGAGACCGAGTTTGACATATGTTGATGCCTTAAGAACAGACACTGGTCTCTTGGAGACGCAGAACATGGCAGTGATGATGGGAGAGCGCTGGAGAGAACTCGTCCATGGTCCACTGGAATTTTACGCGCCCTAGATTGATATATATATACCATTTATGTTAGGTTATTTACCAATGGGTAGAACTGATGTTTCAGACGGGTTGGTAAACGATGATGCAACAAATTATTGAAGGTACTAAATGCTCTGCAAATCATCTATCGTGAATGTGGTATCCAGCGGATGGTTCAGGAACAGTGTAATGTATTCATTAAAACAACAACTGAAGGTCGTACTGGAAAGTTTCAATACAGAAATTTAATTCCACGGAAGCACTATACATATTTCAAAGGTCCAGCACTATCATCCGATTATGATGCAAGACAAGGTGAAGCCACACAGAGAATAGAAAATAGGAGATGGAGAAAATGAGAAAATTCGATTCGGGGACAGCCTACAAATATGGTGTTATTTCTATAGCAGACGGTCCCCGAATGACAATTGATGCCAGCTTTGTATATATATACTGTCTGGACGTATGCTCTCCTGTTTCCAGTTGTAAGACATGTTATTGTTACTTTCACATGTACTTGCGTTGTGTTCCTTGTCGAAACATTTACATATCTCACCCTATCATCATGATAATATGTTGTCTCATATACATATTTACGCCGGGTTGTCCTACGGCGTCGTGCAGGCTGAGATTAATACCAAGGTTTAGCACGAAATTGCATTGCCCACAGAATAGTTGATGAGGAATATAGTTTTTATTCTCGTTCGCCCCACGCATTTCGTTTTTATCTTTACGTGTTCAAATGTGTTGTGTATATGCGTGTTTGTGCGTAATTGTTGTTGATATGATGGAGGGATATTATGCTTATGACCAATTCTTATGATTCGTCATTTGTAATGCTATCTTGATTCGTTAATTACTATGTGGTACATTTTGTTACAGTAGTTCTAGTGAAGCACAGAGAATCGAATCATAATATAAGTCATTTACGCCAACAATTAACTGATTGTCCATTATGTGGAACATTGGCTTCTTAATTAGGTGTAAAGCACGTTTCGTAGACTAGAATTAGTCAATTAAGTTAACATTGTGTGTTGCTGTTAGTTATAGTGTAGAGCCTGTTTGTATTAACCATGACAGTTAAATAATATAGCAAGGGATTAAAACTCATACATATGCTATGGAGATCCAGGCGATGTGTTATATTATTCATTCCGCTATGATTAATATAAGTATAAATATTAATTACAATTTTGTTTATTAGCAGTAGCACCAGCATAGCTTGGTTCAATATATGAAAGCCTATATTACATGTATATATATATATATATATATATATATATATATATATATATATATATATATATGTATTTAAAGAAAAAGAGATTAAATCGAAAATGCAACTGGAGTCTTATTTAAAATATATATATATATTTATTTGGTTCCTTTACCGGTTTCGGAGTTCTTCTGCATTTCAAAAGTAGAGTTGAGATGGGGGGTCTGTGGTTTTTCTCACATCTGGTTGGTCTTTGAATGTTGCTTGTTTCATATGGAAAAAAGTGCCTCGAAACGCCAGGTTTTTAGAGAAGTAATAATAAATTTTTAGAGAAGTATAATAAATTTCACGCCAGTTCGCGTTAGAAAGTTCTTCAAACAATGGGGGTGGGGTGAGAGACTCAAATTGTTTTTTCATATATGAGTGTTTGAATTTCATTTTACTTTAAAAAAGTGGCTCACGAAGGCTGTTTTTTTATAAATGTAATTTGATTGGTTATAAATGAAATTATCGCTCTCACGTGAACAAGTTCATTAAATCTTGCGCCCGTATTTGATATTTATTTTGTAGCCTTTTATAGAATTTTATGACAAACAAAAGATAATGGTCAAGAGAAATGGAATGGGAGAATTGTTCTGGTTCAGTGAATATAGCAGGTTGTTTTTTCATATATGAGTGAAGTTTTGTTGGTTGATATAGTCACGTGAATAAATATATCAGCTTTCGCGTTAGTTTGTTTGAATTTCTTTTTACTTTAAAAAAAGTGGCTCACGAAGGCTTTTTTTAAATAAATATGATTTGATTGGTTATAAATGAAATTATGACTGTCACGTGAATAAGTTCATTAAATTTCGCGCCCGTATTTGATATTTATTTCGTAGCCTTTTAAAGAATTTTATGACAAGCAAGAGCTAATGGTCAAGAGAATTGGGATGGGAGAATTGTTCTGGTTCAGTGAATATGGTTGGTTCACTGGGGTGTCAGAATTCAGATTTACTATTGAAATAAAGAAAGTAAAGCTATGTATGTTTATTTGTGTACTTGTGTGTTTGTGTGTGTGTGTGTGTGTGTAGGAAGATGATTCTATTAGTAGAAATGGGGGAGGAATTTGTGTGTGTGTGTATATGGGTGGTTTGTGTGTGTGTGTGTGGGAGTATTTTAAGATGGAGAGAATATATATATTTTGTGAGTGTGTATATGTGTGTAGGAAAGTGATTCTATTAGTAGAAATGGGGGAGGGAGTTGTGTGTGTGTGGGGGGGGGTTATGTGTGTGGATGGGTGTTATGTGTATGTGGGAGTATTGTTAGCATGTTAAGATGAAGAGAATATATATATATTGTGTGTGTAGGAAAATGATTCCATTAGTAGGAATATTTTTGAATGAACATATTTTCCTTACTTATTCGTATTTGTTGCGTTGTATTGTAAGCGCAAACGTATGTTAAGTTTTATTTAGTTCGGGTTTTTATTTTCTAAAGTAGAAGGTGTTATGTGTGTGTGTGCCTGTTTAAGCAACAACTCAGTGAACCAGGACATCTTAAATGAACTCAAAGAGATTTCCTCTAAACTCTTAATTTTGACCAACAAAGTGAACCAAATATACATCTATAAAAAAGGACCCCACGAAGAAACAGAAAATACCGAAGAGACGAATATCACTCCAGCATTAACTAAACTAATCGAAACCATTGAAACAGCAATGCTCCAAAAGCTGGAACAACCATTAGAACCCAATCTACGAGATGACCACTCAGTAAAACACACCCCAATCAATATATGGACTCTAAAGCTCACAGCTCGCAACTTCGCCTTTCGTAATCTTCTAAAAAATAATGGCAATGCACACATATATGAAAAGTGGCTAAACTCTACCCCAATCATCCTTCCCAAAGAACTCCAAATAAAACCCATTCCAAATGAACCAGAAAACCAACAAAGACTTAGGGAAAAGATGGCGTTAGAAAAATGTTAAATAGAAATAGAACTGTTGCGATTAAGAGCCAACTACAACGAAGAAAAATTCAAGTCACTCGACCAACAGATGGACACAGAAATCTCAAGGAACTCTGAAGGCCTACTCTATGAAAAGAACTGTGAGGATGAAGAACTAACATCCCTCCAGCGATGGGAAAAAAACGCCACCTGGTTCAACAGCTACGAAATGGATTTCAAAAATGAACAACATACAGGTAATCCATTTTTAAAACAAACTAAAACTCACACACCACATGCACAACAAATAATACAAAAAGTAACAAAATGTCCAACAAACCCCCAGCAAAATCATAACGATAATCCCAGAACCCATAAACAAAACTATAGCCCTACTAACAAAAACCGAAGATCCTCCAACACAAGACAGGATCCGATCCACGGATCACAACCCACACAAAACCTATTCCAAAACCGTAGACCCCTGCCCACACAGAGCCTGTTCCAAAATCGTAGATCCAAACCCACACAAAGGAACAAAATTTACAACGCGGATATCAACAAAACGAACCTCAATACGTCCGAAACTTCTATACAAGACCACACAACAACAGAGGAAATGCCATTAGATATAATAATACCATTGAAAAAACATTCCAGAAAAATCATTTTTTTAGACCAAGGCTACAGGACCCACGACACCCGGTGGGACAAATGATTTTGAAAAACCGAAAATAATCAACGTTTCATATACAAACCTCTCAGCCCAACAAGTAAAAATTATCTCCAAAGGACTGTAATTCACACCAACACCACAATACTCTAACCCCAATGAGCTAAATGATGATATATCACACTTCTGTAGAAAATTAGGTCTCACAGAGGAGTTATTTGACAAGGAGAATAACGACCAATCAATTGTACGGAATAAAAGCAGCTACAACCCAACAAAAGATAGAAACAGAGTTCTGGACAAATTTTGTGACCACATAGCTACTTTTCCATACCATGAACCCAATCCAACACGAGTTGAAGGGAATGGGAGATTATCCATGAACTAAAAAACAATACGGACAATATAATTAAGGAAGCGGACAAGGGAAGTATGTTGTCATTATGGATGCTGAAAAATATAAAAATTCTATGTTCTCTCTCTTACAAAATACTAATTACTATGAAAGAGTAAAAAACTACGAGCAATCAAAAGCAATGACCAGATTAAACACACTGATTTGTCGATACCAGGAAGACTTAACTAAAAAAGAACGCGATTATTTAATACATTTTGAATACAAAACCAGCAACCTTTACGGATTTCCGAAGATCCACAACTGTAAAATAAGTAACGATGCCTGTAAAAAATCCACCTCAGCCTGCGTGAACACACAATACCCCACAGATCTTAAATTAAGACAATGTGAAACACACAGACTGAGCAACTTTATAGACATGCTATTAAAACCAATTCTCAAACACATACCAAGCCTTGTAAAAGACGATCTGAACCTCTTAAACAACCTCCACAAACATGTCAACAACGACACTATTAGTGTGTCTTTCGATGTAGTGAACCTCTACACAACGATCCCACACCAATACGGACTAGAAGCAATATGATTCTGGCTAGAGAAATATCCCAATGGGATACCTGGCAGAATAGAAAAAAGCCGCTCCAACTTATGCCAACATAGTCCTGGCATACTTAGAAGTCCAAATATATGAACAGTTCAAATCAAAATAAGGATTGCACTTCCACAAATATTTATCAGAGAATTGGAAACGCTACTTGGATGATTGTCTCATTCTTTGGTCCCACCACATCCAATTCACAATGGAATACAGCTAAGATCAACTCCCATTTCTGAACATCTTAATCTTAAAAAAAGACACAAATATTGAAACTGACATAAACTACAAACCAACAGATTCCAAACAATTCCTGCTATTCACCTCCAACCATCCAAAGCACACGAAGACGAACATTCCTTTTAACCTAGTATGAAGAATTTGCACAATTGTCTCCAATTATGAAACGCGAAATTAAAGACTTCAGGAATTAAAGGAAATTCTACTCGAAAGACAGTAGCCACCATTATTAATAAATAATGGAATAGAGAGGGCTAAAGCAAAAGGCATTGATGAATTACGAAAACAGAAACAAATTCAAGCTACGTCCAATATTCTATCATATATCTCAACACACAACCCAAGAAATGCGGAAGCTTACAACACTATTCACAAGAACATCTCACTACTGAAACAAGACCAAAGAATGAAAAAAGCCCTTGAAACACACACAATAATCAAAAGCAAAAGACAACCGAAATCACTGAAAACATTACTCACCAATGCCAAATTACCTACCACAAACCCACAACCAACTGTCAAAAAATGTGGTCGCTCTAATTGTGGAACCTGCGCTCACCTCATTGAAGGCAACACGTATACATTTAAATAAGGACAACGGTTTGCTGTAAAAAATCACTTTACTTGCTCATCAAAAAATCTATTTTATGCCATTAATTTTATGCAATGAAGATTTTATAGGACAAACTAAACTCACACTCAGAAACAGAACGACAGTTCATCGCCAACAATTACGAGAGCAAACCATGAGACAGATACCACTAAGCACACATCTAGACATATGCGCAAGTGATAAGACACCCAAATTCCAAGTTTTCCCATTTTACCTTTGCGCTGACAATACAAAAGGACAAATACGAATAAATAACGAAAATATGTTTATTCAAAAATATAGACCAGCATTAAATATGGTTTAATATACATTATGTCAACACCATAACATGCTAACCATCCAAACAGACACATAAACACACACATAACACCTTCAACTTTAGAAAATAAAAAGCCCAACTAAATAAACCTTAACATACGTTTGCGCTGACAATACAATACAACAAATACGAATAAGTAAGGAAAATATGTTCATTTAAAAATATTCCTAACGGAATCATTTTCCTACACACACACACGCACACACACATACACACAACTCCCTCCCCCATTTCTACTAATAGAATCACTTTCCTACACACATATACACACACACAAAATATATATATTCTCTCCATCTTAACATGCTCCCAGACACATACACATAACACCCATACACACGCACACACACACAGCTCCCTCCCCCATTTCTACTAATAGAATCATCTTCCTACACACACACAAACACACACAAGCACACAAATAAACATACATATCTTTACTTTCTTTATTTCAATAGAAAATCTGAATTCTGACACCCCAGCGAACCAACCATATTCATTGAACCAGAACAATCCTCCCATTCCATTTCTCTTGACCATTATCTTTCGTTTTTCATAAAATTCTCTAAAAGGCTACAAAATAAATTCCCAAATACGGGCGCGATTTTAATGAACTTGTTCACGTGACAGCGATAATTTCATTTATAACCAATCAAATTACATTTATAAAATAAAGCCTTCGTGATCCACTTTTTTTTTAAGTAAAAAGAAATTCAAAGACTCATATGTGAAAAAACAACCTGAGCCCCCCCCCCCCCCCCCCCCCAACCCCCTTGTTTGAAGAACCTTGTAACGAGAACTGGCGCGAAATTTATTATACTTATTGACCAACCAGATGTGAGAAAAACCACACACCCTCCATCTCAACTCTACTTTTGAAAAGCAGAAGAACTGCGAAACCGGTAAAGGAACCAAATAAATATATATATTCTTTTAAATATAAGACTCCATTTGCATTTTCGATTTAATCTTTTTTTCTTTATACTTTCACTCGTGTAGGACACCTCGGATATTTTAAATTTTGTAAAAAAAACCTCACTTTCTAATATATATATATATATACATATATATGAATGTATGTATAGTATATTTGGCATTATACCGTATTCTTAATTAAAAACACTTTGAAGACCATACGCTATCAGTTTTAAAGTAGTGACTATGTCACTTATTTCTTTTCTTCGGCGAAAGAAGGGAGAGAAGCTAACAAACTGTCTGTTTCACGCTGTTGGCGATCATCAGAACAACGTACTCCTCACCTTAGCTGAAGATTATAGAAGCTGGATTCTTATAGAATTCTAGTAATAATCAGGAGCTGAATATACAGAGCGATTGCCGGGCCAGCAAAAATTAGGTATTAGGATTGGTGCTCTGAATTTGCGATGTATACATGAATGTATGTATAGTATATTAGGCAATATACCGGATAATTAATTACAAATATTTTGAAGACCATACATTGTCAGTTTTAAAGTAGTTACTATGTCACTTACTTCTTTTCTTCGGCGAAAGAATCCAGCTTCTATAATCTTCGGCGAAAGCGGGGAGTACGGTTACTCTGATGATCATCAACAGCGTGAAACAGACAGTTTGTTAAGTTCTCTCCCTTCTTTCGCCGAAGAAAAGAAGTAAGTGACATAGTCACTACTTTACAACTGACAGGGTATGGTCTTCAAAATGTTTTTAATTAAGCATACGTTATATTGCCAAATATACTATACATACATTCATGTATATATCGCTATTTCAGAGCACCAATCATAATATATATATATATATATATATATATATATATATATATATATATATATATATATATATATATATATATATATATATATATATATATATATATATATATATACATATATATATATATACTAGGGTATCATTAAGAATGTTTTAAGCTGTGTTCAAGTCATAGGTATCTCAGTAGCCATTAAAAAGGCAAGATATCTGTTTCTGATGTTTTATTTTTCATCAGAGTAATTTCCACATTCGATACAGAGATGGCAATAAGCTGAAGCCTATATTTTTACTCCTTAAACATTGTCTGGAAATGTTCATTTGCATATAGTGCGAACTAGACTGTAAATGGGTTAGTAGCCGTAACAGTAACATAGCCTAGTTCACATTAAATGTGTATATGAAAGTATATATGCAATTTTTAAGTATAAACTTGCGAGAGTCTGGCTATGCATATTTTAAGCTGTGGTTATGCCACAGCTATCTCAGTAGCTGATCGGAATATCACAGTAGTTTCTGACTTTGTATCCTTCTCGGTGATAACTTTTCACTCGATAGTGTAACGAGAATTTACTAAAGCCTAAGTTATTTCTCTTTTAAATTACAGCTTAAAACATTCACAAGGAGACTATTGCACAAGTATTATACATAAAAATATCGTATATGCTTTAATGTAGAATCCTATTATTTTCCTTTATTGTACCGATTTAAATTACTTCGTCAATGATTGAAGATTTATGAAATGGATTTTTATGCAGGATAGAATAAAATGAAGGATTCTATTGTGGAAAGGACTCTATTGTTGAGTGGATTCTATTGTGGAAAGGATTCTATTGTGAAAGTTCTGCAAGCGTATCGGATTACCTTGATGTCTCGATACGAATGCCCTAGTATTTGTGTTCGGATAAATGGTGCTGAGTCAAAAGCCTCCTTTCCGGGTATCGAGCAATGCGAAGGGTATGTATTGTGACCTCTATAGTTCATAACCTTCATGGATAGGATTAATATGCGCAGCCTTGTTGGAGGTGGTATTAAGACTGGCGCATGTAATATCAGTCAGCTGGAGTTTGTGAACAACATGGAATTACTTAACTCCTCAGAAGATGATCTCACATGTTCACTTAATAGGTTTGTGGCCAAGAGCTGAATGAGAATCAGTGCTACGAAGACTGATCCATTCGTCCTCTCAAGGAAACCAGCACAGTGCAGTGCACTCTACAAATCAGGACAATTCCACTGAAGCAAGTGGAGATGTTAAATTATTTCGGGGTCATGTTCACGAGTGATGGAAGGCAGAAGGCTGAATTAAGTGAAAGAGTTGTAGAGCCTGGTGCAGCATTCGGTCATCATAAGAATCGAGGGTAAGTATGAAACACAAACTCGCTTCCCTCAATTCGGTATGCGTGCCAGTCCTTACCTATAGTCATGAAACTTGTTTAATATCCAAAATAATGCGACCCTGAATACAAGCGCCCGAAATGGAGTTACTTCGAAGGGGGTTTGGCGTAATATTACTGGCTGCGTGGCTCGGAGATAATATGTTGCTGTAGTTAGATGGATTTTACTGGCAACACCCACCGGCAGGAGAGCCACATGTGTTCCAAACGCATTGCCCACTACTGCTCCGAGACGTTTCCTGTGTCATGCACGTGAAGGCAAAGTTACATTGCTACTCTAATGTGGGAGCGTTCTTCCAAAAAAGCATACATGAATAGAACCAGGCAGTGCGGTTTTAAACTAGAGAAAACTTTATTCTGGTGTATGTGGAGCGCAGTTACATTGGAAATCTGCATATTGGATGACAGTGAGACCATGTAGAATTAATATAATTGTTCGTAATATTTTGTAACAATTTGAAAACAAGTTGAAGAGGCGAAGTAAACGCGCATAAAAATATGGTCCCCGTGAATGACCTGAGTTGTTCAATGATCACAGAACAACCATTTATTGTGCAGTATTTATTCCGCTGCCAATAATTATTTGTAACATATTTCCTTTTATAGCTAATGGATTGAAACATCAAATATTACATTGTCTTTTTCTTTGACAAAACAATATGTGTCTACTACAGCAGGAATCTTTGTACATTACGATATCGTATGAACTCGACTTATATTGCATCGAATATATTTTATTGTACGGTGAGTAATTTCATGAAAACATATCTGTGAAAGAGACAGTCGTTGTTATTGGAAAATGTATAGCCGAATTATGGGTATTGCAGCTGCTCTGTCATTTTCTCTGTTAAATCGTTTCAATCATAATGTCTGATCGGGCGATGAACTTCCTTTTGGCATTCACTCGAATACTCATAAAATCAAGTGTGTCGAAATTTACTTTCAGCTTGCTGAATATATTATACCGACAATAACAGTTCCCTAATCTGGTGGCATTGAGCTTATGATAGAGAGCAATAATATCTGATAACCTCAGGTTTAAAGCTTAGAAGTTATTTACGAACAAATATAAATCTCTTTTTCGTTTAGAACTGTTTACATATATTTTTCTCAAATTATTTTCAGTATGACCCAACAATTCTAAATACTTAATCTTTTGGTTATGTCTGTGAAACAATCTGGAGGAAAAGAATTGCAATATGATATATGCTGCAGTGGAAATACCGTATCAGATTTTAATCTCTTTCCCGAACCCAGAAATGACGTAGCAATTAAATACCATTTAACCATCCAATTCATTGATTATGTTGTTTTCTTTGAAACATGTAAAGCATTATAATAATAGTATGCATCCGCTTTGTTCTGCGTGAATAGTTGAAGAGCTTGTAAAACAACAACTTAAATGAATTTCTACCGCTAATTGAACAACGTAATGAACCGTTAACATCTAAAATCGAATTATTTTTGCATTTCATTATATATTTTATTTATTGTAGTATGTATTTATTTTTATATTGCGCTCGTGTTGCATTAATATTTGAACAGATTAGCATGAAACTATAGATATAATTATTTTGTCTTTTAATCGCTTTAAATTGATATCATATAGAAGATAAATTCAGCAACTATAATCGATATGGTTTTGTTTCAAACTTGCTACAACAGATAGTTTTACGTGCATGACTGCACAAAAACACATTAGATAGATATAATATAATATAATAGTGATTATATATATATATATATATATATATATATATATATATATATATATATATATATATATATATATATATTCAAAAACGTAGTCATAAATGATTGTTTCCCATGTTTACTATATTAAAGTTTTAATACGATGTATTGATCACAACGGTTAATCTAGTGAAAAATAAAGTAGAATATATGCCATTTTTTGACTTACATTTAGATTCTTTGCATGGGAATATCTTTATCATAACCAGTCAAAAATCAGACAAATACAATACACTTGTAAAGAAAAACAATACAATAAAGAACATTCAAAGGATATGTTTTATTAATTTCTAAAAATATACAAATGTTCATGGACCCACATACACCAAATACTCCCAAATTGTGTGTATATGTGTATTTGTGTGGGTAGCATTATAACCTTTGTAAATAATTGAATATAGATTACTTAATGTAATTTATATGACAGGTATTATTATTATGTATATATATATATATATATATATATATATATATATATATATATATATATATGTGTGTGTGTGTGTGTGTGTATGCTATGACAAAATTATAACCATCAGCATAGTCAAGGAATGTCAGACATCATCTTATTTTATCTGATGAGGACGTACTGTTGAAATAGCTCAGTATCTCTGAAATATGTATAATAAAATATAGTTGATCACATGACTGTCTATATTTATTAATATTTTCAAGTAATATATATATATATATATTTGTTTTATATGTATATATATGTATGACAGGTATTATAATTATGTATATATATATATATATATATATATATATATATATATATATATATATATATATGTATGTATGTATAATAATTCAAGAAAGAAGAGTGACATCGTTCACTATACAATAAGGGCTTTATTCACATTGCTGACAATTGTTTCTTTGATCTGGTAGGTCTAGAGTTCGCTACCCACCTGATTTTGCGTCAATCGAACTCCAATACTTTGTTTATAACCAGTCGTTTTCATAAGAGCACGCGAAAGGAAGAAGATACACAAGGCATGGCTTTTATATAGGAGTGATATTAAACTAGAACAATAATATCAATAATAAAATAAAATAACTAGATAACAAATAGTTAAAATAATAACATCAATATAAGTAAGAAATAGAGTATAATGATGTATCTAGCATGTTAAACAAAGTGATATGATACAGATATATGAAATTAACATGTGAAAACTGTTATAGGGTACATTAGATATAGTGTTAAGGTGGCGACTAGATAACAGTAACAACTAAAATGTACTTGGAGACAGGATTTATGAGGTATCTACTATGCTGTAGGTATGCTTATTGTTTGACAGATAAACATTTTCGTTTTATTAATTTAGTGAGGATGATGGTTTTTATGTGGTTTTAAGTGGAGTTGTAGATTCGTTATTTAAGTGGCCTATACTAAAGGTAGGGATTGTTAGTTCGAATCATGGGGGTTTAGTTTTCACAGCATCAATAACAAATCGTGTATAAAAAAGACAGTAATAACAACAATAATAGAAACAATAAAGGTAATAAAATAGTAAAATATGCATGGTAGATATAGAGAACATGATGAATAATATTAGGGATACATTGAGATGTTCATAATAATAATAAGAATAATAAGAGGAAAGTAAGATTTCAAGGAGTGTAGGAGTAATAAGATAATGTACTTAGAATTAAGTTCATCTGTTAGAGATCATGAGTGCTAATGAGAGATATAATTGTTTGGTCCGAAGGAGTGAACAACAGCAAAGATGGGATTGATTTATGGGCTGATAAGATAGTTGTAAACATTACTGCCACATCCCAGTGGTATAGAATTAGGGAGGCTAGAAGGTGTTTATAGAAGATTATGGTTCTGTAGTGGGCTGTGTGAGAATGCGGATTTCATATGTTAAAAGCTAAGTGATGTTTGTTCGAATCACGGTGGTTTAAATCTCGTGAATTTTGTAGCAATCCTAAGTCTGCAGAAAATTGACCTTTCTATTTTGCAGGTGAGTAGCATATTATCGTTCCTTAAGATATGCAGCAATGCAAGGTTGCAGAGTCCGCAGTGGGACACACCGCTGTTATATGCCCTTGCGGCCACCAATTTCGACCAGCTAATATGGTAATCAAGGTTTTTGTCCTTAAGTTGACAGATTTTATTGGCGAGGGTTGTAGAACTTACCAGTGCACGGTTCTTCACTGAATGTCTGTGCACGTACCATCTTTTTTTTAAACACCCGCGGTGGATCCAATGTAGTGCCAAGTGGAGTTGCCCGAGTTTACAGTACACATGTAGACTAGGCTAGTATCAAGGCAGCTATTCGCTAATGGGCACTTATCCGGTAGGTGACAGTTGCAGTTCGGGGTATTTCTCTGTGCAGCTTCCACATTGCGGTTTTGCAAACTGTTATATGTGGGTTGGGATTCATGCATATTGACGTTTTGCTGCGGTTCGTTCATGTGCGTTTGTGGTTGTGATACGGTGATGTGTTTTTTTTGTATTTGGTGCTATGTTGCGTATAGGTGGGATATCTTTCCTAGAGGTTTTCTGGTGGTTGATCTTGCGTATGTGCGATTCAACGTTGGCAGCAGTAGAGTATGAGAGTTTTATAGTTTTTCTATTGAAGATTTTATGATATCTATGTGATATAGGGAAGTGTTTATCTATTAGTTTAAAAAACGAGTTCTTATAGAGGAGTTGAAGATTAGATTAAACCATGGGTATTTTCTTTCTCTAGTTCTTCTATAGTTTCTGGGGTTTACATTATTCGTGTTCGGTCCTCTTACTCTAGGTGCTACTTGCCTAGTTCTATGTCTAGTCCGGCTACCTTTATTTTTGTATGAGCGGTTGGTGTCGGTGTTAATGGGTTTTTTTGTGTTGTCCTTAACCGTTATAAACTGCAGCTTTTCTTTGTAATGCTGCGTTATAATAGTTAACATGTTCTTTAAACATTTACTGGTTTGAGGATAAGCGGGATATTCTAAGGGATATACTTCGTGTTATGGATTTAATTATGGATCGGGTTTTTTTTTAAAGTTATAACTAATGTAGGCTAGATTCTCATTATTTTTGTGGAAGGGTTCTATTAATCCCGTGCTTAGGTTTAGAGTTACGTCTAGAAAGTGTGCCTTTTTAGAATTCAGTTCAAAGGTTTAGTTTATTGAAGAATGTTCTAATGTGTTTTCTTAATCTTTCCATGCTCTGGTTATTTAAGTTCCTAGCTATAAGGAGCGTGTCATCTCAATAAATCCCTTCTTGGAGGTTATTAAATTCTTCATGTAGGTTGTGTGCTCTAAATATCCCCACAACATCTGTTATTTGCGCTGAATCGTTCGATCCCATTGCTATATCGAAGCTGTTCTTCCTATTTTTTGTTTCCCAGTAGCTATTTTCAAATTTTATGATAGTCCTTCTAGCTGCTAGTATTATTTTAATTTTGTGTGTGGTAAGGTCCGAGTTATTTTGGGCAAATATTAGCGCTTTATCTAGGGTGACTGGGGATATGGATGCGTAGTAATCATTTATGTCAAATTGTATGAAGTTGCATTCTTCTCTATTTCTTATTCTATTGAACCATTCAATTGCTTCATTAGTGTTACTCCATAAATTGATTTCTAGTGTTCCCTTAATTTGTGCGATACCCTATCAAGAATATTCTTGTTAATTTTACGTACATCCGAATTGGATGGGTATTAATCAAATAGTAGGGTTTGTTTCAAAATTATTTGTGTGATCATTAAGGTTGAATGTGGGGTTGCACGGGGTTACAGGTTCGGTTCTGTCGGATATTTCGAGTTTTTTTTACTATTCTAAGACCTTCCTTATTAATGCTAGTGAGTGTAGATTCATTTGTTTTTTTGTATTTTTTGTGTAGTTCACGTCGAATGAAATTATTGTATGTATTAAGATCCATAGTATATACGTTTGATGTTTTGTCTGCTTTTACTATGATACCGGTGGTGTTTCTTAGTTTTTTTTGTAGTGTATTGATGTCATTTTGTAAATTGTTATGATGTGTTCGTTTTTTTAATTTAGTTCCACTTATCATATTCATAAGGTCCAGTTCGAAGGCATCGAGTGTGGAGTTATTTGGAGGGTTTTTGCAGGATTTTAATCCGTAATTATCTTTAGAATATCTATAGATATTTTAACTATTTGCTATCTAGTTATTTTATTTTATTATTGATATTATTGTTCTGGTTTAATATCACTCCTATATAAAAGCCATGCCTTGTGTATCTTCTTCATTTCGCGTGCTCTTATGAAAACGACTGGTTATAAACAAAGTATTGGAGTTCTATTGACGCAAAATCAGGCGGGTAGCGAACTATAGACCTACCAGATCAAAGAAACAATTGTCAGCAATGTGAATACAGCCCGTATTGTATAGCCAACCATGTCACTCTTCTTTCTTGAATTATTATTACTCCAAGTATAAACTACATAGAAATAACCGCTTACTCGCAGCATCACTATGGAAACGTCTTGTTGAGTCAAACTAAGCCACACGTTAATACTATCCACTAAACGGAGTACTCTAACTGGACTACATCTAAGTGGACTGCCTATAACGATTACCTGTTATCCCGTATATATATATATATATATATATATATATATATACATATGTATAGATATAATACCTCTCATGTATATGTATATACATATATGAGAGGTATTATGATTATGTATATATATATATATATATATATATATATATATATATATATATATATATATATATATATGTGTGTGTGTGTGTGTGTGTGTGTGTGTGTGTAGATAAATCTACCAAAATATACTGTAGTGTCCAATCCGTATGAAGAACTCAATGTAATCCAAATATCATGAACAGAGAATATGTATTCAACATTTCTTTCGATGAAAATCACAGGAAAACAGAGTCAAGATTAATTAATAAAAACAATGTATAAAAACAAAGAAACAGATCCTTATATTAAAAAATTCATCATTTTACGATCGTTTCTAGGATATATATGTTTGTTGGTATGTATATCATAAAGATCTATGTAAAAAGTTTACAAACTATCAGGGGAAATATACATACCTACACATATATATGCTGTCTTCGGAAATAATTATTTCTACTTTAGGCACAAGGCCAGCAATTACCCAGTGCATTACTGGTACTTTATTTTATCGACCCCGTAAGGATGAAAGTCAAAGTCAACCTCAGCGGGATTTGAACTCAGATCGTAAAGGGACGTAACTATGATGGAAAGCATGGCGTCCTACCCTCTACCGATACTGCCAATCCACCGCCATGTCTTCGGAAATAATGATAATTATTTATTGAAAAAAAAAACAAAGATTTATGTATAAAAGATCTGTTTGGGAACAGGTTTTGAATTCACCAATACAAAAGTAGGAAGTCGTCAAGTTGATAGAATAGTA
>OZ024740.1:193672019-193702019 GCA_964016885.1 Eledone cirrhosa
AACATAACTTTACATAGAACGGGGTGGTGTGGATGGGGTGGGGGTGGGGGTGGGACGGGGTGTATTTTGTTAGAGATGCCTACTGGCTGTAGTAGGTTTTACTATGTATTTAGGTAAGGCGGGTCTTCTCTGTTACTGAGTACCGCCAAAGGTCTCGGTCCAGTGACATTGTCTTGGAGAGGTGTAAGTGTGTGAGGTCGGAGTTTATCAGCTCGTCCCAGGTTTTTCTAGGTCTGCCTATTCCGTGGCTACCCTCTATCTTTATTGCCCTGCACTTTGTTATACAACCATCGACTTTCATGCGCATCACGTGTCCATACCAACGTAGCCTTCTCTCGAGTAAACAACATCTGATCCCTCTCATTTCTAATTTTTTCCTTAGTTCGTTTATGCTTTGCCGTTCACGTATATTACTGTTACACATCCAGCGGAGCATGCAAGCTTCGTTCCTCTCTAGTCTGCGTATATCCTCTGCACACAATGCCCAGGTCTCACTGCCATGCAACATTGCTGTTCGTATGCAGGCATCGTACAACCTGCCTTTCATTTTTAGGGAGAACCATATAGCAGCTAATAGTGGTATAAGCTCTCTGAACTTTTTCCAACCAGTTCTGACTCTAGCTACTGTACTTTCAGAGCACCCTCCCCCACTGCTGATTTTATCGCCCAGGTAACGGAAGCTGTCCACTATTTCTATAGAACCCTCTGCGCAATTGAAAGAGCTAGTATTTGTGGGCACTTGCTGCTACTTATTGCACCAGAGCACCGGCCACATGTAAAATCTATGTTCTTAGTTAGCATACCTGTGACCCCACTACATCTTTTATGCACCCATACTTTGCATTTAGGACATAAAATGGAGTTTCTACCTACGCCTTTCCTACACACTGAGCATGACCATTTCCCAAAAGGGACCGCCGCCTTATTTTCTTTCCTACAAACTAGAACTTTAGTCTTAGCCAGGTTAATTTTAAGTCCTTTTGATTCTAGGCCGTGCTTCCATGTTTGGAATTTCTTCTCTAGCTCGGTCATTGATTCAGCTATGAGTGTCAGGTCGTCTGCGTATAGGAGTTCCCATGGGCAGCCGGTCTTGAACTCCTCTGTTATAGCCTGAATGGCAATAATAAATAGTAGGGGGCTGAGAACAGAGCCCTGATGGACGCCAACTTTTACGCTAAACTCTTCACTATATTCGTTGTTAATTCTAACCTTGCTGACTGTTTCTTTATACATGGCTTGTATAGCTCTCACGAGCCATTCGTCAACATCTAGTTTTCTAAGAGCCCACCAGATAATGGAGCGGGGGACTCTGTCGTAGGCTTTCTCCAAGTCGACAAAAGCTAAGTAGAGGGGTTTACCTTTAGCTATGTACTTCTCCTGTAGTTGTCGTACAATGAAAAGAGCCTCTGTGGTACTTTTGCCTGACACAAACCCGAACTGCATTTCATCTATGTCAATTCTCTCTCTGATTAGTTGCGCTATTACTTTTTCCGTGACCTTCATGACCTGGTCAATTAATTTAATGCCTCTATAGTTACTCCTATCTAGGGCGTCTCCTTTACCCTTATAACATTTGACGATGATGCTGCTATGCCAGTCCTTCGGAACAACCCCATTCTGTACGACTTGGTTAACTATGCGGGTGACCATGGTGTGTCCCACCGTGCCAGATGCCTTCAGCATCTCAGCAACTATTTCCGAAGGCCCAGCCGCCTTACCCGTCTTCATATCCTTGATTGCCTTACTTATTATACTCCCCTCGACTAACACTGCTGGTCCCTCTATTGGGTCGATGTGGGAGACTGTCTTTCTCCCATTTGTTCTCCTCATTTAGTAGTCTTTCATAGTGACACTTCCAAGCTACCTTCTTATCAGCGTCGGTGATGGCAAGTACGCCGTCATCATTAAGTACACACTTCTCCCCGACAATATCACGGTTTTCCTTGACGCATTGCCTAGCAATCCTGAACACCTCACGTTTTGGGTCCTCGCGTTGTAGAACATGCTTGAACTTTCTTTCCTCTGCTTCCCTTCTTGCTAAGTACACTTGTCTCCTAGCTTCCCTCCTGGCCACTTGATAGTCTTCTCTACTTCCCCCATCCCGCCATACTTTCCAAGCCTGCTTTTTGGCCTTAATTGACCCCTCCACCTTACTGTTCCACCACCATGTTACTCTCCTCCTGCCTACAGGCCTGCTCCAGCCACAGACTTCGTCTGTCGCCATCAGCAGGTTTGCTTTCAGAAATTCCCACTGTCCCTCTATATTGTCCTACTCTAATTGCTCTTCCTTACTGTCGAAAGCATCAAGTAATATGCTTTGAAATTTATTTCTGGCTGTGGGGTCCTTTAGCTTCCATATTTTTCTCCTGAGGATAGTCCTCTTCTGCTGTCAAGTACGTCTCGTCCTGACTATGAGGTCGCTAATTATCAGTCTATGTTGGGAGGTGCATTCTTCATGGGGGAGGGATTTAGTGTTTACAACAGACACTCTGTCACGTCTTCTGGTAAGGATATAATCTACCTGGCTTGTGTGTTCCCCGGATCTATAGGTGATCAGGTGATTGTCACGTTTTTTGAAGTTAGTGTTACAGATAGTTAGGTTATTTGCGTCACAGAATTCCAGGATTCTGGAGCCTTCCTCATTTCTAGTACCAAACCCATAGCCTCCATGGATTTCGTCGTAGCCGTCACAATGTTGTCCAACGTGACCATTTAGGTCGCCTGCAATAATTATATAGTCACTGTCGGATATTTGGGAGGTAGTGAGCATCAGTGTCTCATAGAATCTGTCTTTTATAGTGCAGGGCAGTCCGGATTGGGGTGCGTACGCAGATATTACTGTCACCATAGTTCTATTGAGGACAAGTCGTATTTTAATTATTCTGTCGTTCACTCTATTTACGTCTATTATCTTATCTGCCCACTTTTCTGCTACCATGATTCCTACTCCACCCAGCCCATCGTCGTTTCCCACCCAGAAAAGCTTATAACATCGCTTTTTACCCTCAATGAATCTAGCAGACCCAACCCTCCACCTGGTCTCTTGAATACAACAAACATCGACCTCCTTACGTTCAAGCATTTCTACAACCTCGTTAGCGCGACCCTTTAGGGTGCCTACATTTACGGTACCAACTCTGAAGTTTTGGATTGCGTTTGGAGGGTGGGGCGGTGGGAGGCGGGGGGGAGATGGGGTTATGTTAGCCGTCCGCGGCTAACATATATATATATATAACGAAGGAAATGTGGTAAGGAAAGGTGGACCATACCACAGCAAATTACTCAATACTTAGTGTAGTAGAGTGGGTAATAGGAACGAGTAGGAACCCGACGGCTCAGCTCAAGCCGTCGAAACGGCTTGAGCTCAGCCGTCGGGGTCCTACTCGTTCCTATATATATATATATATATAAATATATATATATATATATATATATATCATATATATATATATACCAACGTGAGGTATATGATTTTTAATGCAATGAAATATCTATGATCGTTGGCAAATCACTGATGAGGGACTCATTTTATAACATGTTATCTATGTGCAACCTGCAGTATTCTTCTCCCCATGTTTTCACATATATTTACCTAAACTGCGATTCTGTTTTTCTCTCTCTCTCTCTCTTACCGCTCCCTCGTTCTCTCTGTTTCTCTTACTTTCTTTCGCCCCCTCTGTCATGTCTGTTAACCCTTTCTCTCTACTGACCTCTTCCTCACACTTCCACTCACTGACTCACTGTTTCTCCCCTTCTCACTTCACCCCGTTCGCGACAAAAACAATTTCCTTCTTTCTTACATTTGGATTCATCTCGAATGGTCTATTTTCTACGCGCTCATATATTCACCCAGCGTATGCTGACAGAATAACTATGTAGCTTGTGCCCTTCCTATCTACGGTTAGCTTTCCTCTTTGTTGTTACTTGTCTCACTCGCTTTACGCGTTTTAATTGTCCTAATAACTTAATTTAGTTATTATTGCACCGACGTGAGGTATATGATTTTTAATGCAATGAAATATCTATGATCGTTGGCAAATCACTGATGAGGGACTCATTTCATAACATGTCATCCATGTGCAACCTGCAGTATTCTTCTCCCCATTTTTCCACATATATATATATATATATATATATATATATATATATATATATATATATATATATTATATATATATATATATATATATATATATAGAGAGAGAGAGAGAGAGAGAGAGAGAGAGAGAGAGAGAAAGAGAGAGAGAGAGAGAATTAGTATATCTACCAACATATGTGTACAGATGTATACCTATGCTAGCAAATATATATATTATATCTTAGTACCTTTGTGGGACCTAGCTGAGAATAGACTCCCTGATGATGTAATGAATTCTCTATAGTTATATTACGTAACTATAGTTATCCCCTTACAGAAACTAATTAGTTGGAGTGAAAATTTTAGTAAGTAAGTTAATTTTTAATTTTTAAAATGTTCTTATTTCACATCTTTCATATATATATATATATATATATATATACATATATATATATATATGTGTATGTTTCTGTGTGTGCGTTTATATATATATATATATATATATATATGAGTATTCTATATATAGCTATCTTAGAGCAACCACCTTAATATAGATATACTTATAATTGTCATAAGTCGGAAAAGCAAATAGGATGAAATCATAATAAATTAACTTCGCTTACTTCAGGTGTACCGACTAGGTTTCGCTGTGCAAGGTCGATATTTGATATTCTAATATGTTATGACATCAAATATTGGGAGAACAATGGCACTTCAGGGACTTGCTCACAATAGGAGGAACATTTAATTCTGAAATACCCATGCCGTAATTTCATTTTTTTTTATATAATCCTTCAATCAAATACACATTCTCAAGCGATTTTGGTCCGTTTTGAAAGTGTTAACAAATCCAAAGTTTGTAGGTTATTTGAATCTTCTACTTGGACTTTCAAACGATTCGCAACTGTACTGCGAGGTTGAAATTTGCTATTAACCTCTACATATTTAGAAAGATGTATCATGGGTGTTTGGGATTTATGTAGACGAGAATATTTTCTGTCAATCAGTTTTAGCTACACCTGATAGGTCGCAGTATGTATTTTGAAATATTTATTCAATTTTGTTTCTCTGTTTGACAAGCTCAACATTTATTTACAATAAAGAAAAATTCAAATATCTCCCCAAACAGCACGGTATGCCGAGATAATTTTGTAGAGATTCGCTATGCCAAATATTGTAATTACTTTCCATACTACTAAATTGACTAAATGTATTCAATACATAATCCGACAATGCGATGCATTTTATTGAGATAACGAAGTCTCGGGATGTTTCCATTAACAAATTAAACATCGCTCTTTTTCAATCTCCTGGATTGCATGTATAGTTAAAACTTCAATTCGTAGCTATGGATTGTACATTAAATCTCAATAAATAACAGTGAAAAGTGTATGCTAGAATAGCGTCGATGTAACAAAAGTGTGCCAAATTTTGTGAACCGAAACTGAGTGGAAGTGAATTTAGTAGTGATTACGCATGTTTGCAGAGGTTTTCGGAACGTGAACAGGCTTGGGCGGAATCTTTTATGACTGAGCAGCCTTATCAAGGGACAATGCAGCTCACCCAAATCTTGGGAGAGTCATAGAAAAGGTGACCCAAATAGTGTGTATTCCACTATACCGGCATGAAAAACGAGAAAGATATTAAACTTCAGAAGAATAATGTTGCGCTGAAGGTTGCTACATTTAACACTTGCACACTTCTTGGCATGGAATCTTCCACATGACAAGAACGCAGAACTGCTATTGTTGGCAGAGAACTGAAAAGGGGTGCTGACTATACGTTCTTCTTGAAAGGAAACCCACATGATGAAAAATCTAATGGAGGAGTAGGTTTTGCTCTCTAGACAGAGGTGACAAAGCGACTGAAGTAACCACAATGTTTTTGTGATCTAATTATATAACTAAGGATTCCTCTTTCCATAGGACGTTTCCTGGCTGTCATGGTAGTGTATACCTCTACCCTGGATAGTAGTCTTAAAGCATACGTGATCTCTTAATAACATTTACCAGGGTGAATATATAAATCATTATAACGTGATATTGCTTCTCGATAATGTCAATGCACGATCGGGAAAGGACAATCCCATCTGGTGGAATTTAGGTCGACCCGATGTGGGCAAGATGAATGTGGAAGTCAGTCTTCAGCTAAGGTATGTCAATGATATTTTTGGTATCTACCGTCATTAATGCTAATTGTTTCATTGTGTAGGCAGGATTTTCTTCTTCAGAGCATCCATAAAACAAATCAACCCGTTGAAATTAATAATTTGTTACGGCAATGAAATAATTGTTTCTATTTTAGGCCAGCAATTACCCAGTACATTACTGGTACTTTATTTTATCGACCCTGTAAGGATGAAAGGCAAAGTTAACATCGGCAGGATTTGAACTCAGATCGTAAAGGGACGTAACTATGCTGGAAAGCATGTCCGACCGATACTGCCAATTCACCGCCCTTACAGCAATGAAATAATGTAATTAAAGTATAATGAAACAACAAATTGATTATTATACCTATTGGTTTAAACACTCTTTAAGCACACTAACAACCTGATATGAGTATCCCAGTTTAAACTCTTGAAGGGCAGGCCAAAAGACTAAACAACTGTGGAAACTGTTAACAGGCATTGTGTCTGAGGAAATCTACTACTATTTTCACATAAAAAACATGTTACCGGACGATCAGAAAGGATGCTGGAAGAAGTCCCGTGGTACAAAAAAACAGTTACTTATTGATAAGATGGTAATGGGGAATTGTCAGAGGAGGCATACTGCTATTGCCATGGGATAGATATATTACTAAAAGTTATTCGACATAGTACCTTATTCTTGGATAACCAAAAACCTAGAGATCTTCAAGGTGGCAGAAACATCAGACAGCTATTAAGTAAAAGTATGAAGTACTGGGAAACAGCATTAATATCAGGTGGAGAATCCTTGGGAGGCGTGAAGATCAAGAGAGGTATCTTCCAGGGAGATAGTTTTCCCCTTTGGTGTTTGTCCTTACCCTGATACCCTTGTCTGTCATATTGCGAAAATTTAGAGCAGGATACAAGCCGGGAAGAGGAGAGCTTACCATCAACCATCTCCTCTTCATGGACGATCTTAAACTCTTTGGGAAGAGTGAGAAGGAGTTGGATGTACTTGTTGACACTGTCCGTATTTCCAGCAATGATATACGTATGGAATTTGGTGTTAGTAAGTGCGGAGTCCTAGTGATGAAGAGAGGTAAATTGAGCAGAAGAAACGGAATACAGGTACCAACAGGTGAGATGATAAAGGAAATTTACACTGAAGTGGGATACAAATATGTAGGTGTTCTAGAGGCAGATGACATCAAGAATAAAGAAAAATGAAGGAATTGATAAGATCTGAATATATAAGGAGAGTAAGGAACATACTAAATTCACATCTAAATGGTAGGAATATCATAAGTGCAGTAAACTACCGAGCTGTGTCTATTATTAGGTACAGTGCGGGAATTCTGAAATGGAATGTTATTGAGCAAAAATAAATGGATATGAAGACTAGAAAGCTAATGACTATCAACAACATGTTCCACAAGAGGAGTGATGCTGATAGACTCTACTGAAAGAGATCTGAAGGTGGAAGAGGTCTTTTCATGATAGAGGATTGTGTTCAGATGGCGAAAAACAGTCGGCACTAATATGCGGTTGACAGTAGGGAGCCAATGCTGAAAAGTGTACTGAAGGAGAAGACAATAGACATGGGGATGTCCAAGGAGAAAATAACAAGGACGAAGAGCAACTTTCATGAAAAATCCCTTCATAGCACCTTATTTAAGAAAACAGAATTCAGAGATCCACAGACATGGAACTGGTTAAAAAGAGGAGACATTTTAAAAAGCTACAGAGGGAATGCTAATGGCTACGCCCTCAGAACGAAGTGGGTGAAATACCATATTGACAAGGATGAAGCTAGCTCACTGTGTAGGATCTATGGGGGAGAGAGAGAGGAGACTGTGGCTCACATTGTATCCAAGTATAAACACCTAGCCCAGACTCACTATAAAGGCTGGAGACATGATATGATACGCAGGGTGATCCACAGCATCTATGCAAACTAAACAATTTACCATATTCTGAGAAGTGGTATGAGCATAAACCAGAGTCCGTGATAGAAAACGATCAGGTGAAGGTGCTATGTGATTTTAGGATACAGACGGACAAGAAATTAAAACACAAATGACCTGGTAGTTTTAGACATGGAAAAAAGATCGTGTCGGATTGTAGATGTAACCTGCCCATTTGAGTCGAGAGTGCAAGAAAAGGAGAGGGAGAAAATTAACCGATACCAGGATTTAAAGTGGGAGTTAAAAAGGATTTAAAACTGCCATGAGATCAAGGTCTTCCCGATTGTCATAGGCGTACTAGGTACTATCTCAAAGAGTTTACAAGGATGGTTAAAGAAGATTAGTCCAGCCCCGCTTTTTGGAACACTTCAAAGGGCATGCTTGCTGGGAATAGCAATAACCCTCCGATACGTCCTGAATGTATGAGGCTGCAGGTAATAGCTTGATATTCATTTCAACAAACTTTCCAGTTAAATAACATCAATGACTGAGACTCAAAGAAGAAGAAGAAGAAGAAGAAGAAGAAGAAGAAGAAGAAGAAGAAGAAGAAGAAGAAGAAGAAGAAGAAGAAGAAGAAGAAGAAGAAGAAGAAGAAGAAGAAGAAGAAGAAGAAGAAGAAGAAGAAGAAGAAGAAGAAGAAGAAGGAGGAGGAGGAGAAGAAGAAGAAG
This sequence comes from Eledone cirrhosa, assembly GCA_964016885.1. Lineage (NCBI taxonomy): Eukaryota > Metazoa > Mollusca > Cephalopoda > Octopoda > Eledonidae > Eledone > Eledone cirrhosa. The sequence goes on from OZ024740.1 coordinate 193,680,861, forward strand.
AAGAAGAAGAAGAAGAAGAAGAAGAAGAAGAAGAAGAAGAAGAAGAAGAAGAAGAAGAAGAAGAAGAAGAAGAAGAATTGTACTATATATTTTGACATATAATATTGCTATATTTTTAATTGGGGCTCTGTGAAATACGAAAGGTTTTCTTATCGATATACTTAATCATAATACTATTTCATCAATTTTATCACACAAGGGAGTGTTAAAGTAAACACACAAGGCAGGGCTGAGGATCAATAAATAGAAAAACACCTAATTTAAACGACAATAAAATATTAGTACATCACTCATTTCCATTCATTATTTGAAAAGAATAAAAATCAATGAAACATGATGACGATTATTATTTCTCATAACAGAAAAATCCTATCCTATGAAAAACATGGAGGTGTTATACATCAATAATTTTTAACGTTGGAGAATACGTTGAACTTATGATACTGACAAGAGGTTGTAATATTTCTGTTGGCCCATAAACGTCTGCGTTTGATAGAAGGTGAACGTTACATTTGTAGTTAAAAGAAAAACAGCTCACCAATTCTAACTTAGTTATGGTTGAAACTATTATGGTATTACAAACAAATACACCGGAAAATTATATATTTAGCTAACGTTTAGCTCAACTAGTAAAATAATTATTTCGTTATTTCATTGTACTTTAATTACATTACTTTATTGCCGTATCAAACTATTATTTTCACTAGTTAGTCTTAAGTTGTGTATGTTCTTGAGAAGAAATTCAACATTTAACAGTGGCAGAGTTACCATCAATATCATTAGACGCCGTAACATTCCACTTCGCCTCATGTAAAATATAGATTCTCTCGGTCCTTTTAAAATTAAAATTATGTATTATAAGAGCATACCTTAAAGTATGAATTACAGGTTTTATCGAAACGAAATAAGATGCCGGTTGATTATCAAAGCTGGCTGTTTCTCTTGATAACAGTAATGCCCTTAAGAAAGTTTATATTCAATATTTCCTAGAAATACATGATATCATGCATATACAACAGAGAGTATATATGTTATATATAAACAAACGTTATTGGTGAAATTTTTCGCATTAGAAATTGTAGTTTTATAAAGCAGAATTGGGAATGCAGGAGAACATACGTACTTGTTCGTGATCTAGTGAACTTGCAGTTTCCATGAGTGAACAGATTATTTATTTATTCATTTTTTATCATTTTTTAAATTCATATCATCTTTGCACATGCAAACAATCAAAAGTCTATTTTTTCCTTTTATTTTCGCTATCTGAATATTCATATTAACAATTTTGTACTATACTGCTATTACTTGAAACCAGTTCAGAGGTCAGAGACAGAAAATGTGGAGTCACGAAGTTTAAAGATTCGGTCATTTTTTTCTATTCCTGCATATACTGAAATATTTATGTTTGTGTTCACATACATGCATACAGCCACCATTATGTATGTGTGTGTGTGTGTGTGTGTGTGTGTGTGTGTGTGTGTGTGTGTGTATATATGTGTGTAAGAATATTTGTTTGTATATATGTATATATGCTTATATATATATATATTATTCAGCAATATCGTTTCTTCTAATGTAAATGTGACCTAAAAATCTGAAATCTTGTGATGGTGGTTTAGAGATCACTTACATAGCTAGCTAATGAAATAACCTGATATCTAATTCAGGCCAAGCAATATATCGATTGAAATGTATTGAAACAAATGAGATAATAAGGAATTTGAGGCGTTGCCTTTGTATTTTCGTTTTTGTTTTATTACATAAATGTTATAAATATCCGCCTTCCTCGTATTATATTTCTAGGAGAATATTACATATATTGAACCTGTTCACCTGCATTAGTGTATATTATTCATAATGTGTTACATTATTTCGTAACATATAAGATTTGGTAGAATTATTCATCGTTTTACTTTTTACCTGAACACTTTCTTATGAAATCTTAAACCATTTTCATGATTCATCAAATCATTTATGAGGACATTTTTTTTGAAATTCTGAATGACATCGAGAAAACATGTGAAATTTACTGTCATTCCAATAGTTTGTAGTTAAATATATAACAAAACTCACGCATTATATTCTAAACATCAGTGCATTTCTCCATATGTCTCTCAGTTGTATGTGAGAATTGCATCTAACTATTACTTTGAAAATGTATCTAAAATACTAATTGTAATTGTTCGTATTCAAGGATTTTATGCAACTGGTAATAAATACCAGGCTATTTATTACCAATGCTTTGTGAAAAGACGACAATTTAGCCGAAATATCCTATAAATATAAAGAAATATCCATTATATCCTTTTCTACATGATAGCTTCGTTTTCACAGAATTTTCTTCTATTTTATCGTATAATAAATGTTCCTACGATTCTTTTTATTTATCAAATAAATTATATATATATGGATGATTTCCTCCATAACACACATTACATTTCTGTTTTACAATTTCAGAACTGCCTGTGTCTATTATCAAATGTCTCTGTAATGTATCTAAAGTATACATTGTGCTTTATAGTAGGATGTTTTCTGGAATACGTTATGCTGCAATTATTGTTTTAAAATCATACATTGTTTAAAACTACGATTCATCTTAATTTCCTATATAAGAATATTTTCCAACGGTATATACGTTACTTACCAACTATTGTTTAGTCTACAATAATGTTTTCAAATTTCATCAATTAAGTGAACACGGAAATTCTGATCTATACAGATGTTTACATTAGCTGTTATTGTAGATGGATGAGAACACAGGACTGATATATAATTTAGATAAAGCAAAGAAACAATTAATCAATATAGAAAACAATACAGCTCTGTACATTTCATTTCTTTCTTTCATTTCTTTTCTTGCTACAGTCTGATTGTCTTTAATCTTCTATACACGCATTATATTGTCTAAGCTCATATTTTATTTTCGAATGTATGTAGGGATCTCTTCAGTTCTTTTCCTTTCAACTTTTGAATAGAATTTAGCAGTCAATATCCTACATAAATGCGATTCAGAATCAGTATCAGTGTTTTCTTTTAGGTACATATGTGTATATTATATGAAATTAGCATTCCTCAACATAAATATGTTTGAAGCATAGTTCAGATATAATGTTCCTATCATAGAAAAGAAAATGTTGCGACATTCATATTTAATCTTAGATTAGAGTACAGACTATACTTATAGATATATTTATATGTAAATAAGGATTCATATATAAGTTACACAAGTACTTGTATCTATACTAAAATATAAAACTAGGTGTAAATATAAATAAATGTATGAAAAAATGTACAATGTATACTGAGGAATATATCAAAACATATGCGGATGAATTACGGTTTTCTGTTTCCATGCATCACACACAGACACACCCATGCACTCAAACACGCACACACACATATACATACACCCACCCCTCCCACACCCACAGACACGCACTCACATACACACACACATATATATATATATATATATATATATATGCACATACATATTAAAGTTAAAGGCAAAACAACAAAGCAAAAGGACGCATTACAATGATTATATATATATGAGAGGAGCATGATATGCAGAGTAACACATATGTATTGTCGAAGTTGAAACTGAGAACCACCACCCCTCCTGCTGACCCAAATGTTTACTGAGGACCAGAACACCATTCTCCGCAATATAAGAGCGAAATGCGCTTGCCGGACTATTGATGACCATAACATCACATTCCAAGGTAATGGCAACACACAGTGAATGCTATGCACGACCAGAACACCACAGCATGCACATCCGAGCGACACAGATATAATATCAATAGGGGAATCAACTGAATTTTTTGAGTTTAAATACATATGGATATGTGTCTGTGTGTATCGGACACACGTACATATAAAGAAGCTGCTGACCTAAATATACCTGTCATGCCTGTCTGAATTCGTAAGGGAATTGTCGGCCAGTTGCTGTCTTGACCGATTGTAGTACCAGTGGGTGAATCAATTGAGTTTTTTGAGTTGAAACACATATAAATATGTGTCTGTGTGTGTCGGACACACGTACACATAAAGAAGCTGCCGACCTAAATGTGCCTGTCATGCCTGTCTGAATTTTCGGTCAGTTGCTGACTTGACCGATTAACCCCACAATTACTACGTAGCAGTTCTTGCACGTGACTGCTGGACCCGGATGAAACGGGGACGAAGAATTTCCTTGCGTACCGTTTTGTACCACAGATGCGATCTCACCCTGCCTCGTTAATGTCCTATCGACACCAAAGTTCAACGTTCGGGCGAATAGAATTGAATCCAACCACCAACAACATAGCTGGATGACCGATAATCACACCAAACCGGAGTACTGTGATCCTTGTGATTTCCAGATATACAACCACTGACACTGTTACGAAGACCAGAAAACCATACTCCATAATATTGAACCAAGTGATTGATTTGTGCGACCAAAATAACACGACACACATATTGAACTAGGAATATTGGATCCTCCGTCAATGTCCGGGTGAGCAAAAATACATTTCTACCTGCATTGGAATTTACGAACTTGTGCATCTGCTGTGGTGTCAAAAACAAACGCGCATGACCGCACAGATAAACAATGGACCACGCCACATGGCTTGAACCCATAAGTGAATTGAAGGTTCTGCAACTCTGATACACAGATTATTTATTATTAAGATGTATAAACTTGACATAACTATTATCATCTTATATTCTCTCAACTAATCACACTTGATCATATTTCTCTATCCCGTTTTCTCCTCCCATAATTATTATATTTTTATTATTATTGGTTTTTTGTCGGAGATTCCTTCATAGAAGCCTCATTCGTATAGCCAATGAATTCTTGGCGCGATCGTTTTGGAAAATGTAATGTCTAGATATAAGCGAGCTTCCTGAAGAATCCGGCGCTCGAGTTTATGTAATTATTACATAATTATTGGAAAACTCAAAACACGGACGAAACCATGGTAGAGGTATTTAAATGTATTCTATTTTCTCCTAGTTTATTTTAAACCTAATTCTGTTTAGTTGACTGTATCTAGGCGATTACGCTCTCGAAATATTCGATAAATATTCCGCTACGGCCGACGCGAAGCGCTACTTTCGGTTATTTGTCAGAGATTCCTTCATAGAAGCCTCATTCGTATAGCCTGGTCTATTCGATTTCTTATATAGTTAATTATGCAAATTGGGAGAGGAAATAGTTTATATTTTATCTTGTGATTCTATAGACATGATTTATGATATATAGCTCTGATTGTTTAATTTATTAATTTTTCATTGCGCCACAAAGTGACCAGTTGCAAAACACGTATATGTATGTGTATGTATATATATATATGTAATCTGTTATATGTAATAATCTCCCACTAGGTTGAGATACACATTTGGCTGTATTGTGCTGTGCTTTCTAGCAAAATGCCACCAGTCGTAAGCAACTACCACACCCCTTCCAACTTGACCGCGACTACGTCAAGATTTTTAGCCATTTTGAAATGAATTCTTGGCGCGATCGTTTTGGAAAATTTAATGTCTAGATATGAGCGAGCTTCCTGAAGAATCCGGCGCTCGAGTTTATATAATTATTACATAATTATTTGAAAACTCAAAACACGGACGAAACCATGGTAGAGGTATTTAAATGTATTCTATTTTCTCCTAGTTTATTTTAAACCTAATTCTGTTTAGTTGACTGTATCTAGGCGATTACGCTCTCGAAATATTCGATAAATATTCCGCTACGGCCGACGCGAAGCGCTACTTTCGGTTATTTGTCAGAGATTCCTTCATAGAAGCCCCATTCGTATAGCCTGGTCTATTCGATTTCTTATATAGTTAATTATGCTAATTGGGAGAGGAAATAGTTTATATTTTATCTTGTGATTCTATAGACATGATTTATGATATATAGCTCTGATTGTTTAATTTATTAATTTTTCATTGCGCCACAAAGTGACCAGTTGCAAAACACGTATATGTATGTGTATGTATATATATATGTAATCTGTTATATGTAATAATCTCCCACTAGGTTGAGATACACATTTGGCTGTATTGTGCTGTGCTTTCTAGCAAAATGCCACCAGTCGTAAGCAACTACCACACCCCTTCCAACTTGACCGCGACTACGTCAAGATTTTTAGCCATTTTGAAATGAATTCTTGGCGCGATCGTTTTGGAAAATTTAATGTCTAGATATGAGCGAGCTTCCTGAAGAATCCGGCGCTCGAGTTTATATAATTATTACATAATTATTTGAAAACTCAAAACACGGACGAAACCATGGTAGAGGTATTTAAATGTATTCTATTTTCTCCTAGTTTATTTTAAACCTAATTCTGTTTAGTTGACTGTATCTAGGCGATTACGCTCTCGAAATATTCGATAAATATTCCGCTACGGCCGACGCGAAGCGCTACTTTCGGTTATTTGTCAGAGATTCCTTCATAGAAGCCCCATTCGTATAGCCTGGTCTATTCGATTTCTTATATAGTTAATTATGCTAATTGGGAGAGGAAATAGTTTATATTTTATCTTGTGATTCTATAGACATGATTTATGATATATAGCTCTGATTGTTTAATTTATTAATTTTTCATTGCGCCACAAAGTGACCAGTTGCAAAACACGTATATGTATGTGTATGTATATATATATGTAATCTGTTATATGTAATAATCTCCCACTAGGTTGAGATACACATTTGGCTGTATTGTGCTGTGCTTTCTAGCAAAATGCCACCAGTCGTAAGCAACTACCACACCCCTTCCAACTTGACCGCGACTACGTCACGATTTTTAGCCATTTTGAAATGAATTCTTGGCGCGATCGTTTTGGAAAATTTAATGTCTAGATATGAGCGAGCTTCCTGAAAAATCCGGCGCTCGAGTTTATATAATTAATACATAATTATTGGAAAACTCAAAACACGGACGAAACCATGGTAGAGGTATTTAATTGTATTCTATTTTCTCCTAGTTTATTTTAAACCTAATTCTGTTTAGTTGACTGTATCTAGGTGATTACGCTGTCGAAATATCCGATAAATATTCCGCTACGGCCGACGCGAAGCGCTACTTTCGGTTATTTGTCGGAGATTCCTTCATAGAAGCCTCATTCGTATAGCCTGGTCTATTCAATTTCTTATATAGTTAATTATGCTAATTGGGAGAGGAAATAGTTTATATTTTATCTTGTGATTCTACAGACATGCCTTATGATATATATATATATATGGTGGCTGCCAACTCGTTTTCGAGTACGGCCACTACTTTATATCCATGTAGGAGAACCCCTACCGATGCGCTGAATGAATGTGAAAACTCTGGTACAAACGACTTGAAAACTCTTGTACAAACTGTGGTACAAACACTTGACTTGTGACAATTATTGACACATAGTGCTGGGCCCATGGTATCATGTGATGACAAGTGCAAAGAGATCTCCAGATATAAAGCAATGCCTGTGCCGTGAAGCTTTTATAGTGAGCAAAGGCACTGCACAAATCCACTCCCACTCTCTTAACCAAGATGATATTACCAAAAAGAAGAACAAGTCAACATCATTGGATACCATCAGGGTTGCAGGTGTTATATCAGAGTTTTCCTTCTCCTAGAAGTCTGCCTTGACAAAGGCTAAGGAGTCATCTCCCCCGGTCATTTTGGATGTCCATTGACTCTTAAGAGCTCCTTCGCCGTATGACATGTATATGTGTTTGTGCGTGCGTGTATGTGTGTGTATATATGTATATATAGTCCTGGGTATGACATTCAACTACATCCAGTGGCAAGGCTCTAGTTCGGGAGTTCAGCAGCTGTGGGGAATTTGGAGTTACGCCTTAGTTGTCGTAACTCCCAGGTCTGCTCTGGCCCGGAGTAGTAGTAACTGTTATGGCCCCATTTATAGGCTAAATAATTACCTTATTCGAGTGGCGCCGATAAGGTATTATCAGCCATTGAAAATAACATGGAGAGTGTATTTAAAAGAACTAGGATTAGAGCCCCTAACTACACTGTCAAGGAGCAGTCTTGTCATTGTCACTCTGCTGGTTAGAGGCACAGGGAGGGTCAGTGGATGATGGATCAGTTGTCTCTAAGACAAATATAAAGATTGCAGTATTGCACTGCAGAAGAGCCATTAAAATAGGCACTCTGAATGTGAGGACTATTCGGATGCTGGAGAAGAGAGAAGATTTGGGACATATGTTCGAGGTGAGTGGTATGCAGATACTTGCGATCAAGAACACAGGATCCTACACGATGAGCCCGTGAGGAGTGTGATGATTGGGAAGAGGAGCCAGCTCATCACCACATCAACAGTGAATAACATGACCAATGCTGCAGTAGGGGGAGTGGGTTTTGTTTTCAGCGCAAAAACCAGTCTATTGGTGAGGGAAATAATACCTGTCTCCCCGCGATTGTTGAGAGTGACCTTCAATGGAAACCCAAGCATATAGTCCAACTAAGGGAAACAGTGATGTGAGTGCGTAACAGTTCCATGGGGAGGTGTGTAGAGCTGTCAATACCACACAAGCTCACAACATCCTGCTTTTTCTGGGGGACGTCAATGCACATCTGAGTAAGGAGAGCAGTGAAGGTCCTTGCTGGTATTTCCATAACAACACCAACCGAAATGGAAGACTACTGAGAGACACTCTGGAGGCGAACTTGATAGCAACCAGTCTAAGGTTTAGGAAGAATCCGTGGAAGATGTGGACCTACATCTCAGATATGCACTTGTCCAAGTCCCAGATTGATTTCATTCTGGAGAGGAAAAAGCATCGGATTAGTGTTCTGAAACCAGAACCATACACCTATTTCAGTACACTGGGCAGTACCCACCGGCCTGTTATGAGTGAGGTCCGAGTGAGCTTAAGAAAGAGCAAGGCTCAGTCCCAGAGAGCAATCTATGACTATAGAGCTTTCAAGGAAGATGATAAGCTACAGGAGAAGTTCACAGTAGATGTGAGGAAGAGGTTCAGTGCTCTGTGTGGAGAGACAGAGTAGAGAGAGATTGGAGGGACTGAGGATAGTGTGACAATGATGTACGGATACTTCACCAATTCAGTGGCGGAAACAAGTGAGACCCTGGTGTAGAAGAGAAAGAACAAAAGGAAGAACGTCAGCTCTGCAGACCCAAAATTGTGTGCAGCCAGAGAACACATGAAAGCTGCCAAGGATCAATTCTATGCTGATCCTACGGAGGAGAGGAAGGAGAATCTGGAGGTGATGAGGGAAGATCTCTGTACCGCTTACACTGAGGCCAGAGAAGAGGCACTGATAGAGAATATCAGAAGTGTGCAGAGAGCGGTTGACAGGTCTAGATGTAGGGAGAGCTGTATGATCATCAACGAGATCACAGGGTAGAAGAGAAAGGTGTTCGAGTCAGATCCAGGGAACAGGGCCCATGGATAGGAAGGGGGAAATGGCTGGACCATTTTAGGTCCCTACTAGGAGAGCCGCTCTCCACAGCTCATAACACTGGGGAGTTGAGCCGGCTGTTGGCGGAACTGGATATTGAGACAGGGCCCTTCACCAGATAGGAGCTTCAGAGAGCCAAGAAGAAGATCAAGGAGGGCAAGGCTCATGGAAAAGATGGAGTGGCATCAGAGGTGATGAAGAGGTGTGATTTTGATGGTATCATCCTGGAGTTCTGTAACCAGGCACTGGAGAAAGGTCTTGCCACGAATGAATCAGTGTAGGATCAGTAACATCGTCCCAGTGCCAAATAAGGGGGATCTCTCTAACCCCAACAACTACAGGGTGATATCACTGACGTCACTTGTGGAAAAGAGCCTTCACCAGAATGATTCTTAACAGGATCCAGCTCGAGATGGAGAAGCTCAGGGTCAACCAGAACGGCTTCAGAGAGAGAAGATCAATCACCAGTCACATCCTGATGCTGAGGAGGATATTAGAGGGAGCTAGAGCAAAGAGCCTTCCTGCGGTGATGGTTTTCATTGACTTTAGGAAGGCCTTTGATTCTGTGGACCATCACTGCCTGATGAAGATCTTACAGGCTTATGGAATCCCCAAGAAGATAGTGGACCTGATATCACTGCTCTACATCCACACGAAAACCCAAGTCATTATACCTGATGGGATGACAGAGTTCTTTGAGATGCTGGCTGGAGTGCTCCAGAGAGATAGATTGGCTCCCTACCTTTTTATCATCGTAGTGGACTACTGTATGCGCTCGCGCTGGAGAAACACCAGAACTCTGGCTTTATTGTAACACCGGCTCAGAGCAGGAAAGTTGAGTCGAAAAAGATATCGGTTGATGAATTTGCCTATGACATAATTTTGGTGACAAACACAGTGAAGGAGGAAGGGGATTTGATGCAGAAGGTTGAGACTGTCAATGCGTGTGGGGCTGAGAATGAATGAGATTAAGAGGAAATATCTGGTAGAGAATATTAAGAAGCCAGAGAAGATTACTAATGTAGGCAGGAAGCCGCTAGAATTGGTTGAGGACTTCCTGTATTTGGGAGCAAAGATTGGGAATACGGAAGATATGTGGTCGAGAGGAAGAGCAAAGCCTGGCCGGCGTGCCACAATATGAGATCGGTGTGGAAGTGGGACCTTCGTAAATAACTGAAGATCCGCCTCTTGTTTACTGTCGTGGAGTCTGTGCTGCTGTACGGGTCTGAGACTTGGACATTGACCAAGAAACTCACTCAGATGGTGGATGGGTGCTACACGAGAATGCTGAGGATGGCTCTGAAAATTAATCAGTATACACTGAGGATGAAGAATTCAGAGCTGTACGGGAGCCTCCCAAAAGTCAGTTCAAAAGTGACACAGTGGAAACTGAGGTTAGCTGGACATGCTCACTGACATCCAGAGTTTATACTGCACTCAGTGATCCTGTGGGTGCCTCTGCATGGACACACTGCAACAGGAAGACCGAGGCTAACATATGTTGATGCCCTAAGTACAGACACTGGCATCTTGGATACGCAGGACATGGCAGCAATAATGAGAGACAGAGACCGCTGGAGAGTACTTGTCCATGGATCTCAGGAATTTTACTCGCTATATATATATATATATATATATATATATATATATATAAGAAAGAAATAGGATTTCGCTTCAAGTATAGCTTTATACAATATGTATAAATATTTCGTATCTCCAAAGAAATACGGGTTTAGGAAGCCGTAGCTATGTAAACACCGGGGGGCTAACGCCCTCTGGTGATGTCCAGCAGAAGCAAGGGGGAGAACCGTCTATGCATTTGAGGCTTAACTGGCCTACGTCTGGACGGTCCCTCCAACCGCTTGCGACTGCTGGACTAGAAGAACAGGAAGAATATATACTTTTCTCGTCTGTGTAAATGAGGTGATTAATCTCATTTGCATATGAAGCTGCATAAGTTGGCTCAACTTATTATAAAACCGTATTTCATTTACACAGGCGAGAAAAGTATATATTCTGGCCTGTCTTCTAGTCCAGCAGTCACAAGCGGTGGGACGGACCGTCCTGACGAAGGCCAGATAAGCCTGAAATGCATAGACGGTTATCCCCCTTGCTTCTGCTGGACATCACCAGAGGGCGTTAGCCCCCCGGTGTTTACATAGCTACGGCTTCCTAAACCCGTATTTCTTTGGAGATACGAAATATTTATATATAATATATATATATATATATATATATATATATATATATATATATTAGTATAACATTTGATATCGTAGGAAATGAGTTTTAACGCTTCGGAAGTTAGTCGTAAGAAAATAGAATGAGAAAGATGGAAGAGGGTGAGAAGAGGAAGAAACAGAAAAAAATGTTTGAAAGAAAACACGTATGTAATAAGTTATCGATTTAGGGAATATCAGTATATTATTGTAATAGTGAAATAGAAAGAATTATGCCAAAAACTGTATTTGTTTTACCTCAGTGATCCAAGTCCTTAGGAACTGTTTATTTCAATATCGTTGAAGAAAATCTTGCCTATAAGCCATGTTGTTAAATGCAGAAAACATATTTTGATCTTACTGGACATTCTGGTCCTTTCTCTTATAGTTGTTTGGCTGTTCTCTTCAACCAGCTTGGTGAGCGTATAAGCTTCACTACGTATGGATAATAAGTCCAGAATATATGTCCTGCATTCATTAAGTTCGATTCCATAGAGGGTCCACTCCCAAATATATTAAATTAAGGAATAACTTAGCATTGTTGCTATTTATATAGGTATACATATCTGGCATTCCTCACGTTTGCTTCTTAGACAGGCCTACTTACAATTTAGTAGATTAAGGAATTTCATAGGATTTTTGTTAGTCATATTGAAATATATATGTTGCTTTCAATACATTGGCTTCTTAAACATCTCTTACATTACATTAAGGAATGTCATAGCAATGTTGTTATTTATACTAATTCTGAAATCTAGAGTGAAACATAACATTGTCTGCGTTCTATTTCTAATCTTATATGTAAATCTCACAGATGTAGCTACATAGATAAATACCTGGTTACGGAACAATCTTATGGCAATCTTACATATACCTAAGCTGGAAAGTAAATTCCGTATGTTCTTTAGAGGATGATTAGAATTTCGTAAAAAGCAGTACAATATTTCCCTTCATTTCCAGTACGAAGTAAATCTACTTTGCTTTCCCGTTTAAAGTAACGTCGATAAAATACACAACATTTACTTTAATTTCCACCATAACCTTTAATCGCATGCCGCTTGTGAACTTCATTATTTTCTATTTTTCCGTTCATCTTCAAGTATAATTATAATCCATGACCTCATTAATTCCTGTGACTTACCTCCGAAGTAAGGATCCTGTCAATATGCTGTCAAACTCAGTCTTATTGGCTGTGTCAGAGGGTGTCATGGAATCGAAGTTCCGCCAGTGTAATCATTTCCTAAAATAACATGAGACGGAATAACTAAACAAACACAGCCTCAAGCTCGCACATGTGGTTTATTCGAAAGGAAGCAAGAATTCACGTGTACAGTTTATCAAGTAGCAGCTTCTAATGATTGCTCCTTCTTCTCTTCAATGAAGTTCAGGATCAGTCAACGCAAAATTTCTTTTTGTGTTTCAATTTATCTCCTGTAAATCCTCCATTGAAGCCCTAGAGTTGCTGCCATTCATTCTTGAGATATATGTCTTTTAATTCAACATCGAGCATTGCTTTCATGTAAAAATATTCATTTTTTTGTCGGCAATTCGAATCCATGTCTCTAGCCTTGTCAGTTATATTGTTGCTTGAATTCGAATTACATGTTATATATTTGGAAGGTTCCAATTATATCACTTTGACTACCCTCCCTTTCAGGTGTCAATCGCTACCATTGTTTATTGATATCTTCCACGAGCTTGATCAAAATAAATGAATAGAATGTCGCCTGGGTTCTGAATGAGGATATCAAGGGAAAGTTGGTTGAATAATGCTTTTTCATAAAATGAATTTCAAGACCAAACTACAAAGATTTACATTTAAGAAGATGTGGAAGAAAAGTCGACAATGTTTAACAACAGTAAAACTTACTAACATAAAAGAAAACAAAACGTGGATGTTGTGTGTATTTCATCTACTTACAATTTTCTAATCACAAAAGATAAATACCATATATAAGTTTTTCCTCTTAAAATGTAACAGAAAATGATTCAAAAGATCTCCATTGACGTGTAGGGAGAGGAACTGTGTAACAATATTTTCAAATGTTAATTATTTTAAATGATTAGTTCTAATGCGGCAATCTATAGCATTCATTTTTTTATTCTTTTTTAATATTAATTATAAAAAAAGGAATTACATTTATTTGTGAATTTAGAAGAAAAATATGGTGAGAAAGTGTAACTATGTATTAAAAAAGAAAATGAAACCATTGCAAATGTAGATATTAACAGAAACAGATATCAATTTTAAGAAAAATGAAAATAATAATTGCGTCTACAACATTAATTAAAAGAATATAATGCAGAAAGATCGTCAGGATGTCGGTGTAGTGTTGTTTTAAAAAGTGTAAATTCTTTGCCGCATTTATTAGCAAACGAATTACTTTCACTGCGGCAAAAGTGCCTCTATTCAAAAATAAAATATTTATAATATAAAAAAGAAATAATTTAGATAAGGTGTTTCTAAAGAAATTGAATCTATATACAAATAACATTTTAGAAAATAATAATAAATTATTGCAAATATAAATAGAATGTAGAAGTAAGCTATGGAATTCTAATTTTTTTCTAATTTCAACAGAAAAGAAAAAGTACACATCTGTGTTCGCAAATTGTGTTTATATTGGATTTTTTATTGCTGATAATATCTTCTGCTTCCAACTCCTGCAAAAGCGTCATTGCTTTTCAAGTGACAGGAACCGAATTTTGAACCCAGAAGACACATATTCAAAACTGATATCAGAAAATATCCAATCCGACTACCTAATTCCCTCTGGATATGTACATAGTCTGTTGATTCCGAAAACTTGCTATGTTTGTTAATCATGCTGGGATTTGAACTCATAGCGCATAGAGTGAAACATATGAATAACATATAATTACAATGCTTGAAATCGTCTGCCAATTAGTCACATAGATAATATACAGATTAATATCAATATTATTCTTTGTTAAATGAAAAGGATATTTTTCATATGTGGTCCATTAATTATACAAAGATATTAACTTTCGTATTCATATTTTACATCTGTATATATTATTTATTTCCTTATTTGCTGCTGAGATGGGAATCTTTTCAAACTCTCATTTCTCTGGCATGTAGAAATTCAATTAGAATGTGTCTAAATTTCCTCCTCTACTTCTTCAGTGTCAGTGCCAATTGCCTTCATGTATTATATTGTCTCTTTTCTGACAACAGCGTATTTTTGTATACAAATTAAGGGATTCATGATCACGATATCAGTATATTCCCCAATCCCATAGCAAATTCAAAAGCCGCGATTTGGCCTACAGAATCTGCTTCATGTGACAACTGCAGTAGACAAAACTAGGGGATAAGCAGTTCATTATTATTTATTATTTTTAAATGTAAAATAGTTTCCAACGATCAAACAAACTATTGTTCAGTTCTCAAAAAATTTATGACTTTGCATCCTCATTCTTGTGTGTGTGTGTGTGTGTCTGATTTTGTGTGTGCTGCAGCCATCAAACAAATTTAATCGACATTATATGCAGCTAGGTGTATTTTGATTTTAAACAAAATGTGGTAGAGTCAGATGTAGGGATTAAACTCTAAGTCACTGTGCAATACTTTAACGCCTCCTAAGGATATATATGAAATATGGTGTATTGACTATCTTTTAATGTTATTTGTCAGTGAATTTGCTTAAGGTTTGTATAGCATACTACCGATGCAGTGATGCATAAACAAAATACAGAAGGCATTGCGGGAACAACAATTGACAAACCAAAATATAGAGCAATACGAGAAACTCGTGATTATATATTTTCTATATATGTTCAAGGGATCCTCTGCCACCTATTGCACAAATGTTATTGCACAATGCACATTATTGGTTCTCATAAAGCCTATAAATCATATCAAAATTAAACGCTTTGTTATGTGTACTTTGTAATTTGTGTTGTTCAAATTATTTCTTAATCAACATAAAACAAAATATTTACCAGTGCTATTTTTTTTTTTTAAATAATTAATTAATGTACCCTTAATGAAATAATTGTTGCTACTTTTGACACAAGACCAGCATTAAATCAATGTATCACTGGTACTTTATTTTATCGATCCCGTAAGGATGAAAGGCAAAGTTAACCTCGGTGGGATTGAACTCAGACCATAAACGACCGTAACACTTTGCTGCAAAGCATGGTGCCAGGTCCTCTACCGGTACTGCAAATCCACCGCCGTTAATGAAATAATTGTTTCCACATTTGGCACAAGGCCAGCAATTGCCCAGTGCATTACTGTTACTTCATTTTATAGACACTGTAAGGATGAAACGCAAAGTTAACTTCGGCGGATTTGAACTCAGAATGGCAAAGGCCGTAACTCTATGCGTCAAAGCATGGTGTCCGACCTTCTACCGATACTGCCAATCCACCGCCCTTAATAAAATAATTGTTTCTACTTTTGGCACAAGGCCAGACATATCCAGTACATTACTGGTAGTTTATTTCATCGACCTCATAAGGATAAAAGGCAAAGTTAACCTCGGCGGGATTTGAACTCAGATCGTAAAGGGACGTAACTATGCTGGAAAGCATGTCCGACACTCTACCGATACTGCCAATTCACCAAATAATGCCAAGGTAATATATTGTTTATGAATATATGAATTACAAAATACTTGTCATCATTTACAAGAAGAATGAATATTTTAACACGTAGTTATATGTATGCTCTGAACTTGTTTTTTGTGTTGTGCTGGAAACACTATTCTGTATGGGATTTCTTTGTTACGTTAGAATATATTGACTTATATATATATATAAATATATATATATATATATATATATATATATATATATATATATATATATATATATATATATATATATATATATATATATATATATATAAATATATATATATATATATATATTTATATATATAAGTCAATATATTCTAAAGTAACAAAGAAATCCCATACAGAATAGTGTTTCCAGCACAACACAAAAAACAAGTTCAGAGCATACATATAATTGGTGAGATAATTGTTGGCCTGGTGCCAAAAGTAGAAACAATTATATACATGAACAGCATAGTTACGTCCCTTTACAATCTGAGTTCAAATCCCGCCGAGGTTCACTTTGCCTTTCATCCTTAGGGGGTCGATAAAATAAAGTACCAGTAACGTACTGGGTATTTGCTGGCCTTGTGAAAAAAGTAGAAACAATTATATATATATATATATAAATAAATATACATGTATATATATATATATATATATATATATATATATATATATATATATATATATATATACATAGACATATATATATATATAAGAATTAAAATACTAGAGTGTGTTGGAGTTAAACACCCTCTTCATATTATAGAAATGACAGTATGAGATATACCTCAATGTAATTAAACAGAGCCGAAGAATTATAAAAAATAAACCAAAAAAGCCTTCAATACATCAAAAGTCTTTATTAGCCATCAATGTTTCGTCCTATTAAGGACTCATCAGGGCAAGTAAAGCTACAAGAAGCACTATCTGCCAATACAAGCCAAAAACTCAGAAGAATATGGAGTATACATCTATTAAAGCCTAGGAAGGATATCAAGGAAAAGTAGGCTAAGATTAAGAGTGAGCAGTTACAAACATAGATATAGACCAAATAGCAAGGAATTGATTAACATGTTGAACCCACATTGTAAATAGTATATAATGCACAAACTTGAAACACAAATGGTAATATAATGCGAGAATTACAGTACGATATAGAATATAATATAATGTAATAGATGGTGATAATAAAAAGCTTAATATATGTATATATATATATCTATACATATATACATTAGTACAAACACAAACTAACGCTTATTAAGTATTTAAATATATATATATATATATTGTTTACAGTATAATATAATAAAGATAAAAATAAGAATAAAGATAAAAATAAAAATAAAATATAATATATAATTCCCTGTCAGTGTGCATAAACAATATAAAAACATTATAATAACATTATAATAACAATATTATATTATATTGGCATCAAAAGATATACAAAATTACATCATATATATAATTCAAGGTTAACAAATAGTATAAAGATTTACACAGGGTAAGAAAAAAATCATATAGAACTAAATAGTGTTGAAAAAAATATCTATACCATTGCAACAAATACACGGAGGTCAAGTCGTTTTACATTGGCAAAAATATTACCAAAATATCACAAAATATTACAAAATATATCAGAACAGTACTTCAAATAACATATATTAAAATCTATAATACGATTACATAAAAATGATATGATATAACAACGTTAATATCAAATATCAAACAGAGTCTAAGGAAATGCTTAATAAATATTTACGTGGTTGAGATACACAGACATATATTAATGAACAGATTCTTCTAATAGCACATATATAGACTCCACATCTAATACTTTTAAAACTAGGTTTAATTCTCATATCTCTAATTTTAAGCATGTTAAGTTTAAGAACTCTACTCCTTTAGCACACCATATCTGGGATCTTAAAGGGGCAGGCATGTCATATAGCCTTAATTGGCGTATAGTAGCACGGTCTAATAACCTATCAACACACACTAAATTCTGTAATCTCTGTATGCTAGAGACCCACTCTATAATTTTCTGTAGGGAAGTTTTGCTTAATAGAAAGTCTGAGATATTTTCTTCCTGCCCCCATGCCATTTCTAATTCTTTCTTCTATTATAGACCTAAAAGTCCTGGTAGTTTAAATCCTATCCATTAGCTGCTATATTTCCTTATCTTTTTTGTTTAGATTCATTTTGATTACCATCATCTTTATTATTATTAGTTTTTTTACAACTTTTCGATTTTAGTTTCCATAGTCTTTTGGCTACCATACCCTATCTATCGTCTTAAGCATTATTATAGTTTCACTACTAACACCTTGTGGGTTTATATCTTATTAAATACTTTGGTTGGAGTCTCATTCAACTAATGTACCTCCTCCTCTACACACTTAATATCTGCCCCTTCTATTATACTATATATACATTTCATCTTTATGCTCCTTTTATGATATTATATAATATATTGATTTTACTTTTATGCTCCTTCCTATCCTCCATAACCTCTTTTCTTTCTGTTCCCTTTGGTCTACAATAGTTCTATTTAGAGTCCTTTTATTTGATAACGTTAGTCGACTGAACGGAGCATATTTTACTCTATTCTTGATAATTTTATTGAAATATCTCAAACTTATACGTTTTTGATGACTTAAACTAAAGCCAATTTTGAAGTGACTAAATATGTATTTTAAATACTTTTAATATTAATTAATTTTAAAAGGTTTTCTAGTCAATTCGCCGCTTACATTTCTATCTCTTCTTTTACTTAACCGCTTGTGAGACCTAAGTAAATATACTTGTTTTTGTTTTTCGATCTTCGGTTTATTTTATTTATTTTTTTACTACCACACGCTGTTCATTAATATATGTCTGTGTATCTCAACCATGTAAATATTTATTAAGCATTTCCTTAGACTCTGTTTGATATTTGACATTAACGTTGTTATATCATATCATTTTTATGTAATCGTATTATAGATTTTAATATATGTTATTTGAAGTACTGTTCTGTTATATTTTGTAATATTTTGTGATATTTTGGTAATATTTTTGCCAATGTAAAACGACTTGACCTCCATGTATTTGTTGCAATGGTATAGATATTATTTTTCAACACAATTTTTTCAACACTATTTAGTTCGATATGATTTTTTTCTTACCCTGTGTAAAACTTTATACTATTTGTTAACCTTGAATTATATATATGATGTAATTTTGTATATCTTTTGATGCCAATATATTATAATATTGTTATTATAATGTTATTATAATGTTTTTATATTGTTTATGCACACTGACAGGGAATTATATATTATATTTTATTTTTATTTTTATCTTTATTATTATTTTTATCTTTATTATATTATACTGTAAACAATATATATATATATATTTAAATACTTAATAAGCGTTAGTTTGTGTTTGTACTAATGTATATATGTATAGATATATATATATATACACATATTAAGCTTTTTATTATCACCATCTATTATATTATATTCTATATCGTACTGTAATTCTCGCATTATATTACCATTTGTGTTTCAAGTTTTTGCATTATATAATATTTACAATGTGGGTTCAACATGTTAATCACTTCCTTGCTATTTGGTCTATATCCATGTTTGTAACTGCTCACTCTTAATCTTAGCCTACTTTTCCTTGATATCCTTCCTAAGCTTTAATAGATGTATACTCCATATTCTTCTGAGTTTTTGGCTTGTATTGGCCGATAGTGCTTCTTGTACCTTTACTTGCCCTGATGAGTCCTTAATAGGACGAAACATTGTTGACTAATAAAGACTTTTGATGTATTGAAGGCTTCTTTGGTTTATTTTTTCTAATATATATATAGATATATACATATATATATATATATATATATATATATATATATATATATATATATATATATATATATATATATATATATATATATATATATATATATATATATATATATAAATGTACATAGACATATAATTATATATTTATATACATATACACATACATACATATATATACACATACAGATACACACACACACACAAACACAGACACACACACACACACACACACACACACACACACACACACACACACACACACACACACACACACACACACACATATATATATATATATATATATATATATATATATATATATAAAATTTCAGGTTATCAATAATGTAGTGATAATATATCGTTACGTTAGAGATGAACAGCGTACGTGCAGGTTTGCTCAACGAGTATAAATTATATTCCGGAGAAATGTAGAAAGGATGAATATAAAATGAAAGTGCTTTTGTTAAAAAAGGAATTTATTAGGTGCTGACATATGTTTCTGTAACAGACCGAATACCTATGTATCGCTGCTTGCGTAATCATATAATGTTAGCAAGTATTCGATAGCAAATGTATAATCAGTTGTCACTTCTTCAGAGATTTTATATATACATATATATATATATATATACTCCAAAGCTTCTTTCCGAATGTTCTAAACAAAATGCTATTCAAATATTTTTTATCACTTCAAATATTTATGTTGCATTATATTCTTCATTTATTTTCTTTTATATAATTTAAAAACACGAATGATTCATTTCACGATGACATATTTTAGATTGCACTTATCACTTTTCAACATCCGACATATCTTTCTTTCAACTTTTCCTTTTTATTATTTCTTAATCTATACCATTGATATGTGGACTCATCGCAGAAAATAATATTCTTAGATCAGCGATTAACCCTTCATTTAACCCTTAAATTATTTCTGCAAATCATTTGTAAAATTTTCTAATGTTAAATAACTACGGTAAGAATGAACTATTTCGCCTATATTCGTTGTGCTCAGAAGTAAAGTTTGTCCTAAATGCGTAAAGGTCGAAATATATATTTGCAA
>OZ024740.1:193707019-193712019 GCA_964016885.1 Eledone cirrhosa
ATAAATAATGGAATAGAAAGGGCTAAAGCAATAGGCATTGATGAATTACGGAAACAGAAACAAATTCAAGGTACGTCCAATATTCTATCATATATCTCAACACACAACCCAAGAAATGCGGAAGCTTACAACACTATTCACAATAACATCCCACTACTAAAACAAAACCCAAGAATGAAAAAAGCCCTTGAAACACACAAAATAATCAAAAGCAAAAGACAACCAAAATCACTGAAAACATTACTCACCAATGCCAAATTACCTACCACAAACCCACAACCAAGTATCAAAAAATGTGGTCGCTCTAATTGTGGAACCTGCACTCACCTCATTGAAGGCAACACGTATACATTTAAATCAGGACAAAATTTTACTGTAAAAAATCACTTCACTTGCTCATCAAAAAATCTAATTTATGCCATTAAATGTAAAGGATGCAATGAAGATTATATAGGACAAACTAAACTCACACTCAGAAACAGAATGACTGTTCATCGCCAACAATTACGAGATCCAACCACGAGACAAATACCACTAAGTGCACATCTAGACATTTGCGCAAGTAATAAGACACCCAAATTCCAAGTCTTCCCATTTTACCTTTGCGCTAACAATACAACAGAACAAATGCGAATAAATAAGGAAAATATGTTTATTCAAAAATATAGACCAACATTAAATAAGGTTTAATATACATTATGTCAACACCACAATATGACATACACACACACACATAACACCTACTTTAGAAAATAAAAACCCGAACTAAATAAACCTTAAACATACGTTTGCACTGGCAATACAACAGCAAACACGAACAAGTCAGGAAAATATGTTCATTCAAAAATATTCCTACTAAAGGAATCATTTTCCTACACACACACATACACACACACAATATATATATATATATATATATATATATATATTCTCTTCATCTTAACATGCTAACCATACTCCCACACACATAACACCCATACACACACATAAAAACCCCCACACCTACAACACCCTCCCCATTTCTACTAATAGAACCACTTTCCTACACACATATATATATACACACACACAAAAAATATATATTCTCTCTATCTAACATACTCGCACACACACACATAACACCCATATACACACACACACAACTCCCTCCCCCATCTCTACTAATAGAATCATCTTCCAATACACACACACACACACACACATATACACACACACAAGCACACAAATAAACACATATCTTCAGTCTCAATAGAAAATCTGAACTCTGACACCTGAACTCTGACAGCTGGCCATATTCACTGAACCAGAACATTTCTCCCAATCCCTTTTCCCTTGACCACTATCTCTCCATCGTCATAACATTCACTATAGACTACAGAATAGTTTTCCAAATAAGGGCGCAAAAATGTAATGAAAACTTGTTCACATGACAGCCAAATTTCATTTATAACCAACCAAAAAAAAGCCTTCGTGAGCCTCATTTTTTCAAGTAAAAAGAAATTCAAACACTCATATATGAAAAAACAACCTGTGACAACCCCCCCCCCCCCCCCCTCTCTTATTTGAAGAACTATTGTAACGCGAACTGGCGCGAAATTTATTATAATTATTGACAAACCAATCAAATTACTTCTCGAAAAACTTGGTTTTCGAGCCAGTTTTTCCATATAAAACAAGTAACATTTAGAGACCAACCAGATGTGAGAAAAACCACAGACCCTCCATCTCAACTCACCTTTTGAAAAGCAGAAGAACTGCGAAACCGGTAAAGGAATCAAATAAATATATATATTTTTAAAAAAATAAGACTTCAGTTGCATTTTCGATTTCATCCCTTTTTCTTTATACTTCCATTCGTGTAGGACACCTCGGTTATTTTTCATTTTGTAAAAAAAACCTCACTTTCTAATATATATATATATATATATATATATATATATATATATATATATATATATATATATATATATATATATATATATATTTATATATATATATATATATATATATATACATATATATATATAGATATACATATATATATATATATATATATATATATATATATATGTATATCTATATATATATATGTATATATATATATATATATATATATATATATGTATATATAAATATATATATATGTATATACAAATATGATTGCCGAACACTGTACGGCTAATAATTCGGGTTGTTTGTTTACAAACAAACCGATCATTATAATAAATGTTCGGTAAACCCATACGTACATATATATATATGTGTGCATGTATGTATATACATACAACTGTACGTATGTATACATATATATATATATGTACGCATACATAGTTATATTTAAGTATCACCCGTACTAACAGTGAGAAATGAAATTTCATTTTTTCCATTTATCGTTGTCGGTATGCCCGGCCGACTAGCTCACTCGATATGCAAATTAGGCTGTTCAACCGTTAATATGCATAAGAAAAGTATATACTTTCAAACGTTCAATCGACTGACAGGAAGGCATAGAGTGCTGATGACAGCTAATAAGCTACAAACTAGCTCATCGTTCCTTTGTCAGTGTTGAACAAAATGGCAACAACGGTTCCCGAACACTGTACGGCTAATAATACGGGCTGTTTGTTTACAAACAAACCGAGCATTATGATAAATATTGGGTCACCCCATACGCACACATATATATATATATAGTACGTTATTCCGGGTTGAATCGGAGGTAACCACAGTAAGTAAGGTACTCAATACATTGCAGAGTATAAAAGTTTTAATATAGATGAGATTCTACAGGACTAGAACTGTTTCATTCTTTAGAAATCATCAGGAATCTCCTGATGATTTCTAAAGAATGAAACAGTTCTAGTCCTGTAGAATCTCATCTATATTGAAACTTATATATATATATATATATATATATATATATATATATATATATATATATATATATGTGCATGTATGTATGTATATACATACTACTGTACGTCTGTATACATATATGTACTAAGAGTATGAAATGAAATTTCATTTTTTCCATTTATATATATATATGCGCGGGTTTGTATGTCTGTGTGAGTGTGAGTGTGTGTCTTTGTGTGTGTGGGGGGGGGGGTCTATGCAAATATTACTCACAGGTGATGACTAGTAATATATGGAGATTAACTTTGCATTATCCAATAGAACATCACTTAAGATACGTTGCTATCTTAAATAGTAGTTGTGCATTTAGTGACAATTTGATCCTGTTAGCAAATACAAATAATAATTGAATGATAAATCAAAGGCGTTCTTCTTGCTGCTATTTACTTATTTTCGTTTGATTATTATACCAATCACACATGATTTGCTTCAAAAACTAAAGTATACTGATATTACTTACTACAGCCTATATAAATAAATATGTACACACATGTATATCTTAATGTATAACAGTGAATATATTGTATGTATATCCGCATGTTCTAATATGTAGTCCAAATTTTACAAACACGGTAATTTCAAATTTTAAAACCTGAAACTCTCTTCAAGACAAAAAAACAGAAGATATGTGACATGGAGTTTTTATTGCTTATTATTGTATTGCTCTTTCTATCTAGTATAACTCTTTGCTATATTGCTTGTTAACAGTAATTCTGATTGAATTAAGAACGCCGAATTAACTGAAGATTCACTGCAATTTTGAAAAGCTAATCTCCCCAAATATAGTGAAGTACCTACATTTTGTAGCCTTTAATAAAGACATCGGCACTCACCTGCACACATATACGCATAAACATATTGTTTGCTCTCTCTCACACACACACATACATATATATATATATATATATATTTGTGTGTGTAAAAGGTAAACTGAAATAAGAACACAATCGGTACAAAATATGGAAGGAATATATTAGATTCACGCTTGAAATAGCAAGAAGAAAGAATGAGAAATTAAAATAGAAAGATTGAATGGTCGGGCGGGGTGGGAAAAGGTTTTTAGAGAGTAATAACAAGTCCATTCATTTTGCCATCCATCTCTTTACACACACAGACACACACACACACAGACATATATATATATATATATATATATATATATATATATATATATATATATATATATATATATATATATATATATATATATATATATATATATATATATATATATATATATATTAATAAAAGGAATTCTAACATTGTCTAATTTACTCGTTTTATTGACAATCCTTTAACAGTTATAATGGTATTAGAATGAAATACTATGGTAGAATATTAAATATTAAGTGTTAATTGAACAAGTACTTTCATGCTTTCACAATCTTCAGGTTCATATTCTGTGGTGACAATCAAGTTTGCAATTTTCAACTGTCGAAAATTCTTCAAAATTGCAAATTTGAAGATTGCAAACTTGAAAATTGCAAACTCTGTCACCACAGAATATGAAACTGAAGATTGCGAAAGCATGAAAGTACTTGTTCAATTAACACTTAACATTTAATATTCTACCATACTATTTCATTCTAATGGCATTATACATTTTAAAGGATCGTAAATAAAAAGAGTAAACCGGACAAAGTTGGAATTCCTTTTATTAATATAATCTTCTATACTCAATCATACATACCCATGTATATTTATCTATATATATATATAAAAGAAAAAAACATGTCCTTCTTCATAACCGTCTCTTTCTCCCTGTTGTCATATATATATATATGTTAATATGCATAAAGTAAGTATATACGTTCAAAAATCTGGCAGGAAGGTTTACGTTGCTGACGATAGCTAATAAGCTTGAAACTAGTACAGCGTTCCTTTGTCAGTGTTGAACAAACGAGCAACGATGGTTGCTAGACACTACGCCTTAATACGGGATGTTTGTTTACAAACACACCGAGCATTATAATAAATGTTCGGTGTATCCATACGTACATATATATATGTGTGCATGTATGAATATATATAAATACATACTACTGTACGTCTGTATACATATGTGTATGTACGTGTACCTACTT
>OZ024740.1:193714519-193759519 GCA_964016885.1 Eledone cirrhosa
ATCTTTTTCGGGACTCAGAATTATTATCTCGTACTAGTTTACTTTGCTGCACTGGGTGGTTGCTGGCATTGTGTCCGGGATAGAAACCTTTATTACTTATTTCGTGGTAGTCTCCTTAGTATTTTAGCCCCATTTGTTGACCTGTCACCGTATGATTTACGTACTTATACCTCTTAAAAGGGTCCTTGCCTATCCCGTCCCACCTAGTTCATTTACTTACTTATTTCGTTATTTCTTTATTTCTTTCTTTACTTCTCTCTTTCTTTATTTATCTATTTATCTAGCCTAACAATAGCTAGAGACTTAGGTCGTAGAACTTGCTTTACTTTTTTCTTTACACTTATTCGCTTTTCTTCACTCACGGTATTTTTTCTTTCATATATATTTTTACCCCTCATTGTTCTACCTACCGTTCCGACTTCCTCCCCCTCCCCAGTATCTTCTTTGACCTCATGCCCAGCTGTAGCTGGCACTACCAACGCTTGATTGGGTCTACCCCACCCCTCCCCTCTTTCTCCTACTGGCAGGTTTAGCCACCATCTCCCCTACTAATTTGCAATCACAGAATTACTACTGACTTTTGACAATCACTTTGACCATATATGGAATTACCCCTTGAGAAGATCGGCTATTTAAATACCAGGATAAATTTTCATTTAGTCCAGAATTAGCCGTCGAAACGGCTTGAGCTCAGCCGTCGGGGTCTTACTGGTTCCTATATATATATAAATATATATATATAATTTACATCTCCAAGTACGACGTAATACACATTGACATACGGCAATTGAACAATACATCTCTCGTAGACGTCGTATAACCACTATAAAACACGAATGCATTGACCTGATTGTCCCATAAAGAAAGAAAATATATTTGATGTCGTTGTTGTAGGTCTTCTTCAGATATTTCTTCGTGTTCTTATTACTACTACTACTACTTGTAATAGTTACATTTATTTGTTAAAAGGGCCGACATATAGGGGACGATATACTAGACAGTGACAGTTACATAAAAATCGAGTAAAAAATATAGGAAAACAAGAAAAATACAACAATCAAAATTTCCCAATGGGGGGATGACCACCCAGGATTGATTCAGGTACTACACCAATCCAAAACCATCCGACGCTTCGAGGGCATCTGTGAGGGTACCTCAATCCAACTCAAATTCACCATCCAACAGGCATATGATCAGAGTAGGCCCACTCACACGGGCCATTCTCGCCACAATCACCCACATTTCAGCAAATGTACTGGTAGGGGGGTGGGGGCACATCTCTCTCCACCCTCATCTTCCTTTCCAAGTGAAACTTGAAAAAGTACATGAGGGATTGGCCGAAGAGAAAAGTATCTGTCTTCAGTCCTTTCAACCTGGTCCACCATACAAACTCTTACGCTACTGTCACTAGACAGAGGACAATTGCCTGCCCTTCCTGGCCAAAGAGGCGGCGGGTCGATCTACACTATGGACTCGGACGATAGCCGGATCCGTTCTACACGCGACAACAGCTGTTCAACATAACTCCACACGTCAGTAATGCAAGGACACTGGACGAGTGCGTGCAGAACGGTTTCGTCGCTCTGTGCGCATCTCGGGCAGGTCCGTCTGACAAACTGCGACTACACCTGTTCATCGTTTAGGCAGAATATCAGGAGATGCCGCAGCCTCAGCACATGTCTGCGCCTCCTTAGCCATCATTGGTCAAAATCTTGTGTGTCCCTCTTGTTCTCGTCTTTCCTTATCATCGTCACTACGCCCCGGCTCACATAACTGGGAATACTCCCGTTCTGCTGCCTGTTGCAGTAGAGCGCTTAGCGGAGATGGGGGAACAAGTCTGGCATATTTAGGTAAAGCTCATCCAAACCGGGTGATTTGTGCCTTGTACAGCCGACAGAGGCATCCAGAATTTCGGCTGAAGTTATCTGCCTTTCGCAGCGCTCGGTGTCGGCCGTGGAGAGTTTCGGCAAGCCATCGAGGCAGGGACTAAAGTTTGCCACCCTCTCTGACCCGCCATTCCCCCAGATAACGAATAAATGCTGGGGAAAGGCCTCACACATCCACCTAAAATGGTTCAGTTCATGTCCGTCTCGGTCGTAATTGTGGTTTTATTACCACGCTGCGCCTCCGCCACGCGGGCCCATCGAACGGCTTTGGTTCCCTCGTTTCTCAGAGCACGCGCCTTAACTCTGACAATGCAACCTTCGTGTTTCGCATTGAAGAAATGGTCTAATGCCATTCTCGCTGCTAGCACGTCAGTTGTAATGCCACTACAAATAGCCTCGTCTAACTTATCTACCAGCTCCCCCTCCTTTCTATTTTTCTCTAACGGTACTTATTTGCTAAACTCTATCGAGATTACACTAATCTCTCTTTTGAGAGCCCCTCCCCCACAGACACATCTGTTGTTCACGACATCCCCTGTCATATTTTGCTTAACTAAATTGTTGGCCCGGTCACTGTAAGCCTTACGTGTCGGAAACGACATGTTCAGCTTCCAGTAAACAGGTCCTAACCTACGCGTCTTATCTAGATCGACCATACAGATCACAAACTTCTGGTCTGAATAGGCCGTATGTAATTCTGGATACTCGATGCTATCCTTATCCACTAATCTAATTAGAAACCTATCTAAGTACGATCCAGATGTCCCTAACGGCCCAGGTCCAAACTGGCGCATTAGGGAAATCTAGTCGGTACCTGTCAGGTAGTTGGAACTGGCTGATCAGTTACTTGAGGCTTTTGCACTCCCCTCTCATAGCGGCTAATGCCACACAATCCCAGCCTCCGTCTAAAATGCCGTTCCAGTCCTCCGCTAACAGTAAAGGGCGAGACGTACCCAGAATGGCTTCCCACGCCTAAAGAAGTTCGGCCGTCCTGGTAGGGGCGTAGACGCCCACTAGTCTAAAGATACCACCTTCGCTATCCTTCATGTCAAGGACCACGATCATGCCGTACGGGTCCCGGAAGATCGAACTTACCTCGAGATCCAGACCTTTCCTAAACAGCACAGCCACGCCACCTCCCATTTCCGGCCGACTAACAGATGCGAAGATCTGATAGTAGTCGAAAGGGGGCGCTAGCGCGTGCGTGTCGGATGTCCAGATCTCGCTGACGGCAATTACATCCATTTCTCGTGACTTGAGGTCGTTGAGCAGGTGCCGCTGCTTCAATATGACGCCAGACCACGCACATTTAGACATTATAATCTTAATATGGCCATGTAGGTAGGCTAAAGGAGAGAGGTAAGGTTTACTTACCTCCAGGAGTCTTGTGGAGGTCGGGTGGTTTGACCTCTATGGTTGGTGGCGTTTCCATTGAGAACCCCTTTAGATTCTACTCATGGCTTTCACATCAGGAGTTCCCACGTCGTCGGGAAAGCTCTCCCTAATATCTTCGTAAGTTTGTATTGGCATCCGCATCAATGGCAGTGTTGGGGGCACTTTGAGGGTTCAAAGGCCCAAAATCTTTCCCTCATTCTCAATTTCTTTACTTCGTGTTACAAGGGCCATTAGTTGTTTATTGGCCCTCCTTAGTAACACGAAGTTTGGTGTGTCTGTTGTTGGTGGTGTTTGCGTGTGTTTTATTTTGTTTGGGATGACTTGCATATGTATCGGTGTTGTTCACGGTTGTGGAGTCGATGTTGCTGTGGGTGTGTTTTGTGTACTTGTTGTGTGTGGAGCTGGGTTATTCTTTTTCTTTTTGTGCTTTCTTTTTTGCTTCTTCGGAGAAGTTGAGGAACTGGTGTCAGGGGACTCTGTGTCAGAGGGGAGTGGGAGTGTATTTACGGATGTGTGTGTGTATTTGTGTTTGAAAGAGGGGGGGGCTTGGTTGAGCGATAACCTGGGAGGATTTAATTGCTCTTAATGGTGTTGTTTCATTTTCTGTTGCAGCTAGTGTTGTCCCTCCTCCCGACACCAATTTTCAATTGGGCGCAAAAGGCTCTCAGGTGTGTGGCTTCCCCACACTCGAAACAATGCGGCCTTTTTCCCCTCCGTGGCTACCTGGATTTCGTACCTGTCCTGTAGTTTTATGTGGTCCATTATGTATTTTATGTCTTCCGGTATGATTTGGAGAAGAATCTACAAACAAGTCCCGGACTACCTCTCTCTCTTTGTAAATTTAACGTCAAGGAGGGGGTCAGAGCCCTCTACCGCCACGCACCGCAGAAGCCACCATCAATCCAGTCCTGGTGGAATCCTGGGAACACGGAGCCGTACTGTTCTCCTTCCCATGTAGGATGAGTACAAAATTATTTGGTCCGTTTTGCAGGGGACCACAGAATTCTTCATAACAAGGGTCTCAGTTTCGAATAGCACCAAGATGCTCCCAAACTGTATATATATATTTTTTTTTGTTGGTGTTATTTTCGTGCTTGTTGTTGTCGTTGTTGTTAGTGTTGCCGTTGTTGTTGTCGTGGTTCTTGTTTGTGTTGTTGTTGTTATGACTGTTGCAGTTGGTTGTGTTTTTTGGTGTCGCCGTTGTTGTTGTTCTCAGTGCAGTTTGTAATGTTGCTGTTGGTGTTGTCGCTATTCATTTTCTTGTTAGTGGTGTTAATATCGTTGTTGCATTTGTTGTCATTTTTTCTATTGTCACTATATTGGTTGTCGCTGTTACTGGTTGGTGTGGTCATTTTTTTTAAAGTTAGTGTTCTCCTCTGTGTTGTTGTCATTGCTGCCTTTGTTGATGTTGTTTGTGGTGGTGTTTGTTGTATAAATGTCTGTGTACGCCGTAACCCTCCTTTCAACGATTACGCCTCTGTCACACAACGGCAGACATATCGTTGGAGGGCGTGGCTCAGCCATGTCTTTTTTGTTGATAATTTTTTAAAATATAAAAAGTTCAAATATTTGGGCCAAAAGGCCCACATATTATAGTGTCTCCCCTTCACAGAGCACAGAAGGAAGTCATATGACCCTTTAGCAACAAAAAATAGCAGATACAAATTAAGAAAACAAAACAAATCCAATAACTCACGAAGCTTCCAATTACACACCTACTCTTGCCGATGACCAATAATAATAATAAATAGGGAGCCAATGCTCAAAGTTGTACTGAAGGTGAAGACAATAGACCAGGAGGTCCAAGGAGGAAACAACAACAAAGAAAAAGAGCTACCTTCATGAAAATTCCCTTCATAGAACCTTTTTTAAGAAAAGGGAATTCAGAGATCCACAGGCATGGAGAAGGTTAAAAAGAGGAAGCTTTAAAAATCTACAGAAGGAATGGTACTGGATGGACAAGAGCAAGTCCTCAAAACGAAGTGGGTCAAACAACATATTGACAAGGAGGAGGCTATCTCACTCTGTAAGATCTGTGGAGAGAGGAGATTGTGGCTCGCATCATATCCGAGTGTAAACACCTAGCCCAGACTCACTATAAAGGCTGGTGGCATGATATTATAGGCAAGGTGATTAACTGGTTTTTATGCAAACTAAATAATTTGCCACATTCTGAAAAGTGGTATGAGCATAAGCCCAGTGGGTGATAGAAAACTATCAAGTGGAGGTGCTATCGGATTTCAGACAAGAAATTAGAACACAATAGGCCTGACCTGGTGATTTTTGACAAGGATAAAGATTGTGCCTTATTGTAGATGTATCCTCAGGATACATCTACAAATTGCAGATGCGCTGCCGAAAGCGTTTTTCAAAACGTACAGAATCAGACCAAAACGTACAGAATTTTACTAAATCCGCCAATTACAATCAAAAACACTCTTTTTATACATACTTTTTAAGTTAACAACATTCATTGACAATTTAAACATAAGGGCATCAAAAAGAAACCTCATCTTCCTGAGCAGATTTTCTGTTGTACCAATTTTTTTCAAATAATGCTTTGCAAAGATGTACATCGGGCTCCCACGTCGTGCATTCGGTATGTCGTAACAAATATTTCGACCTAACAAGAGCGTTAAGAGTAGAGGTTTTCAAACAATTTCGATTCTTAGTTTTAATAGAGTGGAGAACAGAGAAAATTCTTTCAGCCGCTGCGGAGGAGTGGGTAAAGAAAGAAGACTAAGCATAAGAGATGACAGCAGAGGGTAAAGGTTCTCATCGCCACACTTCTCTTGTGAGACAGCAAACCAAAATCTTTCTGGATCGTTGTGCGGGATGAAGGAAGAACCTTGAATCGTCAGGAAGCGCCATTCCTGATTTATCTCTTCGTAATCTTTCGCATCACAAAGACTTCGAAATCGCATAACAGGTGGAATTGTTGACCTCGGCCTTCCCTCCATCACGTTGGTTGGGTCTAACGCCTCAAGTACCAAATTGTTCTGTATATTGCAAGACAAAAACCGCATTAGCATTTGATTTGAAAGACAAACAAAGAATCGTAGTATATTCTGTCGGAAGGTCAGCAATTCATTAAGGACAATGGTGGTAGAATTGTCGTGTAAAAGGCTCTCAGCTACAGCACCAAAGTAGATACGATCTAATGGTTGGTGTGCCGTTGAATCGTTGTCATTAATCTCACACACATTGATGACAGAAAGTAAATCAGGTTTAATGAAATTGCTCAAAATTCCCTTCATTCCAGCTTCGATTGCTCTTTTGAGTTTATGCATCTGATAGCTTTCGGCCTGGAATTCCAGATTAAGTTTGTTGACGTCGTTTAAAATAAAAAATAGAAATGCAAAAATACATCTTTGTAAGCGGATTCTTCATTTCAGTGAGAATTCTTCGAGCCGTAGACGGACTCCTATCCTCTAATGTTGCTTGGGTGAAATATGCCAGCAATGCTCGCAACTACTCTAAAATGCGCCCCACAACTTGCTTGAGAGACAGCCACCTCGTGCAGCTTGCATGCAGGATTTGGTGAGGATTAATTGAAGCTATTTTCTGCAGAGTTTTGTATTCATTGAACCGCTTAGGACTTTGACTAAAGTATGCATAAATACTTCTTGTCAATTCTTCCACGGAATTTGGTGATTCATTACACGCTTTTGATGAACATAAGTGTAATGAATGACAAACACAGGCTTGCACAAGTAGATCTGGTCTCGTCTGCTTCATTAAATGTTGGACGCCTCCTTTGCTGCCCATCATAACACTCGCATTATCACAGGCGAAACCTATCAAATTTTCCAAAGGAATAGCGTATTCGTTGAAAAACGATAGTAGACAGTTGTAAATACCCACAGCACTGCAATCATTTAATTCTATAAGAGTTAGACAATCGTCGACAGTCTTTTGAATTTCAACGTCGTAATATCTGGATACAAGGACGAGTTGTTTAAGTGTTGAAACATCAGTTGTTTCATCGAAGATGAGGGAGAATTTTGTCGAATGAATTTCTTTAATAAAGTGTTGAAGCCATAGGGGCCGATGACGTTTCAAAAGATGGATGTGCCTTTTGTTCTGGCACACTTCACATCCTGGGTGATTTTAGAATCAGGACAGGCGTTTACAACAAGGCTAGGCAATTGGTCCAAAATAGAGATGGGTAGATTATGGTCAGCAACAAAGCAGAGTACTTTAATTCAGCAGATACTACTTTCCTGGAGTGTGAAGAAAACGAAGAAGCTTGGATAAAATTTGTCAATTTCGTTGCTTTGTTCGCTTCTTTTGCATCCTTGCGGTGCTTTTCTGTCTGCTCATGTCGTAAAATTTGACTCAAACTGCCGGCAATTTCACATTTGCAAAATATGCATTTGCCTTTAGTTGTATCGTTCTTGCCCACTTCAAACAAAGAAGAACATTTTTCATCGTAAGAGAATTTGGACGGAAGCTTCCTTTCATACGATGCCCATCTAACCTTCTTCTCATCTGCTGCTTTACGTTCATCTGAAGAATGTACTCGTTTCACAGTTCTATCACTCATATCTGGTGCGAGTTAGTTCTATAAGATTTATTTGAATCAATTAAACTATTAAAAACATCACATACCGTTTACACTGTAGGTTATAAGAATTCTGCTTTTGTGTTCAGACTGATACGGCGTGGTTGTATAAATTAGCTCTGTAAAATTAAATCTAATCTATCAAACTTTTGAAAAAGAATTCACCCATCTTTTACACCAATTTGTGAGAAAAATTCCTGCGTTATGACAGATATGGCGTGGTAAACTGGACATATACTTCCTCCAAATTTACAGACGCCCTTGATCTCATAAGTCAACGCGCGCTTGCATGCACAAGTCTCGTCTGCATTCTCACGTGCTTTTATTTTTGTGAAGCTCCGAAACGCGCGTATATGAAAATGCATTCAATCAATGCGTCAAAACATGAATATCTATAAACCGATGACAAGATCACTAAAACGTACAGCAAATTCGTCCGAACGTACAGCATATCAACATTTTGAGAAAAACGTACAGTTTTGTACGAAAGTACAGTCATCGGCAGGATACTATCCTGCCCCTTTGACACAAGAGTGCAAGAAAAGGAGAAGGAGAAAATTAACCAATACCAGGATTTAAAGTGGGAGGTAAAATTTATTTGGGACTGTCATGAGATCAAGGTTGTCCCGATTGTCATATGAGCACTAGGCACTATATTAAAGTGTTTTCATGGTTAATTAATATTATTCCAGACGCCTTTTTGGAACACTTCAAAAGGCATGCTTGCTGGGAACAGCAAGAACACTCCGATACCTTCTGAATATATGAGGCTGCATGTATCTGTTTGATCTTCATTTGCACAAACTTTCCAGTTAATGACTGAGACTCCAATAATAATAATAATAATAATAATAATAATAATAATAATAATAATAATAATAATGATAATAATAATAATAATAATAATCTTGATCGGGGGAATGTGATAAGAGAACTTGATCAAGAGGAAACTTACAAATATCTAGGTGTTTGTGAAGGAGACGGAATCAAGCACTCGACAATGAGGGAAAGGATAAGGAAGGAATGTTACCGCAGAGTAAGAGCAATCTTAAGAACGGAATTGAATGCAAGGAATAGGATCGATGTCATAAACACGCTTGCCATACCAGTAGTAACCTACAGTTACAATGTCATCAACTGGTCAAGCACAGAGATCCGTAGGCTCGATACAAATATTCGAAAATTCTTTACCATGCACAGAATGCATCACCCTAAGGCAGATATAGATAGAATATATATCTCTAGGAAAGAAGGAGGACGTGGGTTAATCCAGTTAGACATTGCGTTGAAAACTGCAACAATTGGATTATCTACATATCTAAGGGAATCACATGATTGGATGATCAAACTTGTTTTGAAACACGAAAGCATCAAAAGATCATACTCCATTACAAAAGATGCACAAAGATACAGTAATGGACTACAAATTTCAGAAGTCCCATTTACTGCTTAAATGGAAAACACAGAAAACGCAATACAGGTAAAAGTAACTGCAAAGAAAGAACTACTACAGAAAATGGCTAAGAAATGGCAAGAAAAGCCTCTGTATGGAAAATGCCCAGAAAGAGCTAACAATCCAGATGTTGACAAAACTTTAACTCATCAGTGGTAGGCATCCTCTGGACTGAAATCGGAGACTGAAGGACTGATTATATCAGCACAAGATCAGTGTCTGCCAACAAAAAATTACCAAGCCAACATAATAAATTAAGGATGCAACCCATTATGCCGTGTATGTAAAAAACAACCAGAGACCATTGACCATATAATTTCAATGTGCAGTCCTATAGCTCCAACCGAATACCTAAACAGGCATGACAGAGCTGCACAATACATACATTGGATAATGTGTAAGCATTTTGACCTGCCCCATCAAAAGAATTGGTGGGAGCATCAACCACCTCCCATACTTGAAAAAGATCACATCTCAATCTTGTGGAACTTTAGCATCCAAACAGACCGAAAAATAGATGCAAATAGACCTGATATAATAGTGAAGGACTTTAAAAAGAGGGTATGCCTGCTAATTGATATGTCCGTTCCAATAGACAAGAATGTATCTATAAAAACATTTGAAAAATTGAGCAAGTATAGGGACCTGGAGATAGAAATTGGAAAAATGTGGAAATTGAGAACTAAAACAATACCAGTGGTTGTAGGCGCTCAAGGAATGACACCTAAGGGGTCTAATGATTACTTATCGCAAATCCCAGGAAACTCGCGTATAGGAGAAATACAAAAGATATTACTAATGGGAACTGCCCATATACTAAGGAAGATTCTGTCAATATAAGTACATCACAAGTCTAAACACTAATGATGCATGTGTGAATATGTATGTTCTTTCTTGAACATGGCGGACCTTGTTGTCTCTTGAGGTCACTGGTTGTGACTTGGTGATAACTCGTATGAACATAAAGCAAGATAAATGCAACTGTAATAATAATAATAATAATAATAATAATAATAATAATAATAATAATAATAATAATAATAATAATAGTGGAGGGAGTGCATACTCAAGATGAAACTCCAAATGAAAATAATGAGATCGTAAATGATAAAGAAATGAATGAGAATGAACTTGTCAACTTGAAGGATGAAATTATGATCGAATGGATGAAAATGAAAGAATCTGACATGGGGCAACGAGACACCCTCCCTAAGATCCAGAACTCCAAACAGAACCAAAAGATAATACACAAGACTAACATAATTCTCAAAAACATTATCATCACAAACAAACTCAACATTACTAATTTAAATCATCTCTATTATGCATCGGTTAAAGTCACCAATCAACAAGTGACATAGACATGCTGATAGAAATAATCAAGCAAAAAGTGTCGGCCAAAGCTGCTCCTATAAGGCGCTTTGTAAAACGATCTAGATTCTATAAGGACAATAATATGTTCAAAAACAACCAAAGAAACTTCTACAGAAAAATTGGTAAGTCAACAATAACTGCTAAATCAATACCACCCAAGGAGGAAGTGCAAGAAATCTTGGAAAAGATATGGGCCGAAGAAAAAGTTCATAACATACATGCCCCATGGATAGACAGACAAATGAAAGATACAGCTCACCTTGAGGAACAAATATGGGAAAATATAACAGTTGAACAGTTGCGCTTGGCTCTAAGAAAAACCAGCAAATGGAAATCCCCAGGAAAAGACAAAATACAAAACTTTTGGATAAATGCCTTCACAGAGTCTCATGAGCTGTTAGCCCAACTTTACAATGAAATAGTTAAGGAGCCAGAAAAGTTACCATCATGGCTAGTTAACGGCATTACATTCCTGCTTCCGAAGAATGATGAGACAAACAATCCCAAAAATTACAGACCGATAACTTGCTTGACCACAATGTATAAAATGTAACATCAGTCCTAACTGAATACACATATCACCACCTGATAACAAATGATATATTTCCCATTGAGCAGAAAGGGTGTAAACGAGGCTCATATGGCTGTAAGGATCAGCTTCTGGTTAACAAAATGATACTGGAAGATTGTCATAATAGACACAAAAATCTATCGATTGCTTGGATAGATTATAAAAAAGCATTCGATAGTTTGCCACACAGTTGGATTGAAAAATGTTTAGAGATTTTCAAAATATCCCCCGTTGTCAGGAGGTTTTTGTCATTCAGTATGAAGACATGGAAAACGACACTCCTTTTGAATAGTGAAACAAAATCACTGGAAGCTGGAGAAGTTAATATTAATTGTGGAATTTTTCAGGGTGACACTTTATCACCGCTTTTATTCTGCATCGCACTTATACCATTAAGTAAAATGCTCAATGAAACAAAACATGGATATAAAGTCTATGACAAAACCATTAATCACTTGTTCTACATGGATGACCTGAAACTATTTGCAAAAAATGATTAACAATTGCAAGGGCTATTATCCACTGTGGAACAGTTCAGTGATGACATTAAAATGGAGTTTGGACTAGATAAATGCGCCAAAGCAACGTTCACCAGAGGAAAGCTGCTGAAGAGTTCAGACATTAATCTTGATCGGGGGAACGTGATAAGAGAACTTGATCAAGAAAAAACTTACAAATATCTAGGTGTTTGTGAAGGAGACGGAATCAAGCACTCAACAATGAGGGAAAGGATAAGGAAGGAATGTTACCGCAGAGTAAGAGCAATCTTAAGAACGGAATTGAATGCAAGGAATAGGATCGATGTCATAAACACGCTTGCCATACCAGTAGTAACCTATAGTTACAATGTCATCAACTGGTCAAGCACAGAGATCCGTAGGCTCGATACAAAAATTCGAAAATTCTTAACAATGCACAGAATGCATCACCCTAAGGCAGATATAGAATACCTAAACATGCAGGACAGAGCTGTACAATACATACATTGGATAATGTGTAAGCATTTTGACCTGCCCCATCAAAAGAATTGGAGGGAGCATCAACCACCTCCCATACTTGAAAAAGATCACATCTCAATCTTGTGGAACTTTAGCATCGAAACAGACCGAAAAATAGATGCAAATAGACCTGATATAATATTGAAGGACTTTAAAAAAGGGTATGCTTGCTAATTGATATGTCCGTTCTAATTTGCAAGAATCTATCTATAAAAACATTTGAAAAACGGAGCAAGTATAAGGACCTGGAGATAGAAATTGGAAAAATGTGGAAATTGAGAACTAAAACAATACCAGTAGTTGTAGGTGCTCTAGGAATAATATCTAAGGGGTCTAATGATTACTTATCGCAAATCCCAGGAAACCCGCGTATAGGAGAAATACAAAAGATAGTGCCAATGGGAACTGCCCATATACTAAGGAAGAGAGCGGGACAATCCTCACGGTGGACTCAGCTTATAGCCGGATCCGTCCTACACGCGACAGCAGGTGTTCGACATAAACCCACAAGTCAGAAATGCTCGGAAACTGGACGAGTGCGTGCAGGACGGTTTCGTCGCCCTGCGCATATCTCGGACATGCCCGGTTGACGGTAGCTCCATGCCTGTAGAGTTTATCCCGAACTGGCAAAGCTCCTCGGTAGCACTGCCAGGGATTTCTGAAGTTGTCCATAGGCCCCGGCCCGAAAGTTCTTCTGAAGAAATTGGCTAGTTGATTTTCGTCGACGCCTACAGTTTTCCCAAGTACGTCGTCGCTCTTCTCCTCCACTAATCCTATATAGAACGCCAAGGTGGAGTTTCCACCGATCACATTGCCCGATTGGTCAAGGGCTGTGAGCGCCTGAAGACATTCCAGTCTGCAAGCGCTCCCTCTCGGTCTTCGTTTGACCCAGGACTGCCGGTCCGTCAAGGAGACAAGCTGGGGAAAGACGCGTCTAGGAAACGGCGACAACACTTGATCACCGTCGAGGAAGAGGTGATGTCGTAGCCTCAGCGCGTGTCTACGCATCATTAACCACGGCATGCCCAGCCCTCCATCTAACGGGTGTTGACAGCAGATGGACCGCCTGACCATCGGAGCGCGTCCATTCCACAACAAGCGAAAGAGCAAACGCTCCAGCGCAGTCAGGCGAAGCTTAGGACAAAGCACGACGGTCAGGCGGTAGTAGATGACGGATGCGATGTACGCGTTAGCCACCTTCGCTTGACCTTTCAGGGGTAGCTTACTCTCTGCCCATTTATGGGTGAGAGAAGCAACCCTACTCTCACCACGTTCCAGTTTTTGCACGTCTGGAGTTCCGGACCGAACTAGACTCCTAGCAATTTAACCGTTCGTCTGTCCAGCGCCCGACGACCATGTTTGGACGGCATGGATCTGCCTCTCCAGGTGCCGAGCTGCAGGCCCACCGACTTTTCCTGGTTGATCATTGTTCCTGTCACCGCTTCGTATTCTCTTAGCGTAGTGCCGATCGCCTCGACGTGTTTGGCGCTCGACAACACTACGGTGACATCCTCCGCATCCTAGTTCGCGCGGTACCCCCCTCAACGTCTCCAGTTTGTGCAGTAGTGGCTCGAGAGACAATACGTACAAGAGGGACGAGAGGGGACATCCTTCGCGGACCGAGCGCATGATGTTGAACGGTTCCGAAAGGTGACCGTTCACTCTCACCACAGAGCGGATGTCGCTGTGCATGGCAGCGATCCAACCTCTCTGAAGACCGGCCCAAAGCCAGCCGCCCTCAGGACTGCCGCCGGATAACGATGTCGACCCTATCGAAAGCTTTTGACTGATTTAAATTGATCAAGGACCCACCCGTGCCAGGTTCCCTAGCTACCCTCTCCACGATGTATCGCATGGGTGGAGGTTGTCGTGGATGGATTTGTCTGGAATGGGGCATGTCTGCGCCTCTCCCAACAGACCAACAACGACAAGCTTCAATAATAATAATAATAATTCGAACTGGTTAAAAAGAGGAGGCCTTAAAAAAGCTACAGAAGGAATGCTAATGGCTGCACAAGAGCAGGCCCTCAGAACGAAGTGGTTGAAACACCATATTGACAAGGAGGAGGCTAGCTCACTGTGTAGGATCTGTGGAGAGAGAGAGGAGACTGTGGTTCACATTGTATCTGAGTGTAAACACCTAGTCCAGACTCACTATAAAGGCTGGAAACATGATATGATAGGCAGGGTGATCCACTGGCATCTATGCAAAGTAAACAATTTACCACATTCTGAGAAGTAGTATGAGCATATGCCAGAGTCGGTGATAGAAAACGATCAGGTGAAGGTGCTGTGGGATTTTAGGATACAGACGGACAAGAAATTGGAACACAATAGGCCTCAATGGTGGTTTTGTGAAGGGAAAAAGATCGTGCCTGATTGTAGATGTAGCCTCCCATTCGACACGAGAGTGCAAGAAAAGGAGAGGGAGAAAATTAACCAATACCAGTTAAAGAGGATTTGGAACTGCCATGAAATCAAGGTCGTAGCGATTGTCATAGGCGCACTAGGTACTATCTCAAAGAGTTTCCAAGGATGTTTATTAAAGATTTGTAAAGCCCCGCTTTTTGGAACACTTCAAAAGCATGCTTGCTGGGAACAGCAAGAACCCTCCGATACGTTCTGAATATCTGAGGCTGCAGGTAGCGGCTTTATATTCATTTCAACAAACTTTCCAGTTAAATAACATGAATGACTGAGACTCAAAGAACAATAATAATAATATAATCAATGTGCTGTATTAACTGGCTTACCAATGCACACTGTGAATTTATTTGCCCTAGGTGTCGAGAAGTCACTGGGCATATATCTCAGAAACAATAATGAAAGAAAATAAAAATAATAATAATAATATTGCTACTGCTACTGCAATTGTTATAGAGTATTAAAACATGCGCTGAATAAAGTTAGTTAACCAATTACTGCCAGAGTGAAATTTTATCATGTCTTTTGTAGACATATTTTGTATTTATTTATATAATGGGAGATATTTTTATGAACACACGTTTCTATTTTTAATGCCTATACTAGGATACTATGTATATATGCCCAAACATATATATAATTCTGTTTGCGTATGTATGCCAATGTAAGATAATGATTAAATATTGTTTTTTCCAAACTTTAATCTAAACTTTTATTATCATTAAAACGTTTGTAAAAGTATAACATAGTGTGTGGTAATTAAAGCAGTATTGATTTCTATCTTGTGCATTTAATTAGATAGAACGCAGTTAGTTCCACTGTAGCCACAAAAAAATATTTAAAAAAAAGTAAAGAGAAAATAAATATACGTATGATATGGAGGCATCATTTTCACCTGCATTTCTTCGAATATATATATATATATATATATATATATATATATGTGTGTGTGTGTGTGTGTGTGTGTGTGTGTGTGTGTGTGTGTATGTGTATGTGTGAGTGGGGGGGGGGCGTGCGTGTGTGCGTATGTGTACATGTGCGTGTGTATAATCATAAAACCTATACATATATATGCTTTTAATTTTTTCAGTATTAACTGAGGGCGTATGTTCATCACAGTTACAATGTCAAATTGATACATACATAACTGAATTTAATGATAGGCTTCGATTTTGAACATTTAGATAACAGGTTAAAAGTGCAAATGAGCCAGACATATGCAGCTGTAGACGTCGTTAGTCATTGATTTTATCGTTTTTATATCAAACTACGTGTTTTTGATTATAATCGCATAAACACAGAAGAGAGAAGGAAAGGGTAAATTCAAAGAAATCAGTTATGCATGTTCAGCATTGAAATGTATTTTGTTTCTGATGCAAAGTATGGTATCTCAGAAGAAAGAAAGGGAAAGAACGCATTGATTTTATTTTCAAAATGGCGCATTTCAAATTTACTAGTAGTTACCGTTAGAGTAGAAGAATGTACATCCAGCAATAGAGGCTGGTTTTAAACCAGAGAAGCGGAAGTAGTTGAATAGTGCTCAGAATACTACGCAGCTGTCTGATGTCAAGCAACCGTATGATAGAATCAAAGAATTTTGTCTCGGAATAAGTACTTTTGACTGCTTGTCGAAGGAACATAGAAATACCAAGAGAAAAGTGCAAAAAATTGAGTCAAAATAATCAAAATAAAACAAAACTTGGTGACGGCAACAAGACGCTAATTTCCATTTCTCTCATCAACAGAAGTTTTGTCGCAGCAAAAGACGTTTTATTTATCATTTTGTTTTCATTAGCATTTTCTATTTATTCCTAGTTGTATAGAGATATGCACAATCTACAGTATACACGTAATTGTTTTTAAACCTATTTAAGATTTGTACAATATATCCTAGGTATAGCTAGGCCTTATCTCTCAACAATTTCATTTTCTTCTTTATTGAGCAGTGGAAATTGTTATGAGTTACTTATTGGGAATGTGTTGAACTGAACTGACATTCTC
Organism: Eledone cirrhosa; assembly: GCA_964016885.1. NCBI lineage: Eukaryota > Metazoa > Mollusca > Cephalopoda > Octopoda > Eledonidae > Eledone > Eledone cirrhosa. Next base: position 193,731,186 of record OZ024740.1, read on the forward strand.
AAATACAATAACAAGATAATCTAAATGACGCTTCTTAACTTTTCGATTTCTGTTACTCGAGGCAGACAATATAATTCAAACATAGTTATTATATAAAACTGTGAAAAACAAGTTGATCCCAAAAGCATTTTTTTGTAAGATACAATTTCTTTCTTCTCCCGTAACTCCTGCGGGTGTTGTACTGATACCAAGCAGGCCTGACTACAGCTGATTTCTTCCAGAGAAGGATTGAAAGTGGAAGGCAGAATGTGCGAAAGCGATATAGAGAAAGAATTGTTCCCAGTGTTCGGCTGTTACATTATGTTATCGATCTAAAAGGATGAAATGCAAAATTGATCTTGGTGAAATTTGAACTCAGAAGGCCGAGAGCCGAACGAAAGTAGACAAAGCATTCTATTCGATATTCTATCAGCTCTGCTAATTCGACGCAGTAGTGATAGGAATATATAAAAAGTTAAATCAAATATTTGAAATAAAATGGAAGAAAATTTAATGAAATGCAAACATGAAATCTAACAATTAATAAAGAATTGCAGATATCTACTCTCCATATGTAGGTTAAATCATAATTCTGAGGCAAAATATTTATGTTTCATTTTTAGGCAGTAATATTTCAAAGGTGACATTCTAAATTATAATATTTGTAGAAGAAGATTATATTTGTGTAACTCTTTATGATGTGCTAAAGCATATATTATTGTACTTAGTAAAGAATATAGAGAACTACGATGGCATAATATATTACTCTTCCATAGCAAAGTATAATACACTTCGTAAACGCTAACAATTACATAATGCTCTGAAAAGTGGTATACTCACTTAACTTTAGAATATGAGTGGAATTTAAATTATTGACAACAAAACGATGACAATCAAATGTGGCATAAATCCATTTTAGACACTTAATGTAAAGAACATATTATATCTCTCATACGTTTTGTCCTGTATAGTAACTATATATTTGATGTTACTTCTAACAGCAACCTATGCTAAGTATACTTCTTTGTTAACCCTCAGCTCAATTGCCCCATCCATATTCAATGTAGGTATCCTCCACCAGATATGATCTCCCTCTAATAACAGAAAACTTATTAAACATCACGCAAGGCGACCATGGAAATTTCTTTTTTTTTTACAACGCAAGTGCTACGCTCAGGTAGTTATATTACACAACCCCTGTACTAGAAAAAATTATGCAGTAAGACTTTCTTTTCCACATGATTGCTGGACATACCAATCTCAGATGCTCTCTAACGTCGACTTCAAATGAATAGTATTTCTAAATCTACGTCTTGAAAACTAGGTGTATGATTTGGGGCCAACCAATACGACGTCACATATCGAATCATCTACATCAATAATTTAAATAAAATCAACATTGGAATATGTTAGAAAATCACGCTGCACAACGGCCAAATACAGCAACAAAAAGAAAAGCAATGGATTGACTACTTAAGATTTATAAATCAACAGCCTTTATTTTATTTACAAATGCTCTCGTCTTTTTTTTTTCTCTATCTCTTCTACTGCAACTCTCACGCCCTTTTCCCCTCTGCAATATATGAATTTGGTTGATGCACTTTTCAGATATTCACTGTCATTTATATATAAATTATCCTTCATCCCTCTTCCAAAAACGCGTACTACTAAATTACCTTAAAACATTGGGTAATTACCACTATCTCAGCATATCTAGATCTCTAAATATTCACAATCAGAACCATCTGCATCCATCTCATCTCATCAGAAGCGGCTGTATATGTCATGAAAACTGCTAATCGACATTGTTGAATAGCGTGTACAATTGAAATATTCAGCATTTAATTTTAATGTCACATCTATTAGTGTTCAACTAAATTGTATGTCTAGAAAAGAGAATCAAAACAGTTTATTAGTATTTAAACATTCAATACACTTTTATTGAAATAAGTGATTATGCTTGTTATTTTTACGTCTTCTGGAATTTTTCTATACAAAATATTGAATGGGGAAATTATACTTTAGATTATTCTAATTTCAAATTATCTGGGAATATTGCAATTTTAATTTAGATATATTAACAGTTTTTGTCAATGTATTAAGAGCGACAAAACAGTTTACATTTGTACGGATATAAATGCGATCTTCTTTAATGAACATAATAGAAAATACATTGTATAAAGACAAAAACATGCGGGTGTAGTTTATATATATATATATATATATATATATATATATATATATATATGTGTGTGTGTGTGTGTGTGTGTATATATGTGCGTGTGTGTGAGAGAGAGAGAGAGAAACAGTGTGCGTGCGTGTATGTACATGTGTGTATATGAGCGTGTGTGTGTTGTGTATATGTGTGATCATGTGCAGAGTTAGATTATGCGCTAATGTTTTAAGGCTATTTCAAAATAGGATTTTTTCAATTGTTTAACTTTTCACTCTGTATCAATATTAATAAATAATTCGAACTACTGCTAAATAATTTCAGCTGCTTTTAACAATGTCCATCTGTTTTTAGTATTTGAATATTTACCCATATGCCATTATGAATGTATATGTCTATAAACCACATCATATATCAAACTATAAAAATTAAAAAGATATCTCATTATATATGCATATATATATATATATATATATATATGCGATTTATAAAATTGCTTCAATCTCTTCCAAAATTCTGTTGTTAAATTCAACTTCAAATGTGATATAGCATATTGAAAAATATAATATTCTTCCTGATGGTACGTGTGGTATATAAATATACATTAGGGTAAGCGTAGAACGTATGCTATCCTTTCTCACAAGGCACGAACGTTCATAAAAATAGGAGTTAAAGGGCACCACGTACATAAAAATAGGAGTTAAAGGGCACCACGCTCTAATATGTACTACATAGATTTTAGTCTCATTATAATATAACTGAAGGGTGGTGGATAGGTAGTTGATTTAGAGTGTTGTCCAATATGCTTTTCGGAAGGTAGTTACGGCCCTTTTCTTTCTCAGTTCAAATCCCACCACGGTTAGCTTTGGCTTTCATCCTTACGGGGTAGATAAAATAAAGTACTAGTGCCTATAGTAGAAATCATTATAATATAACTGACCCATTATAGAAAATTCATTATCGTATCGGAAATACAATATCTGTTAGTGGTTTTCTTTCAAGAATTGATAATGCAAAAGCAGTATTGATTTTTATATATATTATATTGTAATTTAATATTCATTTGAATATTATTCACTCTAAGTACGATTTTAGATAATTACGTAAGAAAATAAGAAAAGAAAATATAAATTTTATAATGTTAATCATTTATGCCCGGGTATTTTTTCAGCCACAATACATTACCTGTGATTATTTTATTGGCAAAAGGATTCACGAAAAACAAAACTCAACGACAATGTCATTTTATCAAAACGTTCGACTTCTTTGGTTTGCTGTGGACGTTTGAGAATTTGCTATTCTAAACAGAGTCAATTATCCAGATTTTGAACGAAAGACAAATATAGATTTAACTAAATCATTCAATATTCTGGGAAGAGAAAATAGGAAGCTGTGTTGAATAGGGTTTCAATTAAACTGAAGGTATTTATATACAAAAAAATCCAAAGAAATCCATTTTGACTATGTTTACATTGTACTGTTGACCAAAACGATGTCAGTGCTTATAACGAGTATGATCTTATTAATGTTAACATCGACTTTGAAGAAATTTGAACATTGGTATAAAACACCAAATATTCTCCGTCCGATTATCTATTGTCTCTGCTATCCCACCCAAAATACTATTGAAGAGCATTCCGATCTTGCCCGGCTAAAATAAATATATCTGATATATTACAATCAAGTCCACTAAAAATATTATTACTTCACGATATACTACATTTTCAAAACAACAAAGCAAATTTTATTTCGATACGTTAGCTGATTTATATAACAGTAGTTACACATTTACTATTTGCCTCACTTGGACAAGTGGACTCTAGCAATACTGTGATCAATATTAGTTATTTTTTATGTTAAACACTGCAAATAACGTTGTTAACAGTTATAAATGCGATTTAGTTTGCTAGTATTTATAACTAGGTAGCATGGACAAGAAACACACAACTTGCCAAATATTCAAAGGAACCGATTTAGTATATATAAATGGGAAAACGGGCAGCCTTAAAATGACTAGCTGGAATACATGATTGCATATAATATTTCTTTGTTTTGTGTGTATTAATGAAACTTAAATTCTAGTATGAAGGTAATCTATACTAAACATATGCATACGTATTATCTATCTTATATTAAATATTACGATTCTATTGTATCAGATGTACAGCAAGAATCACAACCTACTGACCCTATAATTTTCGTATATCTGCCTACTCTGGATGTTCCACCATTTTCCCTCCATTTTTCTTAATGCAACTCATCCAATACCTTCACAGTCCTCACAATCTTCGTTTAACCGTTTTTCCATAATTGGTCATATTTGCTAAATTATGAGTGTCCTTACGTCGTGGTATGTGACTAGAGCATTTCATTTCCCAACATTTGACAATTTAAAATCCTCAATCTATCTTTCTTCGGTATCTAACGTACATGATATCACACCCGTAAACTTTTGTTGTTTCTATATGTTTTCAAACTGCGTCTAACATTTGCTATCGCAGCTGTAACTGCAACAAATGGCGATCTACTTGTTGATTGATCTCATATCATCCATTATTGTTATTCACAAATATTTAAATTCATTGACCTGATTAACATATTTTTCCTATCTAAATTGTATTGATTATTTTCTTTTTGTTTTAGTAGTTATCAATATTATGCGTTTTCAACATTTACCACCATGCTATATACCTTTGACTCCTATTTTAGGTTGTTCTATAAATTCAGTGTCATCAACAAAACAGAAATTACTCATTTTCCATCAAACACCCATCAACGGACGCATTAATTGTCCTCAGTATGTATTTTAGAAACGCAATTAATAAGATGGGTATATCTCACCTCTGTTTACGTAATTGCATCTAGGTGTTTGAATGCTTATATTAAGATTTTAAAAGATTTATTATCGATAGAGTCATATCATATTCCCGCAAATATACCATAACGTGCCACGCCGCAGATAATCAACAGCTTCCTTGGTATTAATGCAGTTGTGGTAACCGATATTTGAAATATTCTTCTGCTAAGATATTAACGGTACAAACCTCTTTAACGGTGTTTCTCCTTTCTCGGAAAACAACTAAGTTTTGTTTTTCATTCCCAGAGTTAACGCGTGTATGAAGTGTTTGAAGAATACATAATTAGACTGAGCTACTTTAGAGGCTACCTCAAAATTTACTGTCTTCTCATTTAATATCCCTTTACAATCATGGTGAAGTAAATGTTTGTTACAGATTGGTAACACGTAAACACGTGACATTGTAAAAATTGCTGAAAATATTTGCTCTACATGCCTCTACTTACTTTAAATCCAAAGTGCATAGAACTTTATCATTTAAAATATTCCATCGCCTACTAAATGAGAAACACTCGAAATTAATATTTTTAAAATTAAAATTCAGTGAAAAGTCTTTAAAAATCCTCTTGACCCTCCTAATATTTCTAACTTTAATGTTTCTTTCAATTGGATGTCATCATTATTCAACGACTGCGAATCACTTATTTCAGTACTATTGCCAATGTTTGCTGCATTAATATTTCCCTGGCTATAACGTGATAAGATTAGCAAAGAATTCTTTCTTGAATAGAATAGCATATATATATAATTTGTACAACTACAGCATCAGCAAAAATGATTAGATATAATACGAACATTTTCCCTCGTGTTTCACAATACAGTATCATTATACACGTAGACATATTTCTGCGAAACTGAACAGTTTAAGCCGTTTATTATGTAAAGAAAATCGTAATCAGATATATCATAAAACAATATTTGGCATAGCATATTGAACGCACCTCATAGTAATTTTGTTATTATCCATAACTTTTCTTTCTGCTAGAATATCATTACTCTGCAAAACCTTGGTGCATTAAATTTACGGCATATCTACATGTCACCAGTCACAGCTGTTATTTTTGACATTTACTGAAGATAGAAATGTCACACATAGCATTTACATACGATGGAATGCAAGGAATAGTATTAATCATGCATGATGTATATGTGAAGCCAGCTATACATAATCACATTTCATATTTTTCAGAAAATGTGTATCCTAAATTTTAAATAGGAGATATAATATATCATTAACTAGCATTAAAGCCCGGCGTTGCTCGGGGTCATTATGTTACCAAAGTTAGGTTGCACGACCCATTTTATGGCAGCACGTTTTTGTCTGCCAGGCACTGGGTGAATGAATTGCAGACCTGGAAGCAGGAGCTGCGCCAGCAGTGACAATTGTAGTTTCGCCTATGGATATTATCTCTGTGCAAAAAAGTGTTGAAATTTATTGTTTCACAGTACTTGCGCAACACGCGCGTAGACGATGCCAGCCGAACAACAGAGCTGCGATGGAGTTGTTCTGCATGGTTGTCTGTGTGTTTTCTTAATTTAAGACAGTAGGGAGGGTTGTGATATGAGGGAGAGTTAGCTGTTGTTTCTAGCAGGTTTAGTGACCTCATAGAGGATATATTTTCTAAATTTAAGACAGTAGGGATGGGTGTGATATGGGGGAGAGTTAGCTGCTGTTTCTAGCAGCTTTAGTAACCTCATAGAGGATATGTGTTTTCTAAATTTAAGACAGTAGTGAGTGGTGTGATATGGGGGAGAGTTAGCTTCTGTTTCTAGCAGGTTTAGTGACCTCATAGAAGATATGTTTTCTAAATTTAAGACAGTAGGGAGGGGTGTGGTATGGGGGAGAGTTAGCTGCTGTTTCTAGCAGGTTTAGTGACCTCATAGACGATATTATTATTTATCATTATCTATAAAAGGCAGATTGTTGTTGTTGTTGAAGTGAGTGTGTGTTTGTATGCGTTTGGAAAAGAGGTTTTAAAAAAGATTTATCGCTTGTTGTTGAATAAATGTATCTGTTGCTTTTGAATAATTGTCGTTTCGTATGAAATGTAATAATTTGAAGTATAAAAGAAAAAGTAGCAAAATGTGTGACTGGTAGATAGAGGGAAGCAGATGATATGACAGAGTAATACGGACAGTATCACCATCAAGCTTGGAAAGAGAAAGTAGCAGAAAGTATGAAGTTGTATAGATTTTGAATTGTAGTGGAAAGAGTTTAGCAGTTTAAATGACAGAGAAAAATCGTAAAATATTGAGTTTTATCTATTTTTTGCGTAATTGTGGGTGAAATTGAAAACATTATCTGCGTCAAGACGCAATCGAAACTATTTCGAATACTGAATGGTAAATTTCAATTGAAGAAATTCTATATCGTAGATTTCTATAACGAAGGAGCTTGACCACACACTCAGCTTTATAGATTATGATGATTATATAGATACTGCATATATCTATTTCTCAGCATATATAAATAGAAAGCTTTTAAAAAATTTGTTTTCATTACACGCCTTTCAACGTATCACAGTGACACATACATAGAACGGGTTATACAGGCCATGAGACATAATACATACGACTATTTTATACGAGTGATGAGAATGAAAGTCAAAACAGAATTAATGGAAAAATGATTCTATTCACAGAGCTTATCACAAAAGGCGTTTAATCTAACGCTTGTACGAACGTATACCATTTCACTAAAGAACGTCGTGCTTATGTATAATTTCACATTTAATATTTCCTCACAAAAGTAAAAGAAACATTTTGTAAGTTGTTTATTTCTACATAATGTAATATAAATGGTAGCTAAAAAATACAACATTTGTGTATTGTCTCACTGACCTCTTTGCTTATATTATGTAAGAAGCGTGACAATTAATGCGTCTGATATTTACCTATTCATTTTTATTCATAATTTAAGGTGCATATTTCGACTCTATATTTTTCACATAAAATGTTCCAGCATTGCTTTATACTTTATCGATATATTTTTTTTTTTTTTTAAATGTCTAATTTGTTTTACCGTTGATTAAATATTTTAATCAAAAATAAAGAAAAGATCGAATTAACGTTTACGTTTTCTTATATCAAATTAGAATGAAAATTAAGTTGCCCTATCTCCGCAATTCCCAACGAAGATATGTTTATATTTAAAAAACAATATGTACTATAAATTGGTAAATAATATGATATGAATATTTTAGTTTATATTATATTTTCAATAATTGTTTCTCCTTTAGGCACCAGGCCATCAATTACCCAGTGCATTACTGGTACTTTATTTTATCGACCCCGTAAGAATGAAAGGCAAAGTCAACCTCGGCGGGATTTGAACTCAGATCATAAAGGGACGTAACTATGCTGGAAAGCATGGCGTCCGACCCTCTACCGATACTGCCAATCCATGTTATTATTTTGAACTCCCCATTAGAATATTAAACTACGATTGTGTCCCGCTGAATTGCGATGCTTGTGTGTCAATCTATACAAATTTGTATTCATCATTTATGAATAGATTCCCTTAACTGGTTATGCTGTTTAAAAGTGAAATAAAAATTCTTAATTTCGGAACCTATGTTATATAACATGAATTTCCAGCGAGATTATTTGAGAATCCTGTCTCAGTCTATTTTAATTTAGTGTAGGCTTAGATTATTTTGTCGTAGTTTTGAAGAAAAGAAAATATATCCCTCGCTCCCCCTCTCTCTCTCTATATATATATATAGTAATTGTTTCTACTTTAGGCACAAGGCCAGCAATTATCCCGTGCATTACTGGTACTTTATTTTATCGACCCCGTAAGGATGAAAGGCAAGGTCAACCACGGCGGGATTTGAACTCAGATCGTAAAGGGACGTAACTATGCTGGAAAGCATGGCGTCCGACCCTCTACCGATACTGCCAATCCACCGCCCTATATATATATATATATAGTAATAATAATAAATGTGAAGACTAAAATCCAAAGAGGGCTCGATAAGGATAAATATATATCAGATATATAAGAACCGGCTTGTAAACATAAATTGCACAAAACTTTCCGGTATTACTGCCCCACATTACCCTAACGGATAGTACGAACAGTACGCGGATATTTTACGTCTTGATGTGGTAGCTAAGTATATGTTATGTTTATACCATTACTTATTTGTATAGGTAAGTATATATTACCTGTATGTTTTGTGAAGGTACGTATACTTGCTTGTATATGTTATGGCGTATATATTATATATACTGGTACATGTGCATTTGGTTATGTGTATACGTGAGTTTGCGTCTGTGTGAGTATGCGGGTTCGTACGTATGTAGGGTGTGTGTATATGTGTACTTTGTGTTTTGGTTGACGTTGGTCTGCGAACATATGTATATTTACATGTAGGTATGTGTGCGCGCGCGTTATATACTTATTTATGTGTGTATAATTATATATATTATGTATACACGCACGCACACACACACATATATATATATTTTTTTACATATATTTTTATGTGTATTTGGTGTATACGTTCGTATGTGTAAGGTAGAGGCGTTGCGTAGTTTCTGTATGTGCGTGCGGGTTTTTTTGTGTACGTGCTTGTATTTGCATACCCATGGCGAGTGTTTTCGCGTATGCTTGTGTATGTACGTATATGGATGCGTGTATATATATGTTTAATTTCAAATACCGCTGTATTGTATTTACTTTATTCTTAACTCTGAAGCCGAGAATCATTCGGTTTCCTAAATAGAATTTTAGTCTACGACTTCATTTATAGCATTTACGTAGTTTTTTTCTTTGTGTGCAATTGTTCTCCACGATCCACATAATGACGTATTATCTTCGTTTTTCCCGTTCATTGCCAGAGAACGTCTCCATGAACCACCTTATAGGATATTAGTCTACGAATTCATTTATACCATAAACGTGGTTTTGTTTTTGCGTGTAATTGTTTTCACCGCACCAAATTATGACGTGTTTTTCTTCGTTTTTTTCCGTTCTTTGCCAGGGAACGTTTCCACGAACCAAAGTATCGTCTTCCTGTCTTCCTTCGGTTGCAACGTTTTTTGAAATATTTACTTTTGCGTTCACAGATTGACTTTTCTAGTTTCAGAAGATCCCGTTAAGGTTGAAAGCAGCTATTCTTTGCCTAAACATTAATCTGTTATTTTAATATATAAATATATATATATATACAGAGAGAGAAGTTAGTTTTCTTTTTGGTGGTAAAATCAAACTTGTAAACTAATTATCAACTCTTAAACTTCTAATCTCAACCAATGGTAAGTATCATTTATGTAGATCCAGAGATATGTGGATATCCTTTATTCAGCTTATCAATCCGCTTTCTTTAATTCAATATTATCACAATATGTAAGAATTATTCATTTTCTGAGGATTTGTTGTGGTGTGATGTCTTAAGTGTTGTGAGAATGTATGCTTTTCCTACCACATTTAAACACACACACACACACACACACATATATATATATATATGTTTGTGTGTGTGTGTGTTGTGTGTGTGTGCGTGTGTGTGTGTGTGTGTGTGTATGTGTGTGTGTCTGTCTGTTTGTATGTGTATGTGTTTGTGTGTATTGTAATCCTTATGTGTACAGCATGTATAGAATATTCTGGAAGAGTGGATTCAGTTGAATCAGTGGTTTATATCCATCAACCAGTTTGTTTCATATATCCGGAAATACTGTAATAATTGTTTCTACTTTTGGCCCAAGGCCATCAATTACCAGTACATTACTGGTACTTTATTTTATCGACCCCGTAAGGATGAAAGGCAAAGTTAACCTCGGCGGGATTTGAACTTAGACCGGAAATACTGTAATAATGATCACGTTTCCTGTTCACGTTTCCTTAGAGGGGTGAATATGATTATCTAAATTAACAGAACGTAGACAAATTATTTACCTTTACTAATGCATAGATCGGTGACCGCTGCCAGGGTTCCACACTGAAAATCTCTACATATGAATAGAAATATTGGATTTGTTTATGTACTCAACAACATGAATGTTTATTCATTATAACTCTGTTCTACACAGATTTAGCATAGAGGTGATATACAAATATTAATTTATACTCCTTATATTCGAACCTAAATCATTAATGCCAAATTTATTCATGTTAAAATAAATATTAGAGTGATATCTCTTGATTTTCCTATGCAATTTTAATGTTCGATACCACCCCATAGAGTCAACAGCTCAAATGGAATACCTTATATTTATATACATCAAAATATCATACATTAGTTGATTTGAAATTCCAGATTATTTTATATTTTGTAAATATTTGAAACAAATAGAAGGTATATTTATGTAGATAATAACTATACATCAATATATTGTGTCTTCATATATAAAACACGTTTTCGAAAATGATGTTTGTTTGTGGCGAAATATGAACAAGAAATCATCATACATTTCGCTACATTTAAGATTTGAGAATTCTACCAATTTTCGAACTCCACCAAGTTATAATAGTGTTGAGAAAATTTGTTAGACACTATTTCTTTGATCAAATCTCGGTCCCGTATTATTAATTAGTTTGAAATGATCATTGATTTGCTTGCGATTAATTTTGTTATTTTTTTCAATTTGTGATATTTGTGAATGAACATCTTCGTCGTCATAAATACCATTTTTCTATTTTCTCGTTCATTTAATTTGGATCTAAATCTAATATTTCAAAGGAATTGCATTTCGAATTTTGGTCACGTGATATTGTATTATTCAGTTTTCATTTTCTGCAAGAACAAAACCACTTGAAAAACAGTTGAAATTACTTCCAGTTTTGCTTTGGTGTTTGGGGAGTTCATCGCAAATTATTATTTAGTTTCGTCCAACGTTTTTAAACGTTTTCTTTTATGTAAGTATTTTTTGCATTTGCAATTCAATACCAGTAATTACATTACCATTTGATGTGAAGCAAATTAAGACTTGCGTTAACTGTGTTAGAAAGGAAAGAAATATTGGTGAAATTGTGTTCCCATAAGAAATTCGCAACATCAAACGGATACATTTTAGAAATATAAATTTAGTTTGTTTCCATAGGAATTGAATATTTAACATTATTTCAATTTTAGCTCATAACCTCTCATTATCATAGGAGACGATTTATAAATAAGTCTTCAAAATTAATTCGGTTTCGCGATTATTTAAGTGCTATACGCCATCTGCCTTTATTCTGGGGAGTATTTGAATCAAAGGGATATACACACTCATACACACATCACACACATATGCACGTACACACACACACAGATATATATAAATATAGTTGTGTGTGGGTGTGTCGGTGTGTGGGTGTATGTGTGTGTGTGGGTGTGTGGGGTGTGGGGGTGAGAATGTGTATATCTAATGACACGAGGTATGTTTACGAATAAACATTTACAAATCCCTTTAACTATGAATATTGATACTCATAAAAATATATAGTTTTTTCGCCCGCGTGCATCGTCTAATTAGCTTCATTTTCATATGGAGCTGTCAGGCCGGCTCAGCCTGAAAATAGAATTAATGTTTTCGCTCCGACATAGCTGTATACATATAAATATATTTATATGAATTTGTATATCTAATTATATACGGTGTATCATAGGATATACAAATTCACATACGTATATATACAGCTATGTCGGAGCGAAAGCTGAAATATATCTATAACTTAATTCGTTTTGTGATATTTTGTAATTTTGCAATAATATACACGTACTGAATTCATCCGCCAAAAATAAGGGTTGCCTAACTTGTCGAGCCACGCGTGGGTATTGTTAACGGTCAATCCTTGGCCTGGCACTTAAACTATAAGCCTGTTGAGAAAGTGACTTTCTTGTTCAATCATCTTACCAGAATCCTAACAGTATTTGTCTAAGCGGACAGTACTTGATTTAAGAGTAGCAGAAACCCAAATGCTGGATTTTCAGCAACCATCCAGGGGTCCGGGTAAATTTTTCAATCAAATTTTTCAATTACATTTTTTTATTTGTTTGACCCGAATTACTTGGTCGTTTCTATGGCTGTGCGGATAATGGTTTAACCATCGTCTCAGTGTGTTTGGTCTTTTAACGTATACTGTAGCTCTGGTTCGTTAGAATTATTGAACGCTTGCAACACATCTCGGAAGTTGTTTTTCGCTAATTTCCAAAGTTGAAAACGATTCTCTCTAATTTATATTTATAAGTATATAAGTATATCGACATAGACACATTGAGTATGTTCTAGTCCGCCGAGATTTCCCACTCGCTCAATTATTTCACTGGACCTGCAATTCAGAAGTTCACACATTTAGTTAGACAGCGGTAACATCGGTGCTGTATGCCAGCGTTACATGAGTCAGCCCATACGTGGCTCCTCTAATAATCGTTGGTTTCTTCCCTGCATCGCACGCCCTAGAGTGAAATTGCTCTACCCTGTGTGTGGAAGCCAGCTGTTAATTCTAGAACCACCCAGAAAAAAAAACATTCGTGGCCTAGACCGATACAGCAAGACATCGATGGGGTGAAGCCCTAGCCGTTCTATTGAAAAGGTTTGTTAGTGACTAAATAGGAATTCATGACAGCTAAACATGTCACTTGACTTCCGAAAGACAAATGAAAATGCCTAGGCGATACAACCAATCAGATATCTAGGCGGTTAAATTTCAAACAGTTTGAAAGTATATCTTTATATATACTTTCAAACTGTGTGAAATTTAACATATATATATATATATATATGTGTGTGTGTGTGGTGTGTGTATATATATATATATATACAAACAGACATTACAAACACACACATATATATATACACACGCACACACACAAACACACACGCACACACACATACGCTACACACACACCTATATAATATATATATATATAAGGAATTTGTAGTATACTTGAATACTTGAAGCTTTGATATACTATTTATACTATGGTATAAATAATTCGAAGTTGGAAAGCTACGGCAATGTATGTTTGGACGAAGAGTAATTAACTTGTAAGAAATAGGACGTGTTTTTTTTTACCTTAATTTATTCATATGTCCTGATTTTTCGAGATTAATATCTCTTCTTCCGAGGAAAATAAAGGAACTGTTGCAGTGTCCGATGTGGCTTGCTATACCATGATGGCTGGCATTGTTCAGCAAGCCATATAGGATACCAGAATAGTTCTTTTATTTTCCTCGGAAGAAGAGAAAAGGAGAGCAATGGGAAAAGGAGAGCAAGTGGACAAAGAGAGCAAGAAGAGCAATGAGAAAAGGAGTGTAATGGGAAAAGGAGCGCAATGGGAAAAGGAGAGCAATGGCAAACGGAGATCATTGGGAAAAGGAGAGCAAGGAGAGCAATGAGGCAAGGAGAGCACTGATAAAAAGGGATCAATGACAAAAGGAGAGCAAGGAGAAAAAGAGTACAAGGAATACAAGGAGAAAAGGAGAGCAGGGTGAGCAAGGTGAAAGGAAAGAAAAGAGCGCAAGGCGAGGAAGGAGAAAAGGAGAGCAAGGAGAGCAAGGAGAACAGGGAGAAAAGGAAAGCAAAGCGAGCAAAGAGAATAGAGAGAAAAGGAGAGCAAGGAGAGCAAGGATAGCAAAGAGGGAAGGAGGTCAATGTGGCAAGGAGAGCAAGAATGAAAGGAGAGCAAGGAGAACAATGAGAAAAGGAGAGCAAATAGAGCATGGAGGTGTTAACTTATCCTCGAAGCAGACAAAGGTGAAACATTCAACAGAAGAGGTATATTCTGCACCAAAAGGACTTTTTTTCTTTCCAAACATCGAGTTTTCGTCTTTTTTAACTCCTGTTACAAAAAGTTTCTTCACAAGATTTTCTATCAGCACCGATTTCCTCGACAAATACCCTTCAGCACGGAATGATGATTCTGGTTACAAAAGTGAACTTGAAAAACATGAGAAGACACTTGTTGTGAATGATGTTGCAGAAAGAGGTGTCAGACTCATTCAGGATTACAATAATATTCTCACGAAAGATCAAACTGAGGAAACATTTGTTTTAGAGATCGTTACCGAAAACTTTAAAACATACCCAACTGCCACTAAATCCTCTCTTATGCAAAAATAATGTTCAATATTCACCGTCCAGTGTTCACATTATCGTTTTGATTTTATGGCAATTATTGCTCTAAATAAAAATGCGTTTCTCTTATATAATGTATGTGTTTATTTAAGAAAACCTAATATTAATGTTTTTTTCTGTTGTTTCAGGAATTTTTCAAATTAACTATTGGTGAATTTTATTCAGGACGTTTTTGAACATTTGCTGGGGTTGGCTAGATGTGTCCACATTAATACGTCGAGACAGGGATCAGTATACGGCTTTTGAAAATAATTAATCGGTGCGTATATTATGTTCCAAATTCAATGCGTTTCAGGCCGCTAAGCTGTTATCCGATTGAGCTGAAACTTTGCAAATCCTGTTTTTATGTTGAGTGGAACCGGATTACCTATTGCTAAGGACCACCCTAATATATATATATATATATATATATATATATGTGGGGGGGGCCTGTGTGTCTGTGTGTGTGTGTGTCTGTGTGTGTATAGAGGTAGAACACTGTAAGGTAATATCCGTAGTGGTAGAGCACTCAGTCCACTGGACGAGTTAGGTAGAAGTGGTAACACAACAGTTAGTTCACCATACCGAGAACAATTGTGTCACATTAGCGGATCGTCATCTCGGACTGGTCATGGTTATACAGAATAGGAAGAATACCCGCATGAATACGCATGCGCAGAAACGGTCAATTCACCGAAGCGATGCAATGCCACGGGCGAAAGGTGTAAGGGAAAAAACTGCGAAAGTCCGACAAGTAGTTCGAGTTGATAAGACAATTAGAATGTTGTTGTTATTCAACCCGGAGCTTTGTAGTTATGTAAGAGGTGTTTCCAGACATGTGGACAACGTGTGAAGATTTCACACCTTAAGTTTAGGCAATCGCTATTGAATATATATCCATTCATCAATACACAGTCCACAAGACGGATTGCCTTTTGCGTATGGCTTGGACTTAGTGATGGCTTTCCATTGAATGGAGTAGTCTATACTTGAGTCCTTGAGGGACCATACGTGGCTCCTCTAATAAGGCTATATTTGACAGAGCGGCACCCTTCTATAACACGGCGTTAGCTAACAGCTGCTTCTCGCAAATAATCACTTACTCTCCCACTAAAAACAACAGCAATAAAAAAAGAAATCGTAACGATAGACAAACTATCTGCTTCTCTCCTCCTTTCCCACTCAACGTTAAAACTAATGTAGGAAAAAATTGTTTAGCTCTCTTAAATAGACACTTTGCCATAGGTCACAAATACCGCTCCATCTTTAACTGACACAGAGTAAAACTAGGGTACTCCTGCGCTAAGAATGTGAAGCTCCACACGACCAAAAGCCTTAAGAGCAGCAGGGTGCTCTTGCCGAAATCCTGAAGTTTGTCCCCTTCAACAGCAATGCAACACACTATCCGTAGTTTATGAAGCTGTGGTCACTTTCAACCGACCAAATCCACCACAGGAGGGTATGGCGGCGGGCCGAATTAAGGAAAGCTTTCTGTGCCATCACTCGACCTTTAGGTACCCGGACAAACGATCATCCACGAAACTCGCGAGCCACGTATGGTCCCTCACCCTCAAGGACTCAACTATAGACGACTCCATTCAATGGAAAGCCATCACTAAGTCCAAGCCATACGCAAGGGGCTCTTCGCCTTGTGGACTGTGTATAGAAGAACGGATAAATATTCTAAGGAGATTACACAATAGCGATTGCCTAAACTTTAGAAATGAAATCTTTACACGTTGTCCACATGTCTGGAAATACTTCTTACATATCTACAATGCTCCGGATTGAATAACAACATTCAAATTGTCTAATCAACTCGAACTACTTTTCGGAGGTTGGCAGTTTTCTCCCTTACCCCTTTCGCCAGTGGCATTGCATTGCGTGGATGAAGTGACCGTTTCTTCGCATGCGTTTTCATGGGGTTATTTTCTCCCTATTCCGTATAACCATGACCAGTCCGAGCTGAAGATCCGTTAAGGTAAAAGAATTGTTCTCGGTATGGTGAACTGACTGTTGTGTTACCAGTTCTATATATATATGTGTGTCTGTGTGTGTGTGTGTGTGTATTTATATATATATATATAGGAACAAGTAAGACCCCGACGGCTGAGCTCAAGCCCTTTCGACGGCTAATTCAGAATTAGCCGTCGAAACGGCTTGAGCTCAGCCGTCGGGGTCTTACTTGTCCCTATTACCCACTCTACTACCCTAAGTATTGAGTACGTTGGTGCGTTATGGTCCACCTGGTTCCTTACCACATTTCCTTCGTTATATATGTATATACATATATATTTACATACATACTCACACACACATACACACACACACACACACACATATACACACACACACACACACACGCACACACACACACACACACACATATATATATATATATAAATATATATACAATATATTAATAAATGGAAACTATATTTATAAAACCATAATTATTTTATTATATACTAGCAGATTTTCTCGGCGTTGCTCGGGGTTTCAAATTATACTAACAATATAAAGGAAGTAAAAGAAGAACATTATTTGTCCCCAACCTGTCAAAATAAGCAGAAGTCTTCAATAATTAATGCAAACGAATATTTAGTGCAATCTTTGTACACATAAAACTATGTTGATAATGAAGGAAAACACTGAACAGGATGTTGTTATACAAATGGTTAAAGACAATACACGTTGCAAATCTGTAAAAAAAAACAGGCAGTGTTGCTAAAGTACAAAAAGTTGTAATGAAAGCAGAGTTGTATACAAACATAAAAACAATGAGAGTAGAATAAGAAAAATCTATTCTCTGAGAGGATCCTTTGCTGTGTATGGTTAAATTTTGAACTTATAATCCAAAATATCCTGCATGACATATTCATTGGTATGTTTTGTAATGAGTAAGGCGAAGTCAAGGCAGGCCTGTAAAGAGTTTTTTTGTTAACACTAAAGCACTTCAGGATAGTCGATATTCTTTGTTTTTCTTTTCGGAACAAGCGTAAAGAGATTAGGCAACGTAGAATTGCGAAAAGAAAGGTTCATCTAAGTGAAATCCTGTGACGGACAGAGTTTGATCTTGCGACATATTTATGGACATCGCAAAGGCAACACGAAGGGGAAATTGTGTTCGGCGCACGGAGAAGAGATCATCCACGCATGATGTAGTCAGGCTAATTTTTGTTATTATCACATCCTCGCCTTTTCCACATCTGGATAGAATGGTAGCGTCAATACTAAGTGGAGACAGTTTTTTAACCACAAGGCATGTACCATTGCATAGTTTTGCAGCAAAATAACTGGCGTTCTCTCTTTCAGAACCAATGTATTAGGAGGTAAACCAGGAGGATTTAAGCAATTTAGAAATTAAACTGTATAGTTGACCGCATCCTGTGGATCACATACAGTATCAATAGATTTATATATCCGTGGACATCCAGGAAGAATCCTGTTCAGTATGTTCCTTCATTGTCAAAAAGGTTTGATGTGTACGAATACAGGTGGAAGCATAGATAATGCCTGCCTCAAATATGGACGAAATTACTTTAAAAATGTAAAAGCTGTAGGTCCCAATGGTTTGAATGGAAAATCCCATTAGGATTGTTCTAAAAATAAACAAACCATCATCAAAATCTCGTCAATTCGAGGCTGCTGCGAGATTAGGCCCTCACCGCGAAAATTAACACTTAATATAGTGAAACAAGTTAAAACAACAAGTGTTTTTTTAACTTTGAAAGTGCAACCAATTTTTTTTTGTATCAACATGACTTATGAAAGTTTTAAAAATGTAAAAGCTGTAGGTCCCAATGGTTTGAATGGAAAGTCCCATAACGATTGTTCTAAAAATAAACAAACCATCATCAAAATCTCATCAATTCGAGACTGCTGCGAGATTAAGCCCTTGACGCGAAAATTAACACTTAATATAGTGAAACAAGTTAAAACAACAAGTGTTTTTTTAACTTTGAAAGTGTAACAAAGAATAAGCAAGAAACAAACGATAATATTAGTCATTTATCTTCAAATTAATCTTATGTTTATATTTCTGAAATTTCATCCGACAATGATTGTTGTTTTAAAATTGAAAAGGAAGGTCTCCATACCACACTCTCTTTATAAGGATTGTCAATAAAGTTGGTTATCTCAATTTTGCTACCGATAATTTTGATATCGATTTTGTATTGCTCAACGTGGGTCGAATGGAAATATTTTCGTGATGTGAACATCTTAGCGACCTGTGCAACGTGCACAGAAAATTTGGTCAACTTCGGTTGGTAATTGTAAAAGCCTTAGGCATCCAAAGTTGTACACAGACACATCCTAGCTTTTATATATATAAAGATATTTCAAGGGCGACCAAGCACATCTTCGTGCGCTTTCGTCAGATAAAATACAAAATTTGTTTTATAAATAGTGACATAACCATGGAAAACAACCTTGACGGTTCAAAATTCGCAGGATAGACTATCCAGCTAATTTTCAACCGTCATGCTTGTTTTCCATGGTTATGTCACTATTTTTAAAACAAATTTTGCATTTTATCTGATGAAAGCGCACCAAGGTTGGCTTAGTCGCCCTTGAAATATATATAATAAAATAATAATTATGGTTTTATGAATATAGTTTCCATTTATTAATATATTGAATGTTTACTCCAATAGCTGTTGATTGCTCTATATCAGTTATAAACTTTTCAAGTTTGTTGGAATTCCAACAAATTAAATATAACTTCTACTTATATATATATATATATATATATATATATATATATATATATATATATATATATATATATATATATATATATATATATATATATATATATATATATATATATATATATACATATATATATATATATATATATATATATATATATATATATATATATATATATATATATATATATATATATATATATATAAGTATTGAAGTTTCCGTTGAAAATTGAAAAAGTCATAGGAGTGAAGAGTGCTCTATGTAAGTACCAGAGCAAAATGTAATGTATAATAAACAATACAATATAATTACCTGATTACCAGAGTTTTCCCGAATAAGACGAATACGAAAAAAAAACGTCCTCATTCGTTCATCGGACAAGGTAATATAAAACATAGTGAAATATTTGGAAAGTCTCCTCAAGAAATGCAAAAAATATATAAATAAAAGTAATGCAAGCGATATATCAAAAAATATAAAAAAATATACAAAAGATATAAGGAAATATAGTTAGGTATGTGTATATGCATGTATATACACTCACAAATGTACATATGTGTGCATGTACAAATGCATGTGTATGGTGAAAATGTGTGCGTAAGTACATATATGAGGGCAAGTATATTTGTGTATATGTGACCACAAATACGGATATAATATGAGTTGAAAGAGATGATGATATAGTTGACACGCATCCAGATACAGCTATTAAATACACATACGAGTATGGAAGCACGCGTATAAACACACACACAGGCGCGGTCACTTATATGCGGAAGATAAAGGGGGAAGGGAGTGTAATAGTGAAAAGAAGTGTCATTCTCGGTATATGTATAAAAATGAAACAGTATATGAGAATGAAAAAAATGTTTAAATGAAAGAGAAAGTAATCAATTAACACTAGAGAAAAGAAAACAAACATAGGGACGCACGTACATACACATATATCTATAAATAACATATATCTATAAGAATACTTATACACACAAATACGTACAGACAAAAGCGCATGTATGCGTACATACATACACACGAGGCACGTATATATATATATCTCGCCCCATGTATATCTAATCACACGTACATACGCGACTATAATTTCATATACACACACACACATACACACCCATGCATACGTATACATATATACATACATACATACATACATACATACATACATACATACATACATACATACATACATACATACATACACATTCACGTACATTCACCCGCTTACGCACGCACGTAAAAATAAGAATGTAAAAAACATAGATGTAAAAACATAGATATAAAAACACATATATATACACGTACGCACGCAGACATACAGAGGCGCTCGTATACATATACAGAACGTATACACACATAAACACACTCAGACATATAGATACAGAGTATGAAGCAGCATTATGAATAAATGAGTACTAATGTAAAAACTGCTGCGAAACAACAGAATATATCTGGAGTGGAAAACGTAAGTGACCTGTGAAATCAGGTAGTGAAAGAAAATGGGGAAGTAACATGTGCAATGTGAAGTTATTAGGTAAGTGAATCGAAGAGTAGGGGGGGGGTACTGGTGGATGTGAAGTAAAAATAAAAATAAAATTAAAAATAAAGTTAAAAATGAAAGTAAATCAGAAAGAGAAGTCTGTAAAATAAATAATTTAAGGAAAGTGAAGAATAAGAGTTTATGGAGGATAAGTATCTGAAAGTGAGTTAAGTTTATATGAGCTGGAAAGCAAGTGTGATTTCATGTGTGGGCAACTGGTGAAAATTTCCGTTTTTGTATTTAGGCAGGTTTTTGGTGATTTAAGGTTTTGTAAAATCCAAAATTTTTCCCTTATGCAGAGTGTGCATCTTCTTGTTCCTCTTGCATATTATTTAGATTGGTTCAACATTGACCAATCCAATTTATATTGGATACCTTTGTCTTTTAAATCCCATATTCTGTTTATTATACATTATATATATATATATGAGGTGGATTGGCAGTATCGGTGGAGGGTCAGACACCATGCTTTCCAGCATAGTTACGTCCCTTTACGATCTGAGTTCAAATCCCGCCGAGGTTGACTTTGCTTTTCATCCTTACGGGGTCGATAAAATAAAGTACCAGTAATGCACTGGGTAATTGCTGGCCTTGTGCCTACAGTAGAAACAATTATATATATATATATATATATATATATATATATATATATATATATATATATATATTTATCCTTATCGAGCCCTCTTCACATTTATTATTATTACTATATATGTATGTATATATATGTGTATGTGTGTTTGTGTATGCATATATATATATATATATATATATATATATGTGTGTGTGTGTGTGTATGTTTATATATATATATATATATACACGGGATAACAGATTATTGTTGTAGGTAGTCCACTTAGGTGTAGTCCAGTTAGGGTACTCCGAGTAGTGGATGGTATCACCGCTTGGCTAAGTTTGACTCAACAAGGCGTTTCCATAGTGATGTTGCGAGTACGCGGTGATTTCTATGTTGTTTACACTTGGAGTAATGATAAATCAAGAAAGAAGAGTGACACGGTTTGCTATATAATAAGGGCTTTAATCAAATATAAACACCTTCACTATTCGCCCTTATTATATATATATGTATATATAAATGGAATAATAAAATTTCATTCCTTACTTTAGTACGGCTGATACTTAAATATAAGTATGTATACGTACATATATATATGTATGCAGACGTACAGTAGTATGTATATACATACATGCACACATATATATATATGTACGTATTGGTTTACCAAACATTTATTTTAACGCTCGGTTTGTTTTTAAACAAACATCCCGAATTATTAGCCGTACAGTGTATATACATACTACTGTACGTCTGTATACATATATGTATGTACGTATACATACTTATATTTAAGTATCAGCCATACTAAGAGTGACAAATGAAATTTCAATTTTTTTCATTTATCGTCTTCGGTACGCCCGGCTGACTAACTCACTCGATATGCAAATTAGGCTAACCAACCGTTAAAATGCATAAGGAAAGTATATACTTTCAAACGTTCAATCGACTGACAGGAAGGTACATGGTGCTGATGACACCTAATAATCTAGAAACTAGTTCATCGTTCCTTTGTCAGTGTTGAACAAAATGGCAACGATGTTTACCGAACACTGTACGGCTAATAATTCGGGCTGTTTGTTTACAAACAAAGCGAGCATTATAATAAATATTCCGTAAACCCATAGGTACATATATATATATATATATAAGTGTTCGTGTATGTATGTATATACATACTACAGCACGCCTGTATACATATATGTATGTACGCATACATACTTATATATATATATATATATATATATATATATATATATATATATATATATATATATATATATATATATATATATATATATATGCAAGCACGCGTGTGTGTGTGTTTGAATGTAACTTGTCTTTCTATAATTTACTACAGAATATATCTATTACTATGCTTTACTATTTGTGAATAGTCAAGGTGTTTATATTTGTCTATACAGAGTGTTGGCGAAGATCTCGAGATATCTCAGGTTATATATTATATCTTTGATAAAATAGATTGTCATCACACAAATAATGTATCTGTCCACGTTATCAAATATTAACAACTGTCATATATACAACGATAAGTGTACCGTCATTCTATATTTTTTAAAACATGTTTATGTTTAACATAACTCTGTAAAATATAATATATATTTCATGTAAAACAGGTTTGATACATATATAATGAAACAATTATTTGCATTCGTTTAGCCTGAGAATATATTCACTCATAATTATTTTCTTTTACCTAACCTCTATGAATGAGTATATCGCAATCTAGAACCCGAAAACGATATTATAAAGTTTTAAACACCTCTTACACTTCTTTTCCCATCAAAACTCATTACAGAACAAGAGCAAGTAATATACAACATTTGTATAAATATTTGGATATAGCTTAATTTATCTATATTTTCAATATACAGTTTTTCACTTTTACGTTGATCTCTATGGAAATACTACACAACTTATGCCACATATGAAGCAACACATGTGCATACACATTTCTTGTGACGGTGATTCTTACTACCAATACAATAAACAATATTTAAAACATCGTTATGTCTCCGGGAGTATTCCATAGAATCGTAACATACCAGGCATATTTACAACTGTATATCAGTTGATAACTATCACTTTCTCATTTCGACTACTAGACTATGTAGCGATTCTATCAAAGAAACTATTAAATATTGAACATTTAGTTAATAAAAAGAGAATAATCGTGTATGTTGTATATATATATGTGTGTGTATATATATATATATATATATATATATATATATAATGAAAAATTGAACAGGGACAGAACAGAGAGGCAGTACGATAAATGTTTATTAAATTCACGCTCAGGAGAGTGGGGGGTAGGTGGGGGATGACGTTTCGGGCATAAGCCCTTCTTCAGGTGAGAGTTCAAAAGGTGTGTAGGGGAGTGGTGGAGAGACATATAGCGAAAGGAAACGGTGCGAATGAGAAATTAACAAATAAAGACAAAAATATAATAAATAATTGTTTCTACTTTTAGGCACAAGGCCAGCAATTACCCAGTTCATTACTGGTACTTTATTTTATCGACCCCGTAAGGATGAAAGGCAAAGTCAACCTCGGCGGGATTTGAACTCAGATCGTAAAGGGACGTAACTATGCTGGAAAGCATGGCGTCCGACCCTCCACCGATACTGCCAATCCACCGCCCTAATATAATAAATAATAAATAAAAATAAAGCATGATCAAAATACAAGGAATGAGAAAATTTAAAAATAAAGGCATGATCAAAATAAACTGAAATTAAAAGGGGGGTAAACAGGTGGTGGAAGGGTGTGGGGTGAGTAGAGGTGGTGGCGGGTGGAGTGGGGAGAGGGAGACGGGGTGTCCGAGCGGGGAGGGCTGAAGGTGGTGTGTGTGGTTAGGTGAGCGTGTGTGTGTGTGTGTGTGTATGTGAAAGTAAGGGTTGGGGGAAGAACGGGGTTGCATGTTCAGGAAGGTGTGTGTGGGGGGTGTTTTTGTGGGTCGGAGGGTCTGTGCGTGTGTGGATAGGGGGGTGGGGGGAGAGGAATCAGGGGGCTGAGGGTGTAGATATGTGGTGGGAAGCACGTGTGTGGTTTAAGCGTGCTGTGGGTGTGGGTGGCGTGTGGATAAAAAAAATTGTTTTGGGGTGTGTGTGTGGGTGAGTTATATAGGTGATGGTGTAAGAGGATGGTTGAAAGTGGTAAGTTACACGGATGTATGGAGATTTTGGTTGGAAGTCAAAACGCGTGTGGGTAATCCAGGAAGCGGTGGTCGGAAGAGGAGAGATGTGGGGTGCGCGCGCAACAGGAAGTGGTCAGCAGTGGAAGTGCTGTGGTCGGTTGGTGCTGAGACAGTGGTCGGAAGGGCATAGCAGCAGTCGGCGGAATGGTAGAGAGGCGAGGATGGGTAGGTGTGAGAGTTGGAGTGAGGAGGGTGTGTGTGTGTGTGTGTGTGTGTGTGTGTATTAGTAGGGGTGTTAGTGAGATGAGTGAGTGTGGAGTGGGGAGAGAAGGGTGTGTGTGGTTTTATGGAGGGAGTGTGGTGTGCTGGTGTGTGTGTAGTTTGGTGAGGAGGTGTTAGTGGGTGTTAGTATACGGGAGGTAGGGAGGGGTGGAATGCAGCTGTCTGTGGGGGTTAGTGGGGGTAGGGTGTGTAGAGTTGGTGGTGTACGAGGGTGTGTGGGTACGTGTGCGTGAGGTTGGAGGGTGTTAGTGATGTTAGTTGCGTGTGGGGTGGGTGGTGTGTGCGTGTGATAAGGAGGGGGGAGGAGGAGAAGAGGGGAGGGAAGGGATGTTAGTATGTTAGTTGGGGAAGGGTGGTCAGATGAGGGGTGGAGTGGAGGTGTTAGTATTGTTAGTGTGGGGTGGGCGGTGAAAAGGAGGGGTGTGTTAGTGGTGTTAGTGGGCTATAAGTGGGGGGAGGGGGCGGTCGAACGCTAAAGGAATAAGGGTGGGGAGTTCAGGCCGGGGGGAGTGTGGGTCTGTAAGATGAAGATAGTACGTTGTTCGACCGTAAGGTGATGGGCGGGTGTTGCGTGGCACTGGAGTAGGCCACAGACTGTGAGATGGCGTGCGGAGTGTCCAGGGCCATCAAAGTGGCAGGCGATGGGGGAACTGCCTCCGAGACGAATGTCCCGGAGGTGCTCCGTGACTCGGTCCGCCAGGCGGCGTCCCGTGTGTCCGACATAAGTCGCGCTGCCCCTCGTGCAACGAAGTCCGTAGACTAGGTTGGAGGAGGTGCAGCGGAAGGCATGCCGGACCGAGAGAGGGTGGCCGTTGGGACCCTGGAAGGTGGTGGTGTTGGTGATGTGGGGACAGGTGTTGCAGCGGGGCCTAGAACAGGGGAAGGAACCGGGGGGGTGGAAACGGAGCGTGGGTTGAGGGGTAGGGAGCTGTGGACGAGGAGGGTGCGGAGATTGCGTGCGCGTTTGAAGGAGGGGAGTGGTGGGGTTGGGAAGATGTGGGAGGTGGAGGGGTCGGACTAGAGGTGTCGGAAGAGGCGGCGGATGGTGCGGTGGAGGGGTAAGGTGGAGGGGTGGTAGGTATGGGGAAGGGGAGACGGTGGATGTGCGGTGGCGTGGGGTGAGGGTGGTGGAGCGGGGGATAGCACGGGCGCGGGTGAGAGCGGTGTGGACGGGAGAGGGGGGGGGGGTAACCTCTGCGGATGAAATGGCTGACTAGGGAAAGGGCCTGGGACTCGAAGTCAGCATCTCGGCTACAGAGGCGGCGGATCCTAAGAAGTTGGGAGTAGGGAATGGAGAGTTTAGTGTGGGTGGGGTGGGAAGAGGTGAAGTCGAGGTAAGAGTGGAAGTCGGTGGGTTTTAAGAAGGCGGAGGTGACGAGGGAGTGGTGGGAGGGGTCGAAGGCGACGGAGATGTCCAAGAAGTGGACGTGGGTGGTGGAGATAGAGGTGGTGAAGTGGAGGGAGGGGTGGAAGGAGCAGAAGAAGGAGAGAAAGGAGTCGAGCTGTACTCGGGTGAGGGTCGTGGCTCCGATACAGTCGTCAATGTGAAGATAGTACGTTGTTCGACCGTAAGGCGATGGGCGGGTGTTCCGTATATTTCTGGGATGTATACGTGTGTTAGTATGTATATCATATAGATCTATGTAAAAATATTACTTGCTCTTGTTCTGTAATGAGTTTTGAGGGAAAAAGAAGTGTAAGAGGTGTTTAAAGCTTTACAATATCGTTTTCGTGTTCTAGATTGCGATATACTCATTCATAGAGGTTAGGTAAAAGAAAATAATTATGAGTGAATATATTCTCAGGCTAAACGAATGCAAATAATTGTTTCATTATATATGTATCAAACCTGTTTTACATGAAATATATATTATATTTTACAGAGTTATGTTAAACATAAACATGTTTTTAAAAATATAGAATATCGGTACACTTATCGTTGTATATATGACAGTTGTTAATATTTGATAACGTGGACAGATAAATTATATGTGTGATGACAATCTATTTTATCAAAGATATAATATATAACCTGAGATATCTCGAGATCGTCGCCAACACTCTGTATAGACAAATATAAACACCTTGACTATTCGCAAATAGTAAAGCATAGTAATAGATATATTATGTAGTAAATTATAGAAAGACAAGTTACATTCAAACACACACACACGCGTGCTTGCATATATATATATATATATATATATATATATATATATATATATATATATATATATATATATATATATATATATATATATATATATATATATAAGTATCTATACGTACATACATACATGTATACAGGCGTGCTGTAGTATGCATATACATACATACACGAACACTTATATATATGTACGTATGGGTTTACAGAATATTTATTATAATGCTCGATTTGTTTGTAAACAAACAGCCCGAATTATTAGCCGTACAGTGTTCGGTAAACATCGTTGCCATTTTGTTCAACACTGACAAAGGAACGATGAACGAGTTTCTGGCTTATTAGCTGTCATCAGCACCATGTACCTTCCTGTCAGTCGATTGAACGTTTGAAAGTATATACTTTCCTTATGCATATTAACGGTTGGTTAGCCTAATTTGCATATCGAGTGAGTTAGTCAGCCGGGCGTACCGAAGACGATAAATGAAAAAATTGAAATTTCATTTGTCACTCTTAGTATGGCTGATACTTAAATATAAGTATGTATACGTACATACATATATGTATACAGACGTACAGTAGTATGTTTATACACTGTACGCCTAATAATTCGGGATGTTTGTTTAAAAACAAACCGAGCATTAAAATAAATGTTTGGTAAACCCATACGTACATATATATATATGTGTGCATGTATGTATATACATACTACTGTACGTCTGCATACATATATATATGTACGTATGCATACTTATATTTAAGTATCAGCCGTACTAAAGTAAGGAATGACATTTCATTATTCCATTTATATATACATATATATATAATAAGG
>OZ024740.1:193764519-193814519 GCA_964016885.1 Eledone cirrhosa
ATTTGGAGGTAGCTGTAGAACAAACCAATCAAATTGTTTTTTTCCCATATGATGTTAAGATGAAAAATAACTCACTTTAGTTGATGTCATGTCATGACCCTTTGAAAGGAATGGTTGAATTGTATTAAAAATAGAATTGCTATAAAGAACCTATGATGAAAAAGGGATTGTTATATTGATAGTTGAATGTAGATGGTGGAATGAAGTTTAAAAAGGTATGTAAACAATATAGGTTGAGTTGTGTTGTATGGAATTTTTAGGTGAATATAAATCATGGTCATGACTAGGAAAGATAGTATATTAAAAGATGAAAATTATAATAAGATAATGAGATATAATAATACAATAATATAATATAATGTAATATAATTGTTTCTACTTTAGGCACAAGGCCAGCAATTACCCAGTGCATTACTTATATTTTATTTTATCGACCCCGTAAGGATGAAAGACAAAGTCAACCTTGACGGGATTTGCACTCAGATCGTAAAGGGATGTAACTATGTTGGAAAACATGGCGTCCGACCCTCTACCGATACTGCCAATCCACCGCCTTTATAATATAATGTAATATAATATAGTACGGTATGGTACATTGTACATAGTATAATACAGCGTATGATACATCTTAAAATATAAAATAGCAAAGTGTGTCTATGAGTAAGTTATCAAACTCAGATAAATGCATGTTGATATATAGTCAAAACTCATAATTTTCATAGATCACAAATTGCATATATTCACACCAATAGATAGAGGTATAGTTATATTGATACTCTATTAAAAACATACATATGCATATATAGATATAAACATATACATATACCTACATATGCGCACACAATCATATATATATATATATATATATATATATATATATATATATATATATATATATATATATATACACACTTAGACATACATATATATGCACACACCCATATATGTATACACACACATACACACATACACACATATACACATATATACACACATACACACATACACATATATATATATATTCTACATACATAGATACCCATGCAATTACATGTGGTTATGTACCTTGTTGCCCCTAGTCATTAACGCATGAATCTAAGGAAGATAAAAAATTAAAAGGTTTAAAAATTAAAAGGTAAGCGTGAAGGCGTATAATTAGGGCAAGGGGATACTAACAGATGTTACGTTACATAGAATTATAGTGAGTTGATATTTAGAATATTTAATTAGGTTTATATTACTTAAATGTTTTTCGTATACGGTGATTACAAGCTATAATCAGTACCTGTCTTTTATTCAATAAATCGTCCTTAGATTTAGTCATTTCCAAGATCTTGTCTGAACAGAATCTGCATTCCCTCCTGTTCCCAAGATATGGAGTTCTTTGCAGAATGGTATTCCACGATAGCTTGAAATCTATTTTTTTCCTTTTTATAGTTATTTACTGCTTCAGCTAAAGATGTGGTGTTAGCTAGTTTAGTATTGTTAAAGCTACTAGAGTGTGCGTAATATATTTTCTTAAATGTGTTCGATCTAGATCCTATATGTGTTCTGTTGGAGTCAGTAGTAGACACAGTGCGTTTATATATCACATTATTAATCAAACAGTTGCCATTTAAGGGGCAAACGCTTCAATTTCTGCTATTACAACCATAAGTAAGATGGTTGTTGGAGGTACCTACATAGTTCTCATTAATCCCTGAGCTATTCTTATTGTAATTAATGTTAGCGAGAGAATGAAGGCTGTTTTGGGGTGGTTTAGTGCTGGGGTTGTATTGTGATTTTGTGTTATGTTGTTTTTGTGTTGGGGATTTGGGTGGTTGTGTTTTCCAGGTTGAAGCATTGTATTATTTGTCCTTTTAAAGGGTGCAGTCCTATTTAAATTATGTTGTGGTGGTGTGGTCACATTATTTTTACATTTATAAATGTTGTAGTTGCTAATTTTTTGCTGGAGATTGTTTGATGTAGAGCATGAGAATTTAAAAGTATACCTATTAAATTATTTGGTGGTATCTGTGGTTTGGTGGAAAATGTTTATGTAGAATTTCGAAAAATGTTTTGGGCAGTTGTTCAATAGTTTGCAGGTTGAAGGATGCGTTGTACCATGTTAAGTTTCTTTTGCGGTTTTTAGTTAAGTTCTTATTCCCACTTATATTAATGTGATGTGTTCTAGAAGAGTTCATATGGTTAGTATTTGTATTTGTGGAATTTGCTAAATTGCAGCGGTTGTATTATTGGGTAGATTATGAGAGGTTGAATGTTTGGTAGTCAAGACTACCAAACATTCAACCTCTTGATAACTTCTTGATAACATTAGTCATAGATCGTGTAGTAATAGTTGTGGTTTTTCGTTTGCTTGGTGTGATAGGAATGACCCCATTAGGCATTTGTTTCGATGGTATTTTTTGGTGTTTTAGTTTTTGCTAGGTTTTGTATTTTCGTCCATAGTAATGTTGGGGTATATTTGAATTTTTTTCTTTATATCCACTTCTAGTTAGGGCCTCGTTGTAGAAGGGTGCATTTTTATAAAATATATCCTCATTGGAAGATAATTTAGAAAGTCTAAGAGATATGTTATATACTGAGTTTTTGAGTATAGAGCCAGGGGAGGTTACATAGTGTAGATTCTGGTTGGGTTTGTGGTAAGGTTAATAAATATTCGTAGAGAGGTCTAATGTAACGTCAAGGACGTTATCTACTTTTGATTGTTTTCAAAAGTGATGTTAAGGTTGTATCCCTTTTTCATCATAGGTTCTTTATAGCAATTCTATTTTTAACACCATTCAACCATTCCTTTCAAAGGGTCATGACATGATCTCAACTAAAGTGAGTTATTTTTCATCTTAACATCATATGGGAAAAAAAACAGTTTGATTGGTTTGTTCTACAGCTACCTCCAATAAAGGTCATAGAACTTAGTTCACTACTGATTTTGAATAAAATTCTAATTGCTTTTGACAACAGCTGATGATATACATGTAAGTAAATATATTCCTTATCTCATATTTTGTAACTAACCTAACATAGATCGATAACCAAATATGCGTACGATGTATTATTATCACCTAGAAAGGATCGTAAATCTTTTATGTATATTTTAATGACTTGAATTTTTATTTTATTGCTTGAACCTATATATATATATATATATATATATATATATATATATATATATATATGCATCGTTGCGTAATATATGCGGACATATTTTCAATCTGTATTCCCAATTCTTCCGAAAACCTACTTTATATTATGACCTAAGGTCATTGTCAATCAAGTCGTCTGTGGTTTTAAGGTACTGATAACCAATAATAATTTACATATCTGCTCAAACAGAATTCAGATTTTTGGCTTAATACATTGTCAGCAAAACCCCTTTTTTTTTATTATCCGACAATCTGACCTGCAAAACCCGGAGGAGAAACTTATTGAAGCTTGATATTTTAATACAGAATATATCAAATTCACATATTACATTCAAAATATATATATATATATATATATATATATATATATATATATATATATATTACTCTTTTACTCTTTTAACTGTTTCAGCCATCCGGCTTAGGCCATGCTGGGGCACCGCCCTTGTTGCTACACATTTTATCTCCAACCTGTATAGTTTGGCCACTGGTGTAAGAGTTTGTTGCTGCTGCCCTTAGGTTTCCCTCGTGCCTTGCTGTGGGCTCATCCGGGATCCTGGATAGCAAAGTGTCGAGATGTTTCGTCAAGACATCTAACTCCACGTCATGCAAATCTCTCAGAACCCTCGGCAGCTTGTTGAAGAGTTAAGGGCCCTTGAATCCCAGGCTATTGCAATACCTGCTCCTTATTCTAGATGTGGAAGACGGGACCTTTGGCACCACAGAGTGACGTCCTGTTCGACGGTTGGACCAGCTCCCAATGCCAAAGTTTGGTGCTAGCCCCTCCAGAATTTTCCACATGTAGATCACTGCATATCTCTCCTGTCTTCGTTCCAAGGAGTAGAGGTTCAGTTCCTTTAGCCTCTCCCAGTATCTTGTCTCATTGATCGTGACAATCCTGTTGGTGTAGATTGGCTGGATTGCCTCAAGCTCCGTGGTTAGTTTGACACTATGGGCTGACCACAACTGGGAGCAGTAGTCCAGGCGGCTTAGGACAAATGTCCTCCATAGTGTCAACATGGTGTCTCGGTCCCTTGTCCGGAAAGTCCTCAAGATCCAGCCAGCGAGTCGTCTGCACATTGTCGCCACTTTCATGATGTGTGAGGAAAAAGATGCATCATCGCTCATGTCTATGCCCAGGTCTCCTATCGATTTTGACACGGGGATATCGGTCCCTCCTGGCCCTGTGTAGTTGTGTTGTACTATATTTGTGTTTGCAGGTTTGTTTGGATGTTTGTATTGTAGGGCTTGGAATTTGCTAGCGTTAAACCGCATGTTGTTTTCTTCCGCCCATTTGTATATGGCATCCAGATCTTGTTGTAAAAGTGCAGCGTCAGCCGGGTTTTTGATTGCCTGTGCTACCTTAGTGTCATCAGCATAGCTAGTGAGGGATGTTGTTGTATGTACTACAGAGCGCATGTCTGAGAGAGCCACCAAAAACAGTAGTGGTCCCAGGACTGTCCCCTGCGGCCCCCCACTTTTTATTGGTGTTTCCTTTGAGAGGGCCCCATTTGCTGCGACTGTCTGGCTTCTGTCCTGTATGAAGCATGCAGCCACTCACCTACTTTTCCAGTTATGCCGAGTCCGTGTAGTTTGTGACATATCATTCCGTGGTCGACCTTGTCAAAGGCCTTCGCAAAGTCTAGATATATCACGTCCACATGTGAGCTGTCTAGTAGTTGTTTCAGTACCCAGCCGTAGTGATGTAGCAGCTGTGTAAGGCTGCTTCTTCCTGG
Source organism: Eledone cirrhosa (assembly GCA_964016885.1). NCBI lineage: Eukaryota > Metazoa > Mollusca > Cephalopoda > Octopoda > Eledonidae > Eledone > Eledone cirrhosa. Next base: position 193,769,402 of record OZ024740.1, read on the forward strand.
GCGGAAGCCATGCTGCGTGCTAGTCAGGCGGTCATTTTCCTCGAGGAAAGTGATCAGTTTCTTTCTGACGACTCGCTCCATGACCTTACTGATATGCGACATCAGGGAGACTGGCCTATAGTTTTTGGCCTCCGCTCTGCTACCTCCTTTATGGATAGGGCATATTGTGCCTTCTTTCAGCTCCCTGGGTAGTACACCGCTAGCCAAGGAGCTTCTGAAGAGCATCTTCAGTGGAGTTGCTAAGGCCCGCTTACATGTTTTTAAGAGAACTGCTGGGAATCCATCAGGTCCAGCATCTGAGTCTGTTCTAATTTCATCTATGGCGTACACCACATCCTCCTCCGTTATGTCTATGTGGTTGACGGTCGCCATTTCTTCATGTAGTATTGTGGCATCAAAGAACTCCTCTGGCTTCGTTATTTGCATGTGTCTCAGTGGAGATGTGAACACAATTGTGTACTGTTCGCTCAGTATTTCACATATCTCTTGGGGGTTTTCGGTTAATGAACCGTCCGTATGGAAGAGTGGCCCAATCTTGAAGTGTACCGAGGCAGTTTCTTTTGCAAATTTAAAGAAGTCCTTAGGGTTTGTTTTAATGTTTTCTATGGCCCTGTTCTCTTTCTTTGCCCTCTCATTTTCGTTTGAATCTCGGTGCCAAGTAGTGCACATTTCAAATAGGATTCCTTCATGTTGACCTCATAAGGATTTTCCTATCTCTGGGAATAAGATGTTTGTGTCTGTTTGCCTTTTTCTCCGGGACAAACTTTTTGCATATAGTGTGTATCGTTGTCATGAAGTGTTGAAATTGTGTGTTAGTATCCTGTGTGGCGGTGTTTTCACTCCATGTTTGCTTCCGGATTTCTCTCTTAATCTGTTTCCAGTTAGCCTTGTAGAAGTTAAGGCCGGATAATGTCCCGGAGCTTCTTGGTGGTTTTGTCTGTGTTGATTCTCTCGGACCACATATCATTAGCTCTACTAAGTTATGATCCGAGAGAATTGTTGGTGTCACCTTTACATTGTGGATGAGCACTTCGTTGTTTGTAAAACAGAGGTCCAGGACATTTTCGCCTCTTGTTAGGAGGAGTTTGCTTGCTCCATGAACAGCCTGTCTGTGAGGACCAGGAGGGATTCCGTCTGTCTCTGTTCTATTGACGTCATTCCAGGGAGGAGGTGGCCCTCAGGCCATTTGACCTTTGGTAAGTTGAAGTCTCCCAGCAGTAGAATGTTGAGACCCTGGTCAATTTTGTCAAGGACCTTGTCTATTCTACTTAGGCTATCCTCAAATTTACCCTCATGACTGGGGGTATCGGGCGGCCGATATGTCACACATATTACTGTCTGTAGTTGCTTCATATGTACTATCAGTGTGTCACAGACTGAGTTTGAATGTGTCAACAGTACAATTGGTGTGACATCTTCACAGATATACAGAGCAACCGCACCATGAGTTCTCTCCTTCCTGTCCGAACGAAATACAGTATATTTCGGTATATGTATTTCTGCATCTGCTATACTGCTTGTCAGGTGCGTTTCAGTTAGTGCCATGTATAATGCTTGATTACTTATGGCTGTATATGTATTTCTGCATCTGCTATACTGCTTGTCAGGTGCGTTTCGGTTAGTGCCATGCATAATGCTTGATTGCTTATGGTTGTATATGTATTTCTGCATCTGCTATACTGCTTGTCGGGTGCTTTGGGTTAGTGCCATGCATAATTCTTGATTGCTTATATATATATATATATATATATATATATATATATATATATATATATATATATATATATGGTGTGTGTGTGTGTGTATATATATATATATATAATAGTAATAATAATAGTAATAATAATAAATATATATCAAAAATATAAGAACCGTAGAGCAAATATTTATTTAAATAACAGATTAAAGTTTAAGCAAAGAATCTCTGCTTTCACCCTTAACGGCATCTTCTGAAACTAAAAAAAAAAAATCAATCTGTGAACGCAGAAGTAAATATTTCGAAAAACGATGCATCCGAAGGAAGACAGGAAGACGATACTTTGGTTTCCGGAAACGTTCCCTGGCAAATAACGGAAAAACGAAGATAATACGTCATTATTTGGAGTAATGTACTGGGTAATTGTGGCCTTGTGCCAAAAGTAGAAACAATTATTTGGAGCGGGAAAACAATTACACGCAAATAGTCACCTCCATAGGCGCTGAGCTGGCCAGCCGCAGGTCTGAGCCCCGGGAGTTGGAGTGGCTTTTCCAACGCGTCTCCTTTCCCGTCCCCCGGGGAAACGCCTTCTCCATTATGTCCGCCGGGGCTTGGGGGGGCATTGCGTACCGTTGTAGTTGTTGTATACAGATATTAACTCATCAAAGATAGGCATTTGTGCCTGGTATCACATTTTAACAATACCATAAACGTGGTTTTGTCTTTGAGTGATTAGTTAAGCCACGTTTAAACGAAGTCGTAGACTAATATTCGATTAGATGGTTCGTGGAGACGTTACCTGGCAAATAACGGGAGAAAACGAAGATAATACGAAGATAATAATGTCGAGTGTTGAGAACAATTACACGTAAAGACAAATCCACGATTATGGTATAACTGAGTCGTAGACAAATTCTATTTAGGAAACCGAATGATTCTCGGCTTCAGAGTTAAGAAGAATGTAAATAAATTACAGAGGTTACGGAAATCAACAATAATTAAATATACACATGCACGCATCCATATACGTACATACACATTCATACCCGAAAACACCAGCCATAGGTATGCAAATACAGGCACGTACACAAAAACACGCGCACACATACAAAAATAAACGCAACGCCTGTACCCGCACACATACGAACGTACACCCAATACACATAAAACATACGTACCTTCACAAAACATACATACATACATACATACATACATACATACATACATACATACATACCATTACTTATTTGTATTGGATAACGCTTTAGTTAATTATAAGTTTATATTATATCCAGATTATTAGGCATAGATTACTTTCTATAGCAATCAAATATTTAAGTTAATTACAAATTTATATGCTTAAATTAATTTAATTTAGCTCATTCTAGATTATGACAATGTTTTATTATAAGTTAAGATATTCTATTAATATTATACTACAACATTAAAGCAATATATCTTTCATGCCTAAATAAATAACTATTATATATGTATTAAAATATATTTTGTTCTTTTATTATCTGAATTAATTTAAAATTCAATTTATGTGAAGCTTCGTTATGTTTAAATTTTCATTTATTTTTTGGGGTTGTAAACTAACTGTGGTTATATTTATTCTTCATAAACTTTATTTCATTTAATGAATGGTTTCCTTATATATTTAATTATTCTAATATATATAGTTTAATTTTTATGATATTTGATGTATTATTAAACTATTAATTATTATTTATTAATATATATTTTGTATATATGCGGTGGATTGGCAGTATCGGTAGAGGGTCGGACGCCATGCTTTCCAGCATAGTTACGTCCCTTTACGATCTGAGTTCAAATCCCTCCGAGGTTAACTTTGCCTTTCATCTTTACGGGGTCGATAAAATAAAGTACCAGTAATGAACTGGGTAATTGCTGGCTTTGTGCCTAAAGTAGAAACAAATATATATTTTGTATATGTTTGTTCAAAGCTAATAACAAAATGTTACGGACAATGTAAACAAAAGGAAGATAACTCTTTTACAATGTAGAAAACATTTTTTTAACTTAGAGGGAATCTCTTCTCTCATATACAGCGACATTTAAGAACCTTAATATATTCAGTGTATATATTATAATTGATGTCTAATTAAATATTGTGCTATCTTAATCAATTCTTAGGATAAAAAAAACTCTGAATGATGTTTATGCTATTACATATAAATATCTATCAATTATTACTTCAATTAGGCAAAATTTACATATATTCAAGGTGTTATTTGTCCTTATTTTTTTGGAACTGGTACTTTGCTTGGAAGGTTTTACCAATTTTATGATGACAACTAATAAATAATACATAATATATATAATGAGATCTAGGGAAGTATTTGTCCAAAGCTTTAAAAAATAAATGTGCTACAGGTTTCTTAATACCTAACGATGCTGGCGGTTCATACCAAATTATAGATCTACTTTTTTCTTTGATTTATTCATCGAGTTGTTGTGTTTATATTCATTTTTATGATGATTATTAAGATTATAATTAATTTTATTTTGATGGATTTCAGTATGTTTATCTATATACACAATGTTATTGTTATATCCAGCTTTATGTAACGCTTCGTTATAATATATAGCCTTTCTATTAAAAATAGATCTATTAGCAGAGAGCCTGGATAGTCTTTGTTGTACACTGTTGAGTATCTCATTCTTAAACACCTTTAGGATGATTAGAATAAAAACTAACATAATTTAAGTTCTCGTTAACTTTGTGGATAGGGTAATAAAGACCTGAGTTAAAATTTAGAGTCACATTCAAAAAATTAACAATGCTATTATTAATTTCTATTTCCAATTTCAGGTCATAATTTTTAAAAAAATTCTATAATTGCTTTCTTTACTCTATTTAATTCACTATTGTTATGTTTTTCTACAATAAATAGTATGTCGTCCTTATATAAACCTCCGGTAATTTCCGGCAATTTTCTATTTATCATGTTAAGGATTAAAATTACCACTAGATCTGTGACTTGAGCTGAGTCCGAAGAACCCATTGTAATGTCAAAATTCTTCGGTCTATCAGTCCTAGTCTAAAGATCGTTATTAAAATCTATCAAATTTCGCCTTGCAGTTAATATAATATTTATCTCCTCATTAGATAGGTCTGTGCGTTTGTATTCATATGATAGCGCCTTATTTCATAAATTGGGAGTTTTCGAAAACTGGTTATATCCATTTGAATTAACTCATAATTATTTTTATGTTTAATATTTATAAACCAATCTATAACTTAACTTGTACCTCTCCATAGATTTAGTTGTGATTTCAATTTAAGTGTTGGTATAATCCTATCTATTATATTCTTGCTAATGATTCCTAGATCGTATTTAGAAGGTGTTATGAGTCTTACTGGTAATTTTTCCTCAAAGTTTTTTTATGATCTTTCGGCTGTTTTGGTATGAAAGGTTCTGTTTTACGCTCGATTCCTAGGCTGGTGATAATTTTATATGCTTCCTTATTTATGTCCGATAAATCCTCGCTTGAGGCCTTTTTATAGTTCTTCCTCAGTTCTTTTAAAATAAAATTATTATATTTTACTTTTTCCATCCCATATAGGTTGTTCGTTTTATCCGATTTAACTAATATCTTATTTCTTTTTTGTATGTCTTCGATTTTATCTTTTAGGCCTCTGAGCTTTTCCTGGCCTCTATATGGATTTTCTTTTTAATTTAGTGTTTCGTATTATATTTATGATTTCATTTTCAAAATTAGCCAGGAGTTTATTATGTGGAGGACTTTTTTAAAAAATAAGATCAAAATTATGATTGGTGTTTTTCTTATCAACTTTTTCCTTTTTTTCAAAGTGAAAAACACGCCACCGCGGTCTTCTTATGAAAGAATTAGATTTCTCTGTAAGCTGTCTCATATATTCATCATTTGATAGTAGTGGTATATCCTTGAGGGATGTAGAAATCTTGAAGAATTCCATCATTTATTTAGGATCTATTGCAGAACAAGCGCTCTACCTTCGGGGAACAAAATATGACCAAAGTGTATATGGTGCGTTGAATAATCAACGAACCATATAAACTTTGGTTATATATTTATATATATATATATACATATATGTATGTAAAAGGTAAACAGAAATAACAACACAATCGGTACAGTATATGGAAGGTATATATTAATGTAACGCTTGATATAGAAGGAAGAGGGTCTTAACGTTTCGGACGCTAGACCTTCATCAGAAGAAAGAATGAGAAATAAATTTGCTTGAGGGGACGGATACTCACACATTTTACTTATCATATATATATATATATATATACATATATATATATATATATATATATATATATATATATATATATATATATATATATATATATATATATATAAACGGAGAAAATGAAAAAAAAATTCATTGCTCACTCTTAGTACGACTGTTATTTAAATATAAGTATGTATACGTACATACATATATGTATACAGACGTACAGTAGTATGTATATATATATATATATATACATACATGCACACACATATATATATACGTATGGATTCACCGAACATTTATTATAATGCTCGGTGTGTTTGTAAACAAACATCCCGAATTAAGACGTACAGTGTCTAGCAACCATCGTTGCTCATTTGTTCAACACTGACAAAGGAACGCTGTACTAGTTTCAAGCTTATTAGCTATCGTCAGCAACGTATACCTTCCTGCCAGATGGTTGAACGTCTAAAAGTATAAACTTTCCTTATGCACATTAACGTCTGAGTAGCCCAATTTGCATATCGAGTGTGTTAATCGGCCGGGGTACCTAAATCGATAAACGGAAAAAATGAAACGAAATTTCATTTCTCACTCTTAGTACGGCTTTTACTTAAATATAAGTATGTATACATACTTATATTTAAGTAACAGCCGTAAGTATGTATACATACTTATATTTAAGTAACAGCCGTACTAAGAGTGAGAAAGGAAATGAATATATATATATATATATATATATATATATATATATATATATATATATATATATATATATATATTTATATATATATATTTATATATATATATATATATATATGTATATATATTATATGTATATATATATATTTATATATATATATATTTATATATTTATATATATATATGTATATATATATATATATTTATATTATATATATATATATATATATATATATATATATATATATATATATATATATATATATATATATAGTCACACATTTTAATTATCTGCAGGATAAAATATCTTATCATTGTCTCCTTCTCATCACGTCTGGCTCAAATATCCATTTGAATTACAGAATGCAACTGAAAAGAAATTAGAAAGATAACTTACCAATCTTCTAAGAAACCGTATTTTTCTTGTCCTTCGTGGATACCTCAAAATATCGGAATAATACTTTCTATGTAATCTGTTTTACTAAATCTTGTTTTAATTACCAATAGTAATATTCTACATACATAAGTTTTCATTTATTTAGAAATGCTTTATATTCTTGTGTGTTGCGTTAGATACAATCTACTATAATATTTCCAACAAAATAAATATATTGATCGCTCTAAAATACATAAAATACTATTTCTGTCTTTAAAACGAAATATAATTGCCTATTCTCTCTCCAACTTCAATTCAATAGAATAATGTTTAGAAATGTTTTATCACTGCAAGATACCCCCCCCCCCCCCCGTCACATGTAGTAAATGCAAATGCATATCTATTACATTTTACACTATTTTATTTGACTTATTTTCTGCCTGAGATGTGTTTACAATTATCCAATAATTCCTCCTATTCGAAAAAGTAACGGAGTACAAATGATTTCAGAATGTAGGCTTTCGGCAAATGGTTATAGTCATTTGTTTATATCTACATTTCCGTTAAATCCGAAATACATAAATTCTTATGAATTACATTTTCTATTAATATGTTTTTATGCATTATTAAAGCTGTCGGGGCTGCAGGTTATATTGGCCCTTTATCCAGTATCATTAAATCAAGACTGGTCATTCAAACATTGTTTATAATGGCAGATTAGAACAACACCTTTTTGTATATAAATGTAGAGTTTCAGGTTTTAAAGCTCATTCTTAAGTATAATCCAAATATCAGCTCATTCCCTTGCAGAAATTGTTCCACCCCATGTGAAAAAAGAAAGTACATTGTTTGCTAGTGTACATTAGGCCAGTTGGATGAGGAACATCATTAATATAGGATGCATATTTCTTGCTGGAGATTCCCTCTGTAAATGTGATGTTATCCTAGTTCTCGTTGGCCATAATTTTGTGATTCCACCCATACAAACGAATGTGTGTAATTCAGGACTTTCAACCAATGGAACACTTGGAATTAGGTTAAAAACCTTTTGAAATCAATTTATCATCGCTTTTGTGTGAATGGCACACATTTGATTTCCTATTGTGGGAGTTTTAGATTCTATGCTCTACGTTTATATTGTTTTTGAAAGGCACTTCATCATATATTTTAAATGTACTCATTACACGCACACACACAAACACACACACGCATACGCATACGCATACACACAAACAAACACACACACACACACACACACACACACACACACACACACACACACACACACATATATATATATATATATATATATATATATATATAGTAATAATAATAAATTTGAAGACTAAAATCCAAAGAGGGCTCGATAAGGATAAATATATATCAAATATATAAGAGCCGTAGAGCAAATATTTATTAAAATTACAGATTAAAGTTTAAGCAAAGAATCGCTGCTTTCACCCTTAACGGGATCTTCTGAAACTAACAAAGCCAATCTGTGAACGCAGAAGTGAATATTTCAAAAAACGTTGCAACCGGAGGAAATCAGGAAGACGATACTTTGGTTCGTGGAAACGTTCCCTGGCAAAGAACGGGAAAAAACGAATATAATACGTCATTATTTGGAGCGGTGAAAAACAATTACACGCAAAGACAAAACCACATATGACGTATTATCTTCGTTTTTTCCGTCCATTGCCAGAGAACACCTCTATGAACCACCTAAGAGAATATTAGTATACGACTTCTTTTATACCATAAACGTGGTTTTGTCTTTGCGTGTAATTGTTTTTCACCGCTCCAAATAATGACGTATTATATTCGTTTTTTCCCGTTATTTGCCAGTGAACGTTTCCACGAACCAAAGTATCGTATTCCTGTCTTCCTCCGGTTGCAACGTTTTTTTGAAATATTCACTTCTACGTTCACAGATTGACTATGTTAGTTTCAGAAGATCCCGTTAAGGGTGAAAGCAGCGATTCTTTGCTTAAACTTTAATCTGTTATTTTAATAAATATATATATATATATTGAAGCCCGACGGCTGAATTCTTGCCGTTTTGACAGCTAGTTCCACACTTTTGAGAAATAGACTTGCAGTGGATTGCTCATTTCATCAGGGCATGTCTTAGTTGATTAAGGTATAGGTAAAATAATCGGTTTTTCAGATTAGGGCATAAGCTGTCCATATAAGGGTAAAAATAGTTTAGAGGATGTCAAAGAAACATTTTAGATCGTAGGTTGTGTTATTATCGCGGACGACCTATAAGTGGCTGTATATTGTTGCATTTCTCTGGGAAGTGTTTCTAATGCAGTGATGGTGGTGTTTTTAAATTCGCAGGCGGTTAATCCGATGTATGCTCTGTTGTAGTGTTAGGTTGTGACGGTGCACTTGTACACAATAACACGTTCTCTTGTCGTCATTTGGTGTTCAGGGACAATTGTTTTTGTCCCTGGAATTACATGGTCTGGTTTTATCATCGCTAGGATCTTATAGATTTCCATTTGCCGTGTTGGAGGAAGCAATGATTTATGTGAATTTTGATGTTGTGTTGTAAGAATGTTTGATTGTGATCCAGTTATATATGTTGTGATAGTGATGGTGTGGTGTGAAGTGTTTGTTCAGAATTTTGAAGAAGATATTCCCGACCGGTGAGGTGACGGCTGCTTTGTGTGGAGGATTAAACCAGCGGATGCTTGTATCACAAGTATCGAGTATTCTTTTGAATAATGGTCTAACTAGGTTAATATATACTAGTATATATTTATTTACATGTGAGTGCGTTTTGTGTCTCAGTTTAAATCGGTTGAGAAGCTTGACGGCTTGAGAGTGCTATTTTTAGCATTCCTCCTAACTTCAACTGCCCAAGGCTGTAGCAGTTCATGCCAGGTTACCAAATATTCAATATGAGAGTTTGTGTTCCAACGCAAACTTAATTACGGACAGTTAATATATTGTATAATTAATTAATTAATTAATTAATTATGCTTGATTCATTAACGAAAGTTCAAATCTTAACATTAATTATTTAATTGTTGTGATCATTGACTATTTATTAGAACTACATATTGCTTTGATAAACGTACGTATATTTCATTGTTCTAATTGATTATATGCTTTATATGTTTTCTCTGCAATATATTGAAAATGGTGTCGCTATAAGACCATCAATGTGTGTACCATCTGGTTTTAGCTGAAATTTTCCATGGAGTATTTATCGGTCTACAAACCAATCATTTTCTATATCGATATTTGCATTGTATACATACATACAGGCATATACACACACACACACACACACACACATATATATATATATATATATATATGTATGTATACACACGTACATATATATATATATATATATGTATGTATGTATATATATATATATATATATATATATATATATATATATATATATATATATATATATATATATATATATATATATAGAGAGAGAGAGAGAGAGAGAGAGAGAGAGAGAGAGAGAAGTGGTTACACAACAGTTAGTTCACTATACCGAGAACAATTGTTTCACCTTAGCGGATCCTCAGCTGAGGATCCGCTAAGGGGAAACAATTGTTCTCGCTATGGTGAACTAACTGTTGTGTAACCACTTCTAACTAACTCGTCCTATGAAGATTTATGGCTGTAGGTACATTTTATCTTATTATATTACAAGTTGTAAAAATATAAATATCGATATAGATAAATAAATATATAAATATAAATATTATTAGTGATTATATGCTGTTATTTTTTATAGATATATAATGCACGTGATCATTTGTTTACATTTCTCATATAAAATTACGAAGGATGTTGAGGTTACATTTAAATATATAGTAAAGAAAACATTCTGGATTGATATTCCACCACTTCATGAAACTTTTAATTTTTAACGTTTTACAGAAAAACTGATGATTTGGTTAAGCATGCATTGTATTTAAAATTGAGTGACACAACTTCAAGTGATTAGCAATTAATCAATGAAACAATTGTTAATCCTGTAAATAAAACCCTTTTTGTACTGTTGGCCATGTTATTATTCACTCTTTCACTATTATTACTCCAAGATTAACTTGCATAGTAATTCCCGAGGACTCATAAACTCGCTACCTAAGGAAAGATCTTGTTGAGTCAACCAACGCCGTACGCTAAGACTATCCACAATACGGAGTATTCACAACCTCTAAGTGGATTAGCTATAACTATTATTTATTATCCCATATATATATATTTATATATATATATGTATTTATATTAATAATAAAAAAAAGATGATTGGTATGTCTCCATTACGTTTATTATGTAGTGACACGCCTTTAGCTATTGATCAGCTCACGGTTCGATCTGTATCCATCTATCCCGATTGTGGAATTAAAAGCTCGTCGGACTTCTGTTGTGGTATTACCAATTATAATAGATACGAAACATGTTAAAGAAAATAAATTCCTAAGCTCTTTCACGCCGAGGTTTTAATTTTTTGGTGCAATACTTGCTTAAATATATATATATATATGTATATATATATGTATGTGCGTGTGTGTATGTGTGTGTGTCTGTGTGTACTATATATATATATATATATATGTGCGTGTGTGTATGTGTGTGTGTCTGTGTGTACTATATATATATATATATATATATATATATAAATAAATATACACGCGTGTTTATGATTGTGTATAGAAGATTATTTTAATAAAAGGATTTCCAACTTTGTCTGATTTACTCATTTTATTTACAATCCTTTAAAATTATAATGATATTATAATGAAATAGCATGGTAGAATATTAAATTTAAAATCTTAATTGAACAAGTACTTTCATGCTTTCGCAATTTCTGGTTCATATTCAGTGGTGACAGACAAGTTGACAATGTTCAACTGTAATGAAATGTCTAAAAACTGTTCCTTATATACAGTAAAAGGAGCTACAGAATGCTAAATTTTGCAAACTGTATTTCGACCAATCGATGTGTGGTTTCACTAAAGCTGATTGGTTTAGGTGTCACGGTTGTTTGAGCATGTCTAACGACTTCTTTTTTACCCTATCCAAAGCATCAATTGTTTTGCTATTTTTAGAAATGATGAAAATAGCATGTTCTAGGTTGTTTTTTTTAATCTTCAGTAAACATCAACATCAACATCACTTTTATTATTATTATTTTTGTTGTTGTTGTTAGTGGTGGTAGCCGACATGGTCGTAGGCGTAGTCATAGTAGAAGTAATACCATTAAGCATTATTATTTATTTAGCTTGGGTTGGGATTTATCAATAAAATTCTTTTCTTTAATTTTTCTCTTGATTTCACTTGGGTTGTGCCGTTTGTAGAATGGAAATATTATAAATATTTTTCTGACTACATGTTGCTAGATGGTTACTCAGGGGTATCTGACGGACATTGGGGTCTCTGATTTGCTGTCGGTGCACCCGTACAAGTTCCGATAGTGCAATTCCAGTTTGACGGACATGTAGTTCTTCACAATTCGGGCATTTAATGCAGTAAATTAGATTTCTGCTTTTGCAGTTCATATTTGGATTTGGGAATATTTTTACTGTTTTTGTGTTCATATATTGACCAGTATGTATAAAATGACATGTGCCTCATCGACTATCATTGCATTTAGATACAGTGAATGATTGGTCTTTGTTGTTAAGGTCAAACTTTTCCTTTGTAGTAATTGCTTCAAATATTTCGGCTGTCTTTTACTAAGAATCAAAGCTCGGTCTGTGATTAAACCTTTTAATTCATTACTTCGAGCAATGGTCGGTAGGTTTGCTTTGGCAGTGTTGAAGATATTCAAGTGACATGGATTGTGTGTCATTATAAATGGTATGACCAGTTCTTGGTTTCTTCTTCCTTCGGTTGTCCTAAGTTGTTGTATAGGTATTTTTATAGCCCACTGTATGGCATTTTATTCCTCTTCGTGATCTTCTTCTTGTACTTGTTGTTGTTGTTGTTGTTTTTGTTGTTGTTGTTGTTGTTGTTGTTGTTGTTGTTCTTCTTCTTCTTCTTCTTCTTCTTCTTCTTCTTAAGAAAGTCGTGGGGTCAGAGTCTTCAAAGACTCCTGCCAGAAGCAGCCATCTTTAACTTATCCGGCTGAATCCCTATGCCAGACTAGCCAAGCTCATGGATGTTATCCTACCATCTTGCTTGGGATCTACCCTTGGGTCTCCTGCCAGTAGGTTTTGTGCGTAAAATCTGTCCAGTGATTCTTTCTTGAGGCATTCTAACAACATGCCTATTGTATCGGAACGGTGATCTATCAATTCGGAAAGGTCGCGGCCCAACCTGAAATGACGCTTTGATATCCGACCTACGCATTCTATCGAATTAGGAGGAGCCCAATTTCGGCCAAATGTTTTCGCGATCGTAATCTTCCCGTCATTACACAAGATTCATGACCAAACTTGAGAATTGTCTAGTGATGTGTGGGTCCCCCTCTAATTCTATATTGAAAGAATAGTGGGTTTGATAAATATTCCTTATGTTAAACATTTATTGCCGTGTCTGTAATATTACTCCGCAAATTGAGAGATCGTGTAAATATTATATATGTTAATTATTTACTTATTAACTAATATGAAAACAATATATGTTGCATATAGAGTGTATCGAGCTAATCCAGAAGCCCCCCTACAATGCTAAATTTACCTGCAAATTTTCGATACAATGACAACCTACATGTGGACAAAGCAGGCGTAAAACGTTGTAGCAGAGAGAGTAAAGGCCTCAAAACGTAACACATCAGCTCAGCAAATAAATTGTTTTGGCAGACCATCTGCCTATTTTGTAATGACGTCTCCTCCACACCTGCTGTCAGGAACGCGTCTGGGCTTCTGTGTTTAGAGAGGCGCAGCCTCTGACGGACACGAGCTGCATCTGGGAGCGGTGATTAATCTCTCGGAAGCTGAGGTAAAAGATCAATTAAAGAATGTAAATGCGGCAAGGCATCGTGGGAGGATGAAATCCGCCCCTAGAAGGTTAAAAGCTTTAAATAGAGAAAGTATTATCTGACTGACTCGTGTGTGCCGGGTTGCCTGGATCTTTATGAAGACCCCTAAGCAATGACAATCGTAAGTAATAATCCCAATTTTCAAAATAGGAAAACAAGACAGATTGTTATGCCTCCACGGTAAAGTCTATGCAAAATGCCTGGCAGAGGAATGTAGAGCTATTGTCGAATCCAAGCTACGTGGCGAACAGTGTGGTGTATGCCCTGGACGCAACACAGTCAACCAAATATTCACACTGCGGCAAGTCTTTGCGAAATCACGGAAGCACTACCAAGAGGTTTATGCTTCCTTGGTAAACCTCGAAAACGCATACGACCGCGATCCTCGGGATCTACTGTTGAAGCTTCTGGAGAATTTTGCGATCGATGGACAGCTTGTCCGCTATATGTATGGATTTGTAGTATCGTTCGCATAAATGCTGCTCAATCAAAATCATTCAATCTGGGTGTCGGATTCTATAGGTACGAAAGCCAAAGTCGTTATCTTACGCCAATTCTCAAGAAGAAGAAGAAGAAGAAGAAGAAGAAGAAGAAGAAGAAGAAGAAGAAGAAGAAGAAGAAGAAGAAGAAGAAGAAGAAGAAGAAGAAGAAGAAGAAGAAGATTTTTTTAGATATATGTTCATGTATTTTACACAAGTCTAAAATTTGGAAAAGAAATGTTCTCACATGTAAGAGGATATATAGATGTTATACGTGGTAAGAGTGAAAATCATGTCTGCCCGATTCAACATGGATGCAGTCACTACAAATATGTGTCTTGTGAAGAGAATCCAATTATCTTTTCTACTCAACCAAGGCTATCTGGTGTTTCGTACAAATATGTTAATGACATCGATGAATTCAGTCACATAGCTCACTGCATCGATCATTACATGAAAGTATCATAAAGAAATGTTTTACCGTGTTCTTTAATGATATTGTTTTTATCTAGCTGGTCATTTCACTCTATTGTTTTTTTTAGGTAAACATGTAGATTACAAATAGAATAATCACAAATAGTTAAGAGAGAAAGAAGAGATGTGAATAAAGGGTTGGGTGTAGGAAGGAAAATATGGAACAAATAAAACGAGGAGAAAAGTGAGAATGATTGTTACAAGGCAACAGCAAGATGAAAATGAAATATAAGAAGTGAAATCTTAAAGAATTTGTAGACCGTGGCAAGCATGATCGGTCATTGGCCAATGGAAGTACAGCAAATGACGCAGAAGGAAAAATAAGGAAAGAAACGAAGAGATAAACCAGTATGTAGAACAAAAATGGAAATATAGCTTTTAAATGTAAGAATAAAAACAACGAAGAATAAGTAGGAAGTAGCATAGCAACAGTTTTACCAAAAGAGAGAGAGAGATAGAGAGAGAGAAAGAGAGAGAGTGCATCATATATCTCACCATATATTATATTTAATTATCTATATTATCACAGTCTCTGATGAAATATAAATATCTTTTAATGCCATGAAGCTCTAACATAATACGCTTTTTATCTTATTTCTTGCTGCTTAGTTCTTGATTGACTTACTGCCATACACTCATTTTCTAAACAATGCCATCACCATCACTAAATGTACTATCGATGATCAATACTAGTTACATTCGATCAGTTATTTTCAGGTCCCGAAAAAACTGAGCAAGCTATGCATATCAGTTTAGCTGCGATACATAGAGAGAAATTTGAACTGTTAACATATATGTCGGTACAACAACGAATTATGTGAAGGGTTACGTTTAGCATTTGTGTAAATTAAAATACCATATGATATACGATACACATTTGATTCACATTTTCACTTGCTATATCTGGGTGTTTAGAAATATAGGCATTATACTAAGTTACAACTGTTAGTCCAGGGCTGTTTATTCGTCAGGCGGTAGTCCGCTTATATCGCAACTACCCATCATGTTTGGTGCCCACTACCTGTAACCCGTTCTCTAGCTGTACAGCTCTATCGAGAATAGTAGCTTTATCAGTGGCTTAGAGCAAGGTATAAAGACAGTGGAGATCTTCGTCTGAAGCTCATTCTCGGTCAGGATCTTCACTAAGGGGGTATTACTAGTAAAATTCTATTAAATTTAATTCCATTTCTCAGTATAATTATTTACACTAATCAATATAAAAATATATATATTGTAATCTTTTATTACAAATGCAATTTTCAAAATAGGTACATTTTCACTTCTATGTTAAGCTTAGGTATAACCTGAATTATTAAAACACTATTCAGCAATGCATCTAGACTAATCTAGTTTCCATTAGAAACGAACAAATTTGGTAGTAACCGAATGTCTATCCTTAAATTGTGCATGGACGTGCACATAAGTATAAGTTTCTTCCATTCAGTCAGAGCTAAAGAAGAGGCTTTGATCAATTCCCACGTACGAAATTTATGACACCTTAATTACTAGACATTAGAACAGCAAAATGATAAAATTGTTTTCAAGCTCAAACATGTACTTTTTATAAATGCATCCATTATCTTGTCGATACAAATCTTTAAATTTCAGTTCAGATTTAAATTGTGCGATTCAAGCAACATTCGCATTACAACTAAAATTAAAAACACTTTATATGAAACATCTAATGAAAAGAAAATTCTTATTCTTTTCACTTTCACTTTTATTAGTTTAACTCTATAATTATTGCGTACCGTATGGGATTAATCAAATGAAGTTGGGAAAAGAAATAACAAGAAACCAATTCTTGGCCAGTCGCATGTACGAAACATAATTTAATAAAAATATCAAATCAGCTGATCTACCTGAAATCGTCGTCAGCAAAGTCATGTGTAGACTAGGTAAGATCTATCAGATTCATACCCAAGTAATGAATTGTAATTTGAAAATCACAAATGCATTGTGTTAAAACGAAAAACAAATTTACATCCATACCAGCTAAGGAAGCTTTGAAAGTTGTTTTTTCCGGCCTAACTCCTTCAGTCAGGATGCATAGCTAGAAACAGGTTGGCTACTCAAAGAAATATTCATTCGTCTGAGTTCAAACATCTCAATCATCAGCCAAAGGTCACTAGATATAAAGTTAATTGAAGGGTGATTGCTACACAATAATATATTTAAGCTCAATATGTTTATAGAAAAGTGTCATTTAAGAGCCGAGCCAAAAGTGACGTATATAACACCGAAAATATACAATAAATTGTGATGACAGGTAGGTTTCGTATACAATATTTAATTCTTTACAATTTTTCCAATACATCGCACATGAAAATACGAAGCCGGGATAAGTAAAATAAAAATATAAAAGAATAAAATTATAAACGAATAAAAAATATATGTATATTGATTGATAGATTTCTTCAGAAGCATATTAAAAAAAACCATAGTTATCGTTAAGTACAGAAAAGTTGAGATATGTTTCTTGATTGAACAGATTGAAGCATTTAATGTTTAAGAACTTCTGATTTAGTTGTAAATATTTATATGCCAAATTTAAATGGAAACAACAAAGGAAACAACACAGCACAATGAAGAAATATGTTAGTTTAACGTTTAATATTGCAGTAAAGGAGTCTTAATATTTCGGACACTAGTCCTACATCAGAAAATAGAATAAGAAATACAATATGAAATAGAGAGATAGAGAATGAGACGGGAAGGAACGGGACAATATTGTCTTGAGAAAAGAGCACGCGTATATTCAGTCAGCCATTTTGTGTATGTGTATGCATATATTATACGCTTAGACATGTTATATGTGCGTCTTCTTGCGCATATATATATGTGCGTGTGTGTGTTTGTTTGTGCGTGTGTTTGTGTGAGTTTGTGTATGTGTGATGGATGAGATTTTAGTTTTTTTCTGAGCAGCGGACTTGCTTGGGAAGGGGTCTGTAGCATTTATATGGATCCTGAGGCACACATCTTTGAAAATGTGTGCAGAACCAATAAAAACGTTAATGTGAAACATCATTTTCCTTTTAATATTATACACTCTGACCGACAGATTTACTGAACACCCTCAGCACATCCGGATCGGCAACCCGACTCCGAACTCCCGACATTTTCGAGCTGCTTGCCACTCCACACGTCACCTCAGTGCCTTTGGGCTCGCAAATTGTACCGGACCTTCTGGCTCGCGTTGGCGTAGAGAACAGCAATGTATGTTTTCCTTACAAACCATTCTTCTCCCTAATCTTAATGCTCCACTCATCTTCCTTTAAGCATACTTCCTTTATCCTATGGCACAAACTTTTTAATGCACGCACACTTACATACACATCTCGCGGATATACGTTAACACTGCCATAGACTTTACACACACACACAAAATAACTTCAACGCACATATACAGTACACACATCCAAACTTACATTCACTCACACATACATGTCCACTACAACATAACACACGGATATACACATAACACACATTAACTTTAATACTTTACACAGTATATGCTAAAAAAACACAAACGTTTAAACATACACTTACACATAATATCGACACTAATGCACACACATTTCGCTTTGTGTTCTAACGGTCTTGTTTACACACTTTATTTTCGAATTTTTTCCTTTACTTGGACTACCTTTATTTTCTGTATTTCCTTTGTGATCCTGTCTCTATTTTCGTTCTCCTGAAGAAGGGCTAAAACCCGACACGTTGAAATTTGTTACCTCTTTCCCATATAATGCGTGACACTGGAAAGAGTATTTGTACCTCTGTTTATCTCCTTAAACTATATATATATATGTGTGTAACGAAGGAGGTGTGGTAAGGAACCAGATGGACCATAACGCACCAGAGTACTCAATACTTAGGGTAGTAGAATGGGTAATAGGAAAATGTTTGACCCCGACGGCATAGCTCAAGCCGTCGAAATGACTTGAGCTCTGCCGTAGGGGTCAAACATTTTCCTATATATATATATATATATATATATATAATATATATATATATATATATATATATATATACATACAGACACATATATATATGTATATATATATATATATATATATATATATATATATATATATATATATATATATATATATAACAACGGAAATGTGGTAAATATATACACACACACACATATATATATGTATATATATATATATATATATATATATATATATAACAACGGAAATGTGGTAACGAACTAGGTAGACCATAATGCACCAAAGTACTCGATACTTAGGGGAATAGAGTGGGTAAAACGAAAAGAGTCAGGACACCGACGGCTGAGCTCCGGCTGTTTCGACAGCTAGATCTGAACTAACGCAGTAGTGTTAGGACGGTAGTAATATTAGCTGAACTTATCAAGGGGTACATTCCATATATGAGCATGTAATGAAACCATAGCAGTAGTATCATATCAAAAAATTCAAAAAATTGTTGTTTTTCTTTTCTGTCACGGGGAGTGGTCACATTTTGTATACCTAGTTAAATTCGTTCATAGCGGCGCGTCGGATGAGTCGGCTGAACTTGCCTGTAGAACAAAGGGGAGGGAGTAATATGAAAATGTGACTTGTGGATGCCAGGCTGGTCATGCGTTAAGAGAGAATGTTTACAGCTATCTCTAAAGGGGGTAAGAACCTATGATAAATATTGGATAGAAAGCAAAGCAATTATAATGTAATACTAAATTCCTAATTAATAAAATTTAGTTATTAGTTACTCTAATACACTAGAACAGCACCTCAAAGTAGTGATCTGTGAATTGGCAGTATCAGTAGAGAGTCTGACGCCATGCTTTCCAGCATAGTCACGTCTCTTTACGGTCTGAGTTCAAATCCCGCCGAGGTTAACTTTGCCTTTCATCCGTACGAGGTCGATAAAATAAAGTACCAGTAATGCACTAGGTCTTTGATGGCCTTGTTCCAAAAGTAGAAACAATTATCTTCCATATTGATACATACCCCACGTAGCACCTATTCTTTTTGTTGAAACGATATACAAAATTGTGTAGACAATATTCTACTGAAACTTTGAAAGGTTTCGTTTCAACAAAATGAATAGGTGCTACGTGGGTGGGTGGGGTGGGTTTTGTATCATTATGGAAGATAATTGTTGCTACTTTTGGGCCAAGGCCAGCAATTAACCACTGCATTACTGGTACTTTATTTTATCGACCCCGAAAGGCAAAGTTAAACTCGGCGGGATTTGAACTCAGAATGGCAAAGCCGTAACTCTATACGTCAAAGTATGGCGTCCGACCCTCTACCGATTTAAATTACTACTTTGAGGTGCTACAGTGTAAACAACTCGTAAATGTTGACTTGTGGTGTCAGATTATGTGTATGTAAGTATTCATTTATATCTTATTACATTCCACTAGCTCCCTTTATTATAACATGTATTTGCTTTTTAAAATATTATCTTCAGAACATCAAATTGTTCGTATTCCCCCAACTCACTAAGTTAACTAATATATACTTTTGATAGGAAAGATATTTCTGAGTATAAATAATTTTAATTAGAAAATGTCTTCATCTGGAAGTCACAACGGTTAGAAAGTTTAATAATTCAATTATATGAGCAAGAATTTCGGGGACATAGTCTATTTTATCTGCTATCAAATTTAGTTATAGTTGAAATTATTATCATTTATTATTATCATTTATTACTTCATTCATTAGCGTTTATTAAACATTCTGAATTTTGTCAGATATCTTCAATCATTAAATATTATCATCTTGAAAATTGTACATGTTAGATTTTGGGATATGATGTTATTTAATAGTTCATTACATGAAACATATTAATGTGCTGGATTGGCACTATCAGTACAGCGTCGGAAAGCATGTATTGTTTCATAGAGTTATGTTCCCTTACGTTTTGAGTTTAAATCCTATCGATGCTAATCTTGACTTTCTTCCGTATTGCGTCGACAAATAATGCACCAGTAACATACTGTGGTCGATTTAATCGACTACCTCTCCCCCCAAATCTTTAGCGTTGAGCCTAAATCAAAGCATTATGGATTGGTAGTATCGGTAGAGGGTCGGACGCCATGCTTTGACGCATAGAGTTACGGCCCTTTCCAATCTGAGTTCAAATCCCGCCGAGGTTAACTTTGCCTTTCATCCTTACGGGGTCGATAAAATAAAGAACCCGTCTTCGTTTGTGTAGTTGGTGGTGGGAGTACGGAGTTAATTATTACAAAATAACAGGAGGCTGGACTGGTGTAATTCCTTGAAAGGTTTATTATACTATGATCATTTCAATGAACGGGTTCAGTATGAATCCGGTGACATCATCATTTAATTCAAAATATAACGAAGGAATATAACGGATAAAGATCCATGGTTTTGAAAATCAGAGACAGGAGGGCGGCCGACGGAGGTAGAAGCTGCTAAATTGCCGGCCACCGTCCTGTCTCTGAATTTCAAAATGGATCTTTATCTGTTATATTCCTTCGTTATATTTTGAATTACCTGATGATGTCACCGGATGCATACTGAACCCGGTCATTGAAAGGATCATAGTATAATAAACCTTTCAAGAATTTACACCAGTACAACCTCCTGTTATTTTGTAATATATATATATATATATATATACGTAGGTCCCGGGTTGAGTCGGGGATAACCACAGTAAGTAAGGTACTCAATACATGGCAGAGTAAATTTTTTTTATTTTATAGA
The DNA here is from genome assembly GCA_964016885.1 of Eledone cirrhosa. NCBI lineage: Eukaryota > Metazoa > Mollusca > Cephalopoda > Octopoda > Eledonidae > Eledone > Eledone cirrhosa. Next base: position 193,791,049 of record OZ024740.1, read on the forward strand.
AGGAGCTTCTACAGGACTAGTACTGTTTCATTCAGATGAAATCTTCAGGAATCTTCCTGAAGATTTCATCTGAATGAAACAGTACTAGTCCTGTAGAAGCTCCTTCTATAAAATATAAATATATATATATATATATATATATATATATATATGTGTGTGTGTGTGTGTGTGTATGTGTGTGTGTGTGTGTGTGGGTGGGTGTGGGTGTGTGGGTGTGCGTGCGCGCGCGTGTGCGTGTGCATGTGTGTGTGTGTGTGTGTGTAATCCAAAAATGTACCTTAACACTTAATTTTAATCTTTCATTTTTAGTTTTTAATCCTTATTAATTCTTTATAATTTGATGTGATGAATTTTACTAATACATCGAAACCGGTAACACTTTATATACATTATAAAACCTTTTTAAAAGAATTTTCCCTCTCTTTTTTACTTTAATGCTACTTTGACGAATCAAAGAAAAGGAAAAAAAGAAAAACAGACCCTTAAATATATTTCCAGTCCTGTTTCCAATCTCACCTCTCTCTCTCTCTCTCTCTCTCTCTCTCTCTCTCTCTCGATCTCTTTATATCTCTCTCTCTCCTTCTCTCTATATATATATCCCTCTCTCCCCTCTCTCTCTCTGGTTATATATATATATATATATATATATATATATATATATATATATATATATATATATATATATATATATATATATATATATATATATATATATATATATATATATATATATATGTATATATCATATATCCGTATAGAGTTAGATAGGCATCATTGCGATCGTATATTAATAAACTCATTATATCAAACTATACCAGATGCATAGTTTGGATTACAAGCTCCTAAAATTAAAAAAATATTTAATATAAATATTAATTATTAACAATGTATGTTGAACAGGCTAAGCCTTCAATAGAAAATTAATAATCAATTAGATGAGCCAAAGAAGGAGCTTCAAGTTCGAGACTCAACCCACTAATGATATCAGCAAAATATTTATCATATAACTACATTTAAACTGAACCACATGCTGAAAGATAGAATCCTTTAACATAGAGCTACTTGATCATTACTGATGTGTTGCTTGGTACCAACAGTGGTGTATATAGATAAGCCCCTCTTTAAATATACAATGGTTCTTAAGACACTCTGCACTACATTTAATATTGTACAATTATATACACACACACACACACACACACACACACACACACACACACACATATATATATATATATATATATATATATAAAGAATTAATATATCTACCGACATATGTATACAGATGCATACCTACACTAGCAGATATATATGTTTTGTCTTAGTAACTTTGTAGTTCTATGCAGGGGAATGCAGAACAATTATATGAAATACGTAAATAAGAAAGTTATGAAAATTGACTTACTAAAATTTCACTCCAACTAATTAGTTTCTGTAAGGGGATAAATACAGTTATGTAATACCTGTAGAGAAGCCTTACGTCATCAGGGAGTATATTCTCAGCTAAGCCACCAGGCTAGCGTAGGTATGCATCTGTATACATATGTCGGTAGATATATTAATTCTTTATAATCTCTCCAAATTATTTGTTGAGCAAAATTTGCCAAATTACTACTGTGACTGATAGTAGTGGCTAGGCTCTGTCTTAATAGCACCCCCACTCCAAGCTGGTTAACCTGAGTGTCACGTGATTAATTCTTTTGAATTTGCCACTTGACCAAGGAGGCAGCGAATTTTTCAGTGCTTAGAATCTAGCCCCGCTCGATTTTTTCGCTTTTTTCCATCCACTGAATTATTGTTATATAAGCTTCCAGTGTCCCCGCATTGCTGGTGGCTTAGCTGAGAATAGACTCCCTGATGACGTAAGGCTTCTCTACAGGTATTACATAACTGTATTTATCCCCTTACAGAATCTAATTAGTTGGAGTGAAATTTTAGTAAGTAAGTCAATTTTCATAACTTTCTTATTTACGTCTTTTATATATATATATATATATATATATATATATATACGAGGTGTGTCAGAAAAGTTCCAGGACTGATGTCACAAAAGATTTATTTCAAACCCAAACTTCTCACTAAGAGTGTTCTTCTTCAAAGTACTCCCCCTGGACTCTAATGCACGTTTCCATCCTTTTCTGTCACGCTTGCATGCACTCCTGGAAGGATTCTTCCGGGATCCTCCGCAGTTCCGTCGTCACGGCCTTTTTGATGTCGTCCACTTCTTCAAAACGATTCCCCTCCGGATCGTACTCGAAGATCCATGACTCATCAACGGTGATGACTGTCCCTAGCAAGTCTGGTTCGGTTTCAAGACGCTCGAGGATGTCCTGGCACATTTGCATGTGTCGACCCTTCTGGTCATCGTTCAGCAGTTTTGGCACCATCTTCGTGCAGACTTTCCGCATGTCCAAATCTTCAGTGAGAATCTTCCGCTCCTGGGTCATTTTCCACGTCCTCGCGTAATTCTTTAAACCTCTTGCACCACTCAAAAACACGTTAGCGTGACATTGTCCCATCTCCATACATTTGCTGCAGCAATCCCAGTGCTTCAGACGGAGTTTTCAAGTTTGTTCGTTGCTCTGTGCTCATTGCTTGACGACCTGAAACAGAGGACATGTATATAAAATTATGAGGAAAAAGGTTTGATCGCTGCAGAGAGGTAAAATTACATTTACATACTCCACGGGGATTATTTTGAAGGAGAAAACTCTTAGTGTGAAGTTTGGGTTTGAAATAAATCTTTTGTGACATCAGTCCTGGAACTTTTCTGACACACCTCGTATATATATATGTATATATATATATATATATATGTGTGTATATATATATATACATATGCTGCAACAACACTCCGTTATGAGACAGGAATCATTTTCTCTATATTATGCAAGTAAACTTTTAGCAAAGCAATGGAAGCCATACATACCAAATATTTGGTTTAGAAACAGTCACATTGACTACATGGTTGAATGGATTCCAGTATATTTATATTTATATTTATATAATCGACACCTGAATAGAAGGAAAGAAAAGAAGAGGAGATTCCAGAGAACTTTCAAGCAAGAGCTCTGTAACAGAATACGATATTTATTTAGTGAAGATTCTACATACAGAGATCTTCATTCAGTTTCTTCGAAAATTTTAAATATGGTAGTAGTCTTACTTTAATACCATTACATTCGTAACTCATGTGATTGCTCTATGGAAAATAGCTTCATCCAAAATATTGAGGAAACCAGAATATAATTTTACAAATTGCATTTGCTATTTTAAAAGAAGTATTTCTTCAAAGCAGGCGAAGCAAATTACATATAGCTTTTTCAACTATCTGGCGTCGATCTGAAAACCGACATAGAAATTTACGGTTTCTTGATTACAGTTAAAATGGAAATACTAGTCAATTATTGCTTTTAAGGAACATGGAAATATAGCTGACAGCAATAATATTACATCATTAGTGTATGATTTTTCGATTGCATCTGCATTGAACTGAATCTACAAATCTTTCTCTCTGCATATCTATATAAATATCCAAATATTGCATCTTTCAAAATTCTGGAAAAGCTCAATTTTCATATATGTTATAAAATTATAGTATCGTAATCCAGTCAGGAATGTAAAATAATACATACATATATATATATATATATATATATATATATATATATATATATATATATATGTATGTGTGTGTATATATTATTTTATATTCCTGGCTGGATTACGATACAAATAATTTTATATTATATATGAAAATTGAGCTTTTCCAGAATTTTGAAAGATGCAATATTTGGATATTTATATATATATATATATATATATATATATGTGTGTGTGTGTGTGTGTGTGAGTGTGTGTGTGTGTGTGTGTGTGTGTGTGTGTGTGTGTGTGTGTGTGTGTGTGTGTATGTGGGGGGGGGCGTGTGTGCGTGTGTGTGTGTGCGTGTGTGCTTCTCTATGTTTTGCTTGATTCTGTTTTATGAATTTGTGGGATGAAACATATTATTTTACACTTAATATGGGTCATTCTTGTTCGCGATTTCATTGATTACCTGAACCTTGAAAGGTATAACTAAATATATATATATATATATATATATATATATGTCTGTGGGTGTTTGTGTCTGCTATATGTGGGTGAATATGTGTTTGCTTGCGTATGTAACTATGTATGTTTATAAAAATGTCTAGAAATTTGATGCTTATCATTCCTAATCCGTTTATCTTCAGAAACAACTTTTTGTAGTTCTGTAATTTTGAAGCTGGTGCTCAAGAATTACAAAAACATGATAACCACCTAAATTGTTTAAGTTCTTATATATAAACTGTGTAAACCATTTGTATTTTAAATATGTATGGAACGTTAGTTACATATGTTTAAGTGATAGTTCACTCCTGTAAAATTGGTATATTTACAATCAAACATTATAATTCCTCCTCTTATTTAAAATGTTATTCTACAAATTCTAATTATATACAGTTACAAATCCTCACTCTTGTAAATTAAAATTTAGTTAAGTTTGTATTAGTTTATTTACAGAAAGCAAACCATTCTACCAATATTTCATATCATATATTTTACAGTCAAGATATCAGATATTTAATTCTTCTCTTAACGAAAATCGTTTAAAGTTACTCAATACAAAACAAAACTTAACTTTAGAGAACATTTAGTTACTACTTTTTATATAATCGATTTAGTTGTAATACAGTTGATGCAAATATATGCTGATGTTCATCAGTCAATGGTGTCTTGGAAGAAATCAATGTAACAATATTATGTAGTACTGGTAACATGTAAGCCAGAAGAAACTGTCACATGGTCGGGTCGCTAATGACTAAACCGGTGACCCTACCAAATTTGACTGGTGAGGAGGAAGATTTCGGACACCTTGTGGGCTGTAAAAGAAAGTTTGGCAAAGGGTGTCGGGAATCACGAGAGTCAATGGTCATCCAATAGTGTGTACATTTGTATATAATGTGTGGATGCATAAATATATTGTAATTTAGGAGTATGCAGAGTTGTAGTAGCTTTCATTAGCTGGCACAGGATGGTCTTTCGTTGTATTACAGTGTGACTCAATGCTTGTTCACCATGCCACTCAGCGAACTGATAACACGCTGAACACCTCGCCTCTCTCAGTTCGAGGGACCGACCTATGTGATGAAAAGCCGCATCCTACACGAGATATCAGACTAATGAGGAAATCCATCCAACAACCTACTTAAATATATAATTGTTTCTACTTTTGGCACAAGGCAAGCAAATACCCAGTGGTACTTTATTTTATCGACCCCGTAAGGATGAAAGGAAAAGTTAACCTTGGCGGGATTTGAACTCAGACGATAAAGGGTGGTAACTCTTCGCTGCAAAGTATGGCATCCGACTCTCTACTGATACTGCCAATCAACCTACTTAAATATATAATGATAGGAAAAGAACTGAACACCAAGCCGACACCAGTGGTCATACTTGCAACTGCAAAAACCTGCTGAATGCCAACTAGAGAACAACAGCTTAGCATTATGCATAGTTTACCAGTGTAAACTATGCATAACGTTAGGCAATTGTTCTCTACTGATAACAGGGATTATGTATATAACATATTAATACAACTCAGCTCATTGAAAATTTAAACGAAAAAACCACGAACTAGCTTAGCAGAGACGATTTGACAACAGGAAGATAAGAAACTGATAGCGCAACCTCTGTTTAGCCGAGTGCATAGAAATAGATAATCAGAAGTACCTGGAATTAAACAAAAATCTGTGATCATCGATGAATGTAAACATGAACACAACCATTTATTCTCATGCTTCAATATCTCATGATTTAAATATTGAACATCATAAACATTTGATACACGAAAACATGCTACGTAAACTTAAGTCAAAACTAAGCACATACCCCCCCCCCCCCACCACACGTACACACAAAAGCAACCAAAGTTGCACTCGATAGACAATACTCTTAAAATATGAAGCGATGGTTGCTGTTGTTAATCATGTTGTCATTGTGTCTTTTGTTGTTGGTGTTGTTGGTGTTATTGTTGTTGTTGGTGGTGTTGCTGATCATTGTAGTAGTGGTAGCAGTGGTGTTGAGATAGTGAATCGTGTGGTTGTTGTTTTTATTGTCGATGGTGTAGTCGTTGTCGCTGAGGTTGTCATTATCGACTTATTAGTTGTTAATATTCCCAAACCGTCCACCGCACACATCCACCTTCCACGTCTGCTACACAACCTATCACTTCAACGAAGCCACCAACTAACGACTATCGCCAAGTCTGACTGGCCATTCCTTCAATGTGTTGAATACACTGGGGACACTGCCTTATAAGCAACTTGTCACCAAATGAACAGCTTTCGTATCACGATTTTTATTTTTATTTTTTTCTGTCTAAATATCCCCCTCGTGGATTTTATTTTATTTTATTTTATTTTATTTTATTCTACTATATTTCACTGTTCTTTACTTCTTGTATTTTCAGCTTGATATAACCCACAGTCAGTTTTATCATCTTATGCGGCAACACCTGCTCACTGTCGCTCTCTACTATTAACACCTCACAAAGGTATGATCGTAACATTTTATACAGGTTCAAATGATGCCCTATTCAAACAGAGATTAGAATAATTCGATTCTGACCTTCTATGTGTCAAACGAACAAATCGAAACAAAAATCGAGCTGATCGTAATTATTCAAAGTTTTGAACTGATCATTACGAAACTCACGTTACATGTGATTACGAAAAAAATAATTGAAACTGAAATTTGATATGTTTCTGCTAGTATTAGCCGAGGCCATGTGTAAAATAATAGCACCACATGTGTGTGTGTGTGTGTGTGTGTGTGTGTATGTGTGTGTATGTGTGTGTGTGTGTGTGTGTGTGTGTGTGTGTGTGTGTGTGTGTGTGTGTGTGTGTGTGTGTGTGTGTGTGTGTGTGTGTGTGCGTATGTGTGTGCGTGTGTGTGTGTGTGTGCGTGTGTGTTGAGAGACATTGGAAAATAGCTTCTCCACAAATGAAATCATATGACGTTAGACATCACCATATCACATCCGACAATAATCAATATGAGGCATTGCAGACACACCTACTATGTGAATTCATATGATCTATTGAAAATAGGGACAAAACCTGCTTCAATTCATACTCCACTTTCCTGAATACAGGAAAGTGTGTAGGATAATGTAATCCAACACAAAAAATTAAAACATGGGACAGACAACTGGAATTCCTATTAGAACTCTCTTCGGACTAAACAACATGAACTCGAATTAAATTTTAATAGTTTTACCGAAATGATAGAAAGTAAGTCGACAACATAGTTTATCGGACCTGAAAGGCTTCACATGTGTTTCTTGTGAGTGACATTTTTCACAAACAAAACAAAATCTACCAAAACAGGAAAAATGCGCTGTTGTACAAAAATAATTTTGATGACTAAGCCTTGTCAATAGCATAGAGATATATTCACAGATAAACCCAAAGACCTTTTCACATCAACGTATGGGCCTATATACGTGAGCATTTAAATATATATATATATATGTGTGTGTGTGTGTGTGTGTGTGTGTGTGTGGTCGTGTGTGTGTATGTATATGTATATATGTATATATATATGGGTGTGCGTGTGTGTATGTGTGTGTGTATGTGTGTGTGTAAGTGTGTGTGTATCTGTGAGTGTGTGTGAGTGTGTGTGTATTTTATATATATGTATAATACACACATATATACCGATACTTTATATATATATACAATATACATATGCGTGTGTCCGTTTGTGTGCTTGTGAGGGATGTGGAATAATACTGGAGAGATAACCTTTCTTTGTGAAGTTATAAGTGTTCGGTGTTTTGCCTATTAAAAACAATGGCTATATTGTTGTAAAACAATGCTGAATGGTTTTCATTACTGTAATGTATACTATATTGATCTTCAACTATCTTTTGTCTACATCACTTTTGCAAGCTCAAAAATTACAAGATAATGGATATTATAAAATTTAATTAAAGTGTTAGGCCAACTAGATATTTGATTGTTTTGTCAGCTTACATTTTCTAAAGAAAGCGAAAATCATTATATTTTGATCATTATATTTTGGACATAAAATCTGGAATACGAACCGAAATGCACCAATAGTTCAAAATCAATATTTGATCGGAGTTTAAAAACTCAACCAAACTCTTAATAAAAACTACTTTGCAATATGAGTAATATGTCCATTCTGATTATATCCAATACTTTCTACCAGTATTGTTCACTTCCACAATAATATAGTATTACAAATATAAATTTTTAATGTGTGGGGATTGGAATGCGGTATTATCACTGATTATCATTTTCCGATTACCAAATACGTAGTTTACTGTATTTCTGGCCATGGGTGTGTAAATCAATGGTGGGTAAATATCTTAAAGTATTGTTTTATATAGTCGTGTATAAAATGTGAAAAATAAGACTGCCAGCAGATAATGCTTGCCTAAATTCAATAATTGGGAAAACGTAGTGACAGTTATGCATCTTCTTGTATTAATGTGGTCCCTCTCTGCCCCCAACACATTCTTTTTTCGAAAACAAAAACATATCGATTGCAACCATGTCAGACCTTAGATTAGTTGAGAACACACGAAAAATACTAGAAAACAAATATGTCTTATCAATCCCCACTGGGTGCTTTTCTAAAGATTCAAACGGTCTGAGACGCGCTTATCTGTAACTCAGAGGCTCCACCTCTTTCCTCGCCTCCATTTTCGGAAAAAGAAGTCTTTTGCAATTGACTCAGATGTCAGATTGTTTGAAATCAAACAAAAAAAACCTAAAAAAGAAAAAAGATAACACCAAAAGAATCTCCTAGGTTGGGAAAATACGAGGTGTCTACCACACACACATCTCGCACTCCCAAAATCAGTTTTCGGAATAACACTTGATTGCGACGAAGAAGTCTGTCATGTTAGTTAAAAACACACCAAAAAATAGAAACTGATATCTTAACGGGTGTATTTCTATAAATGTAATGCCTAGTTTCACGAAGATACGTTTAATATATTTCCGTGACACAGGCAAAATATAATATATATGATCGAACTAGAATTTGGATCTACCTTAATATATTATTGTCATTTGTTCTGAGGAAGCGCTTGCAAGAATTATTAACTGTTAGAATGAACATAATCACACTACGATTATAGCTAATGATATACTAGATGATATACGTTGAAAAACGACGATATACTTTAAAAAGAGCGATATACTTTCGTGTATGATTTGGGGATAAACTACAACAACAAAGAATGTTATTTCTTCATTGACTCTGGAACGATGTCAAACATTTCTTTTTCTTCGAATGGAATTGAAATCATAGACAAAATTATAAATAAATACAAAATACTGTAGATCAATGAACCGTTTCAATCTTTTAATGTTCATTTCTTTCTAAAATTAAATATAAATTCATATAGTTTCATATAGAATGCTATTATTATAGGCACGAGGGAAATATATGACATCAGCATCTGTTCATGTTATTATAGAGGATGGTATGTGTGTGAAAATTGAATGAACGGTGGAATCAAACTATCTCTTCTTATCTCTCCAGCGTAAAGATCTGCCCATAAAAAGGACAGCATAGTTCATCTGTTGAACTATTTAGAGATCAATGCTGGGCAACAAATCAGAGAATGGACTGAATTTTAATTTAATTCAGTGTTATCTTATTAATGTGTGAAATTTGGCAACTCATTTACACGTGTTTTGTTGTACGGTTAGATGGTTCACAATACGTATATATCTTCTGTCATTCATCATTTATTTACTAAATTAAAAGCTGACCTGAAATATCTAAACATCTAAATTTATCTTTTAATTAAGAGTGTATGTGTGCTACCACTAGCAGCTCCCTCTCTCTTACACACACACAAACATAGACAGACACAGACACACAGACACACACACATACCCATACACAGACAAAGATATGTCTGCAGATACATGTATATATCTATATATCCTTCTCTTTATATAAATATATATATATATATATATATATATATATATATATATATATATATATATATATATACATATTTAAGTATGTGCGTGTGCGCGTGTGTGTCTGTACGCATATGTATATATATATATATATATATATATATATATAAAGAGAGATATATCAATACACATACACATATATAGGTACATAAACATATACACACACATATACATATATATATTTATATATATACATATATATATATATATGTATATACATATATATATATACATGTATATATATATATATATATATACATGTATATATATATATATATATAAATATATGTATATATATGTATATATATAAATGTATATACATAGATATATATATGTATATTTATATATATATATATATATATGCATATATATATATATATATATATGTAAAAATATATATATATATATATCAATATACATATTTATATCTATGTATATACATATATATATATATATATATATATGCATGTGTAACTGATGAATTGCACTGATATCTATAGATTTCTGTATGTGTTTATATGAAAGTATCGTAAGATGTCTTACAAGAATATCCCAAGCCACCAAGCAAATAATTAATTTCCCGAGTGTCAATAGAGTAATAACAATAAATGAATTATCGGGAAGGAAACATAAAATACAGACCTATGTCTCTTAATATCTATCGATAAAAATAGATATTGCTAATTATACGTACACATGTATGAATGAATCGGTTTAATATAATATATACATATATATATATATATATATGGTGGTTCGTATTCGTGTCGGATTTAGTGTGTGTATATACACAAATGCATTTAGATTCACACAGACACACACACAATATATATATATTCTATTTATTCCATTTATAGTTTTCGGTGTGCCCGGCCGACTGAACTCACTAGATATGCAAATTAGGCTGCTCAGCCGTTAATATGCATAAGGAAATTATATACTTTCAGACGTTCAACCATCTGGCAGGAAGGTATACGATGCTGACGATAGCTAATAAGCTTGAAACAAGTACATCGTTCCTGTGTCAGTGTTGAACAAAAAGGTGACGTGGTTGCCTAAACACTGTACGGCGTAATTCGGGCTCTTTGTTTGTTTACAAACAAACAAACCGAGCATTATAATAAATGTTCGGTAAACCGATACGTGCATATATATATATATGTGTGCATGTATGTATATATATATATACATACTACTGTACGTCTGTATACATATATGTATGTACGTATACATACATACATACTTACATTTCAGTAAGTGCCGTACTAAGAGTGAGAAATGAAATTTTGTTTCATTCTATTCCATTTATAGTTTTCGGTATGCTCGGCCGAATGAAGTCGCTCGATATGCAAATTAGGCTGCTCAGCGCTTAATATGCATAAGGAAAGTATATACTTTCAGACGTTCAACCATCTGGCAGGAAGGTATACGATGCTGACGATAGCTAATAAGCTTGAAACTAGTACATCGTTCCTGTGACAGTGTTGAACAAAAAGGTGACGTGGTTGCCTAAACACTGTCCGGCGTAATTCGGGCTGTTTGTTTACAAACATACAAACAAACCGAGCATTATAATAATTGTTCGGTAAACCGATACGTGCATATATATGTGTGTGCATGTATGTATATATACACATACTACTGTACATCTGTATACATATATGTATGTACGTATACATACATACTTACATGTATATATATATATATATAAACATAAAAAATATAGGTAAACGACTCCTTCTGTCACGAATGACCATACGGTTTGGAACTACAATGAAACACAAGCCCAGGAAAAATGTTTCTTTGTAAGCCAGCAGACGTGCTTCCATGCCAGTCGCCTCTCTACATACCACCGATAATTCCACCTTGGTGAACAGGAGCAGCAGAGAAATAATGTGTTTTCCTCAAGAACATAATGCACAACGGAGAGTGCAACATGTTAACCTTCATGCCAAGTACAACTACACTCACAAACTGGATACAAATCATGTCATTTGCCGCTTGTCATATAGGGTATAATCACAACGGATTCCTTAACCCGAACCCTAACCATAACCCTAGCCTCTAACCACTCCGTTTGTTTCATACAGTATCTCTCTGGCTTTCTACCTCAATCTACCACTCATTATCGGTGAATTGGCAGTATCGGTATAGGGTCGGACGCCATGCTTTGCAGCATAGGGTTACCTCCTTTTAGAGACTGAGTTCAAATCACACCGGTGTGTGTGACTGTGAGAGGATATGTCTATATGTAAATGTGGGTGCTAGGTGCTCTATCATGTTAAGAAGTGGGTATTGAGTTCTAGTCTAGTATTGATTGGTGGTTGTGTTTTGTCTATAATCACTGCTTCCTTAATTGTAAGATTTCCGAGGTTTCTTTTCTTAGCTTCTATCCTAACTGTTATATATTTGTCAGTGTTTTTGCATTTCACTAGGTGTCTCTTAAATGAAGAAGCGTTAGTATTGAGGTGTTCTTTTACTCTTATGTGAAGTGGTCTGGTGGTGCTACCTATGTAGAAATTGCTGAATATGTCGCACTCTAATCTGTATACGACGTAAGTCTGGTGGCGTAGGTCTGTGTCGTTGATGGGGCAGTTGGCTAGCCTGCAGCGGCCGTCATGTCTGGTGGAGTGTCTTTTGTTTAGCTGTCCGCGGAGAGAAGGTCCTGAGTAGGCTAGTTGGATATCTAGTCCCTCTCGTCTGATAGCTCTGCGGGTGGCTTTTATTGCTTCGTCACTGAAGTGTGGGAGCTTCAGGAAGCAGGTGTTAGTGCCTCGGGTGTGGTGTCCTCTGTTGTGTCTGGCATGGTCCGTGGTGGACGTCGGGTATCCTTTCAATTTAAGTACTTCCAGGAAATGTGTGGTGTGTGTGTCTCGGTCCCTTGCGTCGGTACATTTGTTCCGGATACGTGTTAATTCGTTCCTTATGTATCCTAAGTTAGCTCTGGTTGGGAGGGCCGATCTGAAATGTACGAATAGGTCCCTCTGGCGGCTTTATTATAGAAGTAGGTGTGGATGTTGTGTTCCTCTATTATCCTGAGTTGGAAGTCCAGTAGGGATAGGGATCTGCGGTCATCGGGGTGTTCCATGCTGAACTTTATACTGGCGTCCATGCTGGAGAATGTCGTGTATATTTTATCCGCTTCCTCACGGGATGATGTATGGATGAGCATGTCTTACTCATTCTTAGGATAGAAGCTAAGGAAAGAAGCCTCGGCAATATAAGAATTAAGGAAGCACTGATTATAGACAAAACACAACCAATAATAGACTAGAACTCAACACCCACTTTTTAACATGATAGAGCACCTTAGCCCGCACTTACACCACCCTTCTCACACACACACGCACACACACAAACGCACACGCACTGACACACAGACACGCTTACACCTCCACTTATTCTCTCTCTCACACACACATACACACACAAAGACCAGTTTTAACATGATAGACCACCTAGCACCCACATTTACATATAGACATATCCTCTCACACTCACACACACACGCATACTTACGCCTTCACGTATTCTCCCACACACTTAAACATACATGTACAAAACCGCTTTTAAAGGGAGACAACTCGTCATCCACCTAATCTTCAATCTTTGCCATTAGAGATAGAATCGAATCTCTATACCATTTCCTGTCAGCATGACGTGGCAAGCTAATTAGAACCCTGGATTAACCCCTTTACTTCCCTCCGAAGAAGAGATATCTCGAAAATTAAGAATATTCAGATAAATTTAAGGTAAAAGACTAATTGTCAACAATATCTTTTGTATTTGTATTTATATTCTATATCCATATCTGCATTGTTTTGGCCTTCCAACTCCAAACGTTTGTATATATATATATATATATATATATATATATATATATATATATATATATATATATATATATATATATATATATATATATATATGTGTGTGTGTGTGTGTGTGTGTGTGTGTGTGTGTGTGTATGTGTGTGTGTAAAAGGTAAACAGAAATAACAACACAATCGGTACAGTATATGGAAGGGATATATTAGGTTAACATTTGATATAGCTAGAAGAGGGTCATAACGTTTCGGACACTAGTCGTTCATCGGAAGAAAGACAGAGAAATAAGATGGATTGAGGGGACGGACGGGTTGCAAAACCGTTGGTGCTGGTGTTTTGTGTATGATTATTTTTTTAGAAAAGTAGATGATGGAGCGCGTCTACCTGAAATGGAAAAAAAAACCGTTTTGTAAAAAGAGCTATACTTGAGCACGTGGGTAAGCATGTGTTTGTGTGTGTGTGGGGGGGGGGGGATTATACGTCCGCACGAAGCTAAGAAGAAATGGCTCTATATATGTGAATAAAAGAGTGTGTGGGCATGTAAGTACGAAGCTATGAGCAAAAGTATGTTAATATGAGGCTGTGTATGTGTGTATACAGAGCATTGAAAGGAAAAGTGGAGTGAGCATATATAGTCGGCTGCTAATGATCAGGAGAAACGATAGGAATCTAGGTGTGTGATAATGGACGGGGTATTAGAGAAATTGGAGAGGAGAGTTGAGTCCAAGAGGGGAATATGACCCAAGGCGCTGAATCAGACTTTGTTCAGTCATGGTGCGAGAGGCCTGTGATCCATTTTGTAAAAGGACAAGCAGGACTGAAACATCTAGGGAAGAATGACCAGGAGAACAGAAATGACGGGCGACAGGAGAATGCAAACCGAGTCGTATATCCCTCAAATGTTCGGCAAAACGCTCCGCCATACGGCATCCCGTTAGTCCGATATATAAAGACCCGCAAAGGGAACACCGGAGGCCATAGACAACGTGTGTGGATTGCACGTTTCGTAGAGGATTGGCCCAAGGTGACCAGTTGGAGTTATGGATCCGACTCAGGTATCGACCTGCTCTTTAGACTGGGGATGTGTCAAATGATATATTTTTGTGGTGGTAAGTAGGCTGAGGAGGTATATATATATAGGAATCAGCCCTATCTTTTTGTGTGTGGGCATATGTGTATATTTTGGTGTAATATTGGGGGGTGGTGGGGGGCAGAAATCCGGGTATCTATTCACCGATATTCATGTGTGGGCTTGCACGAGCGCGTGAGCAATTAAGGGTTCATGTGTATTTGGGCGTGTGGGCGCGTTTTTGGAATGTGCATTGGTCAATTAAAAACTTGATTTGGTGTAAACAGGAGGCAGAGAGTGGCCTTATGATCAGGGATTTATGGAATGTGTCACGCTTGGACATGCCGGCGATAGCTCAAGGTTTGGGTCAACAAATTAAAAAAGAAGGATTGCCTGGTTGTGGGCGTGGACAATATTGATAGGGAGGAATAATGGTTTCTTATATAGGCACAAGGCCAGCAATTTGGGTGGAGCGGGAAGTCGATTAAATCGACCCCAGTGCGTTACTGGTACTTTATTTTACCTACCCCCGAAGGATGAAAGGCAAAGTTAACCTTGGCGGGATTTTAAACTCAGACCGTAAAGGACCGTAACTCTATGCTGCAAAGCATGGTATCTGTATCTCTACCGATACTGCAAGAAATAATGATTCCTAATATAAGCACAAGACCAGTAATTTGGGGCGAGGCGAAAGTCGATCAAATCGAGCCCAGTATGTTACTGGTGCTTTATTTTATAGACCCGTAAGGATGAAAGGCAAAGTTAACCTCGGCGGGATTTGAAGTCACATCATAAAGGGACGTAACACTATGCCGCAAAGCATCGTGTTCGACTCTACCGATACTGACAATCCATCGTATTACACGAGCTATTTAATTGTAAAAGACTACTTAGAGTTTCTAACTCAATATATGATATTCTCGACTCCATACGTAGAGCTAACTTTAGTCCCATAAAACCGGCTGCTATTTTTAGCGGCACGAGTACGAGACGCGCTAGGCGCTGCAACATGTGCTTTTAAATCAACACATAGTTAAGTCTTCTTAGATCTTTTGAAGTGAAAGATACGAATTTCCTGGATACCCGCAGAAGAGCACAAGAATGGTGGCACTCACTTAATAATTCTTGCGAAACAGATTTAGATCTGTCTGGGTATCAAACGGCAGTTGCCCGATATAGGTTTGTTATTTTTATTGATTTATTACTTTAAATCGAGACAGGCAAACCATATTGTTTTAAATTAGTATGTTTTCAACCTAGCTTTCTTGGTCATTTGCAATTCGAACACATGTATACTTGTATCGGTGTCATCCCTCTCATATGTTTAATTGTATATAAATATATATACATGTATATACATATATACACATGCACATGCGTCTGTGCATGCCCATATACACGTATAAACATATATACATCTGCCTAGATATGCGTGTAGTCGCGGAGGAATGAACACCGGTGCGCACCTCCGCACACACACATGTACATATATAGAGCAGAAGTAATAATTGTTAATTCGGGAAAGTCGACTAAAATTACTGGTACTTTATTTTATCGACCACGTAAGGATGAAAGGCAAAGCTAACCTCGTTGGGATTTGGACTCAGAATGCAAGGGCCATAATTCTATGCCGCAAAGCATAGTGTACGATGCTCTACTGATAATGGCAATCCACCGCCCTTATAGCCGAAGTAATAACAACGATTTCTAATATAGGCACAAGGCCAGTAATTTGGGGAAGGAGAAAGTCGATTAAATCGACCCCAGTAGGTTAATGGTGCTTTATTTTATCGACAGCGTAAGGATTAAACGCAAATTTAACCTCGGCGGAATTTGAACGCAGACCGTAAAAGACCGTAACTCTGTGCTGCAAAACCTGGGGTCCGACACTCTACCGATATTACCAATCCACCGACAGTAATAAGTAGCAGATGAGTGTTCAGATATATTTCTTTCGCTTGCCTGTTTGTTTGATAGATGTATAGTGTGAATACCTTAGGATCTGCTCGTCCACGTATCTGTGGGCGCGCTGGTGCAAGCAGTTCATCATAATTTCAGGCCTCGCTCTTATAGCATGTTTTTCAGCTATAAAATTTCCACTGCTTCCGCAATGCACAACCGGCAGTGTAGGCCTCCTACATGGTGTGTGGGTGATCGTCTTATGGCATCCCATCCGTTCTAAAGGTGATGCTCGGTAGCATCACCTTCAGCCACCATACATACCTGCTCGGACAGACAGCCTTGCGATCTTTTTGTGCCGATGTCTGAAGGAGCAGGCATGGTTATAGAAACGGGATTTAAAATCGCCGCCGGTCGCATGTATATAATGTTTCTCTTGTTTTCCGCATGAATGGTGACCAATCAGATGTTCCGAAGCGGACACTTCGTACAGCATCTGCAGTTGCACTTCCGATTCATGGGGGCGCGGGTGTCTGGCTCCTCTGTGGTGCGGGCTGGTGCAAAGTCCGTGGTGCGGTTTAGTTGGTCGTTGTACGTCCAATGTTTGGAACTGGCATTTTCGCTTGCTAACCGTAGTTGGTTTTTGGGTGCAGAGTCAGGGCTACCGTAGGAGATGAGTTTCCCGAGCTTTTTTCGGTTGATGACCATTATCAAGTTCTCAAGGTTTGGTTTTCTGGAGAATGAGAACTTGACCGTGTGCCTGTTCAAGATCTGATGGTATCTAAATGTTGGTGGAAGTACTGGTCAAGGGCGCTGAAGAATATTCCTGATCTTTCATACGGACATGAGCAGAGTAAAGTGCGTTGAACCAGGTCATATATATATATATATATATATATATATATATATATATATATATATATATATATATATATATATATATATATATGTATATGTATGTATTTTTCAAAACGTTAATAAATGAAAAATATTCTCTTAATCAAAATATACATTTTATTATACATATGTCAAAGGTACAATGGTGTTTAAGTACGTTTTCATCAGACAAAATATAAGATCTGATATGTGACATACCGCTACAGTTTTGATTATTCAATTCCAGTCGAATGTTTCTAATCTATTGTAAAATTGTATTCGTTGATTAATCAACGAACCATATTAATCTTTGGTTATATATATATATATATATATATATATATATATATACACACGTGTGTGTGTATGAAAAGGCAAATAATGACTTCTTTGGGGCGGATATTCTTTAATAATTCAAATCTTTAAAGTAGATCATTATTGATATTAGTTCTAATAAGTCGTTATTGATATTATTTTAATCCTCTCTCTATATACATCATCAACATACCATAATTGACGAGCTTGATAATCACCGCGGATTACTAGAATGATACCCAAAAACTTGATAAAGGCTTGCTAGAACTAATGCCAATAACGATTTACTGTAAATATTTGAATTATTAAAACACACAAGCGACCAGTGACCTTATTCTGTTTTTCTCAACACACACACACATACATCTATATATTATATATATGTATGTATATATATATATATATATATATATATATATATATATATATATATATATATATATACATATATATATAAGAAAGAGGGGCTGTGTAGTTGCTGAATAAGGTGTAGTTATAAACAAGAGAAAAGCAAAAACGGGAGATAATTTTCCTTCATCGGTTGTTTGCTGGGAATCATGGATATTTCTAGGCATTAAAGACAAGAAATCTAGCCCCAATGCGTCAAAGACTAAAGGAAGTTATTAGGGGAAGAAAGGAGAGAGAGAAAAAATATATAACAGAAGGGAAAGGGAAAGAATAAGGAAAAGACAGCAAAAAAACGGAAAACAACATGCCGAAGAGGGAAACTCTTGTAAAATATATTTATTGTGTATCGAACAGTTAATGACTCAGTATCACCAATAGGAGATATGGACCCGACACCACTAGTCATTTCTTCTTCAGATAGTGGTATCGAATCCAAAATTCCTATGGGTGATATAGAGCCAATCCTCTGCGAAACGCGCGTAACAGGTTGTTACACAATAAATATCTTTTACATGTAAACGAAACTTTCTAGCTTCTTTCTAACGTTTTCCTTCCGATATTTGTTGCATTTCTGAAAATGTGTTGAGGTTTGTGGATCCACGTCTAACTATGAATGCGTGACCCAATTAATCTCTGCTGATTCAAATAATTGGAAATTTTAATTCTCTTCGGTTATTTTGGCCAATAAAAGAAATGATAGTCTATGCATCTATTCGTTAAGTAAGAGCTTGTCACTTTCGAAATGGTTCGTTTGTCCACTCCTTATGCATCCTGTTTGTTGTATGTGGTCCAAGATCTGTGTTTTGGGTTATTTTTTCTTTTCTTTTTTATTTGTAATATTATTTATACAATTTGTAATGTTGTTTATACAAAAATATATTTTTGTACGTTTTCAAAATATAACATTTGATTTGAACTGCTTCTAACGTTTTCAATGTTGTTTCAAAAACATTGTTTTAAACTTACTTATATTTTCGATGGTTTATTAAGATATTCCGCGAGTTGAAAGTTATTAGGTTCCTGATTACCTAATGCCTAATATCTGAAAATTGGCAACGATATATTTGAGTGGCGAGAAACATAGAAATATTTCCCGGCGTTATGAATTATGGTATTATTGATTAAAACGAGTTATTCTTAAAATTTATCGACCGTCGAAATGGATGTACGTATCCCCCCTCCACACACACACAGACCTATTAACGGTATTGCTGGTCCATCTGGTGTCACAGTGTCTGATAAAATAGTCAAATTAAACCATCCGTGCTTAGGATTATATGTCTGACATTTAAATCGTACAACACAGGGGAATAGGGCCTGTTGGCCACGAAGAAGAGAGCACACCCAGACAGGCACACAGAGAACTGACACTCAGAGAAGAACATTTTGGCATATTTTAACCACCACAAAGAAATATTATAGGAGACAACAAGGCGACGATAGAAAGCAGCAACGGTAACATGATAGAAAGAATATGTCTCGACCCTGAACTGCCCAGTTGTGCCTTGCCATATGACCATCCAAGCCATCCCAAATGTACACAGCGTGATCAGATAGATGAAACCAGTATAGTTGCTGCGTCTTAGAAATGGTTGATTTGAATAGAATTGTTATAAATGGGGATTGACTGATAGAAACAACAGTGTATTGCATTATTTACTTATGGAATAATATAGGGTGAATTAAAATCATCCGCAATCCACGTGCCTATTGATTTTAGATCATCAATAAAATAGTTACTGTTCACGTAGCAAGTACATTCGATTATCGAAACACTTACCAATAGGTTTCTGGTTTTGTATTAATATGAGAAATAATTTACTGTTTATTTTATAAGTGAATTCCCACACTATGAAATATCATAATTAATTAAATATAAATGGAATCTGTCATGATATATAACACCAATGTTATATCAGCCTTCATAAAACCTAAGATATTTTGAAACTATTTCATATTCAATTATTATCGAATACAAGGGTATCGTGATTTTATGAAACAATTATAGACACACAAGTTATGTGTTACGCAATTTATTCTGTCTTCATCAAAAAGTAAATTGTATTGAGAAGAGTTTACTAATATTTTTAAAAGGCTTTGTAGGGAAGAAAATTCTATATAGTTTCTTGTACGTTGAGGCGTAGAATGTATGATTTATTTTTATATATACCTCAGGAAACAATTCCAAAATAATTCCAAACGTTTGTCGACAATAATGATTATGATATAGTTTTCTACTGTTTGAAGGCATTTTACTTTTAAATGTTCAACTGCAGCCTGAATTAAATTGAGCAACGTTCTTAATCTACTTAGCTGGAAAGTATATTTGTCAGGAATTTAAACTTGAGGGAAATAGCCGTGCGTGAGAATCGCATTCAAAACTTTGACATAACTTATTATTACGGATTTGTAGCTCTGTTGTAAAACTCACACATAGTCCCAGTAAAAATTCAAATAAACGTCTACATATGGTACATTTAATCAATATTATAATGTCTGATCTTTTTAACTAGTAAACAATTGTCTTCATCATATTATTGGTGAAATTCAGTCAAATATATGTTTCTAAACATTATGCATATATCATGAGTATATACATAACTGAAAAAAGTATTTTAACCTTCAATATTAACGATGATAGGAGGATAGATGGTCGGTATGCGTACGTTTAATTGTGATATTCCTAGAGGTGCAAATGGTTATATATAAATTTAAGTTAGCCTCTAAAATGTTAAATATGATTATATTTCTAGGTTGATGTTACATATGAGTTCATTAAACGTACTGATTAATTTTCTTCCCGAATTTGTTTTTTGCATTATATATATATACAAGCAAGAGATTATTAACCGCTTCAAAGATAAAGTAGAATGTGTTACTTTATTAGAACCGAGGAAGTTTGTTCTCCATCGTAGTGCTCGGATCTCTGTTGCAATTCTGGTTCATCATGTGCTGGCATGATTAGACGGTTTGTATTTGTTAGTTTTTGTACTTAGTCTCAGATCCACCATAGGACCTATAAACTAGTTAGGTTTACTGATTGTAAATGTATGCATGTCTATATTGTCTTCCGTATCATTTCACTATGTAAAACGATATGATGTTTCAACTGTAATTGTCATTTGTGTGGTGGGGTGGGGTAGGGTACATAGGTTTATTAGGGATTACAAATAAAACGTTTTGGACCGAAATACATCAATATAAATTTGGTATATTCTCATTTATGAATATATCAACGTTATACAATAACAAATCAATTAATAATTGTTTAGCTCTAGCTTCAATGGAAAGAATTCTTTTGATTTGCCTTCGGAGACCTTGGTAATATAATTGCTATCAAAATTAGTTTCACGCGTCTCATTATTTTCAAGCCTGAAGAATAACAAATTTTGCCAAAAGGAAATTTTATATACATTTATAAATGAATAATAATATATGAACAAAGCTTCATAAATAAATAAATGATTATATAGTTTCTTTATTGAGAAACCATCCGATGAGGTTTTGTACTAAAGACAAAATAATGGTTATAAAATATGAGTTACTCTATTATTCGCAAAGAATAGTATTGCTCTGACTTAGCAACCACACACATACACCCCTCCACACACACATATACATATATACTTATATAGAGCGTGAAACTAATAAACCTTTGTTCGTACTGCCTCTCTGTTTTGTTCCCGTTCAATTTTTTACTATATATATATAGATGTAGGTGTGTATGTATATATGTATATGTGTGTTGGTGTGTGTGGCGCTGAAATACATATAAGACAAGTCAATGTTCATTGAAAACCTATAGTTCTTTGCGTTAACTTTGTTTTGACGTGGTTATCCCAACTTAGATTGTGCTAAAAGAAACTTTTAATGAAAACGATCTTACCCTTTTCTTTTAAGATTAATTCACTATTGAAATGTTTTATCTTAACATGAATAGTTATTCATTTAATTGTGGTGAATATAGTCTTTCTTTGGAACCAGAAACAACTATTGTTGGAGTATTCATTAGAACTATATTTGTTAATATATTATAAGAAATATCTTATAGTTCTAAATGATGATATGTTCTATATGCGTTTGTGAAAGATATTAAAATTGTTGCATCAATAACAATATCTATGTGGGTACCCTTGCTGGGTGTCTTAGCGCCTATTTTGCATTTAGTGGTTATTGGCTAAGTACATATCTTTATATTTACAATGTATATATATATATATTTGAAAGAGTTTAACAATATTCAATGAGTACATCAAAGAATGAGTTTTACAGTAGATTGAAAGCATTCTACAGGGGATATTTTCCAGAGTTATTAATATTAAATTCAAATATTAATAAAATAGATGTTCTTGTGCTCAATTAAATTTTATTATACATATTTCAGAGGTACTTGAATCAAGTTCAATAGTACGTGCTCGTCAGATAAAATAAAATGATACATGACATACCCTGACATGTTAAATGGTTAAGATTTAATCAATGTAGTGATTAACTTGTGAGGAAACTCAATATTTATACCTTACAAATGAGAACATGCGAAAACGTAATAGAGTCAATAGAGAGGGTGTGAGTAATAAAAAGATTGCTTTAATGTAACAGTTATAGAGTTATTAAAGTTTGAAATACTACTGTAGGACTATAGAGGAAGACTATAGATATCTGGAGTTATAATTTTTTTAGTTTTTAGTTTGAGAATACAACTGATATATAATTAAAGAGAGAGAGATAAAGGGGAGTAATTTATGCACAAATATTCTTCAGACACATATACATTTGTATAGCCATGGCGGTTAAATTTCAAAATATTTAATTTATGTTATTTTAGGGTAATGAATTTTATGTTTTAAAGTTGATAGTAATTTGTTTTATGAATTTTATAAATGTTATAAATGTGTTAAATATCTAAAATTCAAAGTTTTATGAGATCAAATATAAAAGGATTTACTAGGTCCGCGAAAGAAAAATATATACTGTTCAATATTCATGCAAAGGTAATCTTTAACAATATTACTTGTAACAGTGTCA
>OZ024740.1:193819519-193859519 GCA_964016885.1 Eledone cirrhosa
CGGTCTACTCTAAGGTCACCCAGCCTTTCAAACCAATCCCAGCCAAACCTTGTATCCACAATTCCAAGAAACCCACATACCAGTCTGCGGCCACAACAACATTCCATCCCTCGCCCTCTCCTGCTTCTTCTCCTCTCCCCTCCTGAGTCTACCCACTTCAGTCACAACAAAGCCATTAGCAGAGAAGGATGGACTGACAAAATGACTTTCTTCTCTGAAGGACCACGTACGTGAAAATTAACTTTTCTTCTCCTCTTTATATATATATATAAATATATATATAATTATTTTTTTCGTTATTATCTTTGTCTTCACTATTTGTACAAATATGCAACTTAACAATATGCTGCATATCCACAATTGACAATGCATTTAATGCTGAAACCGGTATTGTAAATAAATTAATGCGTGCAAATTTCACTAAAAATATTTTTTCAAAGTTTTCTTCAGAAAAAATCTTTTACCCTTCTACTATGTGTTCCTATATATATATATATATAGAAAAAGAGTCAGAAACTCGACGGTTGAGCTCGATCCGTTTACTTCGGATATAGCTGTCGAAACGGCCGGGGCTCAGCCGTCGAGGTCCTGACTCTCTTCATATATATATATATATATATATATATATATATATATATATATATATTGTTATACTTTGGGAGGGTCATGTTGCCAATAAGAAACACACGCACCAGTAACTTTCACTTCAATTTATTATAATACATTTATAATAAATTTATATATTTATAAATTTCTGGTTGGTTGGTTGGTTCCACAACCAGATAGTTGTTTAAATATTGTGATAGTTCTTTCGTCACACACTCTGTGACCTCTTCAGTGACTGGGGATTCCTTTCTTTGTTTCTGTGCCTCTCCTTTGTTCTGTCCTACGCCATTTTGTTTCTGTGTGTGTGTTGTGTGCTCAGTCTGCGCATGCGCCACATCCGGGTGTCTGTGTGTGTTTATGTTCATTTATTTATTTGTTTATTTACATGTTACTGGTTGGTTGTTTGTTCTATGTGTGTGTGTGTTTTCATTTTGTCCTTAATTGTAAATTGTGATGTTGCTGTTCCACTCATATTTTCTATTTAATTTTGATTGTAATTCTTTTATGTTTATTGCCTCTGTAATTTGTCTAAACATTGCGTCTTTTCTGTGTGTAGATTCTATTTTTATTTCTATGTTCTCTAATTTACCCTTATGTTCTATTTTAGCATGTTGGTAGAGTACAGATGATTCTTTACTGTCTTGAAGGTCTCGCGAGTGTTCATTTATCCGTTCCACTACATTACGGGCTGTCTCACCTATGTACACTATATTGGTGTCTCTACATTGTCCTTCAGTACATCTTATGCTATACACTACATTTCTAGTTTTACAGTTAATATGGGGGCTTATTTTACAGGTTATACATTTCTTATCTATACATGAGGGTCTTTGAAAAGGGTATGTCTTGCTAATAAGTGTTTTTACAGAGGTACCTGGTCTTTCTACTATCTTAATATTGAGTTTATGTTTATTTAGGGCCCTTCTAAATTTGTAAGCTAATTCACCTCTAGGGGTTGTATCGATGAACATTACACTCTGGTATTTATTGCTATCATACCATGAGTTTATTCTATTAGCCTTGTTCCTAGTTCTTTCTATTCTATTCCAAAATTTGCTCCTATACAAGGGACAGGTCCCATTTATGTCATTATTTACCATTTTTTCCCATTTGGTTCTGGCTCCTCTATACACTCTGATTTTATCTCTCTGGTTGTAACCAGAGAACTGCATACGGTGGATGAAGTGTTGTATGTGTCTCTCTAGTTCTTCGGGGTTGCACATGCGGGACACGTTTCTCATCACCCGTACCAAATCCGCAATCAGTATGTTGATTTCGGTATGGTCCCAAACGGCCGAGTTTCGGTGGATCAGATGTTTGGAAATCATGGGTTTGGCATAATGGGAATGGAGGATTTGTTTTTTGTTATTAATGGTATCTAACCAGAGCTCTGTGTCTAGTACAGGTAATCGATGGTTGGGGTGTTTACTTGGGTAGTCTATAGTAACTCTAATGCTCTGGTGGATGGAGTTAGCTATTTGCTGGATGCTTTCCATTGTGTTTTTCTCTAGTTCCTGACTGTTCTCTAGTGGGGGTGTCTTAACTACGATGTTTATATCATCAACGTAGCGGGAGTACATTATCAGGGTTAAGGGGTCTTCTAATTGTTCTTTAAGCTTAAGTTTAAGTCTACCGTCCCATCATACCATGAATAAGTTAGCTATGTCGCCTGCAATGCTAACACCAATGGCTGCTCCTTCCTCTTGGGCATATGTTTTTCCATTAAATTTGAACATATGTTCCTTACGGGTTAGTTTTATGCTGGCCCCTACCGCATGTGCAATCATTTTCTTCAGTTCATTGTGGTTTTCGGGTGTCCGTATGGCTCTGGTCCACCCGTTCCATCTATCTGTGTGGGTTTTCTTGGCCATTGAGGTAATGGTAGGTGGTCTGCCTCTTGCTGGTCTTGTAGGGCACATGTTGCTAAGGTCATATGTGTCTAGGTAATTATTACTATAGGTAAGTTTAAGTAGGAGTCCCAGCTCACTGGTATCAATCCCACGGAACACAACATTGCTCTCACTGATCATTTCTACGCATTTCTCCACAGCAAAATCCACGTCAATAGATGGATACAGGGACACAACATCCATACTACCTATTATGCAGGTGGTTAGGTCCCTAGATCGGTTACTCACGCCGATTCTGCTGAGGAGGTCCTCCGTGCTGTCACATACATCTGGGGACATTTCGATGATGGGGCGTATGATCAGGGAGAGGAAGTAGGACAGTAGCAATGTTAGCTCCACAGACTGGCCATGTTGGTGGTCCCGCGACAGGGTCACTGCCTGTTTTATGGTCTTTTCGAAGCCCATACAACGCCGGCACGTCATTGTTCCAGGCCTGGAAGTTGTTGGCAGTCCTTTTGTTGGGCTGCATTATATTCGTCCATATCACCATATGGGCATTGAGGGATTTTTCTCTATCCTCATGTTCCTGTGGTGTTACCTCTCTTGTGTTAGTGATGTGGGGTTGCATTGGCTGGATGTAGTTTGGCAGGCTGTCAACCGACATTCTGCCAGACTGTTGGAAAGCATGCTATCTCTCCATTACGCGAGCGCTGCATGAGCTTACGCTAGCCATTTGCAGATTTTTCTCCCAGTTGCTGGGCCTCCATTCTATTATGCTTCTTGCTATACTGTTCTATAATATTTCTAAGTTCGGATCTAGCTATACTAAATTGTGCTTCTGTTTGTTCATCGACCTGCGACGGCAATTGCGTGCGTTTGTTAAATGGTAAAGTCGTGGCGTGGACTAGTCGCAGGTCGAACGATTTATCGGAGGGATTATAAAAACTAGAGTTCCAGGCTGCTGCTTTATGTGTACTAGTGCTATTGTTATTGTTATTGTTAGTTGTGTTGTTTCTATTTCTATTTCCACCAACAGCCTCATGGTTGTTTCTATGTCTCTCATAATTACTCCTGTCTCTTTCCACTGGCTCATTGTTGTTATCTACCCTATTTTGTGTGTCTGTGTGTTCGTCTTGGTTATTTTATTTGTCCTTAGTCTCCCTTCTCCTTTTAATCCTATTACTTTCCCTTATTTCTGTGATTTCTGTGCTACTGTCAATACTTGTTTTCTGTGTCTGTGTGTTTGTTAAGATTGTGGTGGTGGTGAGAGGCATTGAATGTGTGTGTGTTGTTGTTGTTGATGTGTTGTTGTTGTTGATGTGTGTTGTTGTTGTCTCCGTGTGTGTTATTATTGTTGTGTGTGTTTTTATTGTTGTTTGTGTCTGCGTGTCTGTTGTTGGTGTTTCTGGGTATGTTATTATTGTTGTTGTTGTTGGTGTGTGTGTTGTTGTTATTGTTGTTTGTGTCTGTGTGTCTGTTGTTGTTGGGATGTGTGTTGTATATGTGTGTGCGTATATTGTTGCTTTTGTTTTTGTTTTTGTTTTTGAGGCTCCAGCGTAGTTTTGTAAATGATTTTTCTATATCTGACAGACAACTAATCATATTTACCTTATATACATATACATATTTACATATATATACATACATATATACATATGCATATATATATATATACATATATATATAAATATATATATATATATATGTATAAATATATATATATATATATATATATATATATATATATATATATATATATATATATATACAATATATTAATAGAGAAACTATATTTATAAAACCATATTTATATCATTATACATATTTCAAGGGCCACCAAGGCAAACTATGGTGCGCTTCTATCAGATAAAATATAATAGGAATATATATATATTCCTATTATCTACTCTACTACCTTAAGTATCAAGTGACCTGGTGCATTATGGTCTACCTGGTTCCTTACCACACTTTCTTTGTTATATATATATATATTTATATATATATATATATATATATAAGTATGTATACATACATACATATATGTATACAGACGTACAGTAGTATGTATATATATGCATACATGCACACATATATATATATATGCACGTATGGGTTTACCGAACATTTATTATAATATTCGGTTTGTTTGTAAACAAACAGCCCGAATTACGCCGTACAGTGTTCGGCAACCATCGTTGCCCTTTTGTTCAACACTGACAAAGGAACGATGAAATAGTTTCTAACTTATTAGCTGTCATCAGCACCATATACCTTCCTATCAGTCGATTGAACGTTTGAAAGTATATACTTTTCTTATTCATATTAACGGCTGAGCAGCCTAATTTGCATATCGAGTGAGTTAGTCAACCGGGCGTAACGAAAACGATAAATGGAAAAAATTAAATTTCATTTCTCACTCTTAGTACGGCTGATAGATAAATATAAGTATGTATACGTACATACATATATATGTATACAGACGTACAGTAGTTTGTATAAATATACATAGACGCACACATATATATATATATGTACGTATGGGTTTGCCGAACATTTATTATAATGTTCGGTTTGTTTGTAAACAAACAACTCGAATTAAGCCGTGCAGTGTTCGGCATCCATCGTATATATATATATATATATATATATATATATATGTGTGTGTGTGTGTGTGTGTGTGTGTGTGTATATAAGTAGAAGACCAGCAGTTGCCCTTGCATGCCAGGCTCCTCCTCCATGCCAGCGATGTTATTCAAGGGAAAACCAGTAGCCGATACAGCTTGACACCAGTGACGTCGTAACTGATTTCTGCAGCTGAGTAAACTGAATCAACGCGAAATAGAATATCTTGCTCATAAACACATCTCAACTGTAGTAACAGTAGTAACAGTTTGGTAGAAATATCCAAGAGTAAGAGCATTCAGTCCATAGGATGAGTTTAGTATAAATGTTACAACAGTGACGTTCTGGACCCCAACTCATTCAGACTGGATTAATAAATACCCGATACGCTCTGTCTGTTTCCATACGTTGCTCGTACGCCTCAGTTAAGTGTTGTGCTTACATACGCATATATATATATATATATATATATATATATATATATATATATATATATATATATATATATATATATATATATATATATATATATATATATATATATATGTATATATATATATATATATGAGGCAAAAAGTGAGCATGTTACCAAATAGAGAATAATAGGGGTAATGCACTAAGGCAGCACAAGCTTCCTAAATTCTGAAAAAAATGCGTTCGAACCAAATATGTAAAAATACATTTTAACATGTTTGATAGAACGGTAGCCTAGTTTCAGATATTGTTTTTAGAGCCGATATCAAAGACTAATTACTTTTAAAATAGTTAAGGTCCAAACCTTATTATTGGTTATTTACTAAAATAAATAATTTAATAGCGAGTTCGAAATAAGTTATATTTTCAAAAGTCCTATAATAGCCATATGAATCATTTCTCCCTGGTCTATACCTGAGTGACCTTCTCCTAGAGAGGTGTCTTAATGAAGACTAGGAGTATCTCGCTCTTCAAACAAAAACCTGCGTTCCTAGTAGAGTGGGTAATAGAAAAAGAGTCAGGACCCCGACGGCTGAGCTCCAGCCTTTTCGACAGCTAGGTCTGAACGCGTTCAGATCTAGCTGTCTAACGGCCAGACCTCAGCTGTCGGGGTCTTGACACTTTTCCTATATATATATGAGAAAATGAAGGTTTTTTTTTATATTAAAAAAAACAGATTGTCTTACACTAGTGAAAATATAAGGAAAAGTAATCGAAAATGAAACTGGAGTCGTTTTAAGAATATTTATTTTGTTTCCTTTACCGGTTTCATAATCTTCATACCTTTCAAAAGTAGAATTGAGATAAAGGGTTTGTGGTTATTCTGGCATCCGGCTGGTGTTCAAATTGTTCTCTTTTTAGCTGTTGGTTGATGATTGTCACGTGAATAAGTACATCAAATTTCGCGCCAGTTCGTGTTTGAGGGTTCTTTACTGCCATTTTCACAGTCACATGATTTGTCATACAGAGTTTTGTGCAAAAGAAAAAGGTAAAGGTTAAGAAATGGGAGGGGGAGAAATCTTCTGATTCAGTGAGTATGTCTGATGTGCTGAGATGTCAAAATTCAGACTTTCTTTTGAAATAAATTGAATGTTTGTGTCGATAGTGTGTGAGGTAAGAATAAAAAACAAAAATATATTTTCGTTATGAGTGTGTATGTGTTTGTGTCTGTCTCTGTGTGTGTAAGGGGAGGTGAGTATAGTTAACATATTATTAACGTGTATATGTTAACACCTTAACATGCTAACTATAACCCCCCCCCCCCCCTACACACACAGACACAAACACACACACATACACACTCATAAAAAATATATTTCTATTTTTTATTCTTACCTCACACACTATCGACACAAACATTCAATTAATTTCAATAGAAAGTCTGAATTTTGACATCTCAGCACATCAGACACACTCACTGAATCAAAAGATTTCTCCCCCTCCCATTTCTTGACGTTTATCTTTTTTTTTGGCACAAAATTCTGTATGACAAATCATGTGACTGTGAAAATGGCAGTAAAGAACTCTCAAACACAAACTGGCGCGAAATTTGATGTACTTATTCACGTGACAATCATCAACCAACCAAATTACACTTTAAATATAAACAATTTCAACACCAGCCGGATGCCAGAAAAACGACAAACCCTTCATCTCAATTCTATTTATATATATATATATATATATATATATATAAAGAATTAGTATATCTACCAACATATGTATACAGATGCATACATATGCTAGCAATTATATATGTTTTGTCTTAGTAACTTTGTGGTTCTATGCAAGGGGATGCAGAACAATTATATAAAAGACGTAAATAAGAAAGTTATGAAAATTGACTTACTTACTAAAATTTCACTCCAACTAATTAGTTTCTGTAAGGGGATAAATATGGTTACGGAGCGTATCCACAGAGAAACCTTACGTCATCAAGGAGTGTATTCTCAGCTAAGCTTCCAGGCAATGCGAGGACACTGGGAAGTTATATAAAAATAATTCAGTGGATGGAAAAAAGCGAGCGGGGACTAGATTCCAAGACATTTAAAATTCACTGCCTACTTGGTCAAGTTGCAAATTCAAAAGAATCACTCACGTGACACTGAGGTTAATCAGTGCGGAGTGGGGTGCTATTAAGACAGGGCCTAGCCACTACTATTAATCATAGTAGTAATTTCGGCAAGTTTTGCTCAACAAATAATTTGGAGATTATTATAAAGAATTAGTATATCTACCAACATATGCATACAGATGCATACCTATGCTAGCAAATATATATGTTTTGTCTTAGTAACTTTGTGGTTCTATGCAAGGGGATGCAGAACAATTATATGAAAGACGTAAATAAGAAAGTTATGAACATTGACTTACTTACTAAAATTTCACTCCAACTAATTAGTTTCTATAAGGGGATAAATATGGTTACGGAGCGTATCCACAGAGAAACCTTACGTCATCAGGGATTCTATTCTCAGCTAAGCTTCCAGGCAATGCGAGGACACTGGGAACTTATATAAAAATAATTCAGTGGATGGAAAGAAGCGAGAGGGGACTAGATTCCAAGACATTGAAAAATTCACTGCCTACTAGGTTAAGTGGCAAATTTAAAAGAATCAATCACGTGACACTGAGGTTAATCAGTGAGGAGTGGGGTGCTATTAAGACAGGGCCTAGCCAATACTATTAATCATAGTAGTAATTTCGGCAAGTTTTGATCACAAAATAATTTGGAGATAATTATAAAGAATTAGTATATCTACCAATATATGTATACAGATGCATACCTATGCTAGCAAATATATATGAGTTGTCTTAGTAACATTTTGGTTCTATGCAAGGGGATGCAGAACAATTATATGAAAGACGTAAATAAGAAAGTTATGAAAATTGACTTACTTACTAAAATCTCACTCCTAACTAATTAGTTTCTGTATGGTGATAAATATGGTTACGTAGCGTATCCACAGAGAAACCTTACGTCATCAGGGAGTCTATTCTCAGCTAAGCTTCCAGGCAATGCGAGGACACTGGGAACTTATATAAAAATAATTCAGTGGATGAAAAAAAGCGAGCGTGTACTAGATTCCAAGACATTGAAAAATTCACTGCCTACTTGGTCAAGTGGCAAATTCAAAAGAATCAGTCACGTGACACTGAGGTTAATCAGTGAGGAGTGGGGTGCAATCATAACTTTTTCAATGTCTTGGAATCTAGTCCCCACTCTCTTTTTTCCATCCACTGAATTATTTTTATATAAGTTCCCAGTATCTTCACATTGCCTCGCAGCTTAGCTGAGAATAGACTTCCTGATGACGTAAGGTTTCTCTGTGGATACGCTCCGTAACCATATTTATCCCCTTACAGAAACTAATTAGTTGGAGTGAAATTTTAGTAAGTATGTCAATTTTCATAACTTTCTTGTTTACGTCTTTCATATAATTGTTCTGCATCCCCTTGCATAGAACCAAAAAGTTACTAAGACAAAACATATATATTTGCTAGCATAGATATGCATCTGTATACATATGTTGGTAGATATACTAATTCTTTATAATTATCTCCAAATTATTTGTTGAGCAAAACTTGCCGAAATTACTAATATGATTAATAGTAGTGGCTAGGCCCTGTCTTAATAGCACCCCACTCCTCACCGATTAACCTCAGTGTCACGTGACTGATTCTTTTGAATTTCCCACTTGACCAAGTAGGCAGTGAATTGTTCAATGTCTTGGAATCTACTCCCCGCTCCATTTTTTCCATCCACTGAATTATTTTTATATAAGTTCCCAGTGTCCTCGCATTGCCTGGAAGCTTAGCTTAGAATAGACCCCCTGATGACGTAAGGTTTCTCTGTGGATACACTCCGTAACCATATTTATCCCCTTACAGAAACTAATTAGTTGGAGTGAAATTTTAGAAAGTAAGTCAATTTTCATAACTTTCTTATTTACGTCTTTCATATAATTGTTCTGCATCCCCTTGCATAGAACCAAAAAGTTACTAAGACAAAACGTATATATTTGCTAGCATAGGTATTAATCTGTACATATGTTGGTAGATATATTAATTCTTTATAATTATCTCCAAATTATTTGTTGTGCAAAACTTTCCGAAATTACTACTATGATTAATAGTAGTGGCTAGGCCTTGTCTTATAGCACCCCACTCCTCACTGATTAACCTCAGTGTCACGTGACTGATTCTTTTGAATTTGCCACTTCACCAAGTAGGCAGTGAATTTTTCAATGTCTTGGAATCTAGTCCCCGCTCGCTTTTTTCCATCCACTGAATTATTTTTATATAAGTTCCCAGTGTCCTCGCATTGCCTGGAAGCTTAGCTGAGAATAGACTCCCTAATGACGTAACGTTTCTCTGTGGATACGGTCCGTAACCATATTTATCCCCTTACAGAAACTAATTAGTTGGAGTGAAATTGTAGTAAGTATGTCAATTTTCTTAACTTTCTTATTTACGTCTTTCATATATATATATATATATATATATATATATATATATATATATATATATATATATATATATATATATATATATATATATATATATATATATATAAGTATGTATACGTACATACATATATGTATACAGACATACAGTTATACATATAAGTATGTAGTATACATATTT
This sequence comes from Eledone cirrhosa, assembly GCA_964016885.1. Taxonomy (NCBI): domain Eukaryota; kingdom Metazoa; phylum Mollusca; class Cephalopoda; order Octopoda; family Eledonidae; genus Eledone; species Eledone cirrhosa. Next base: position 193,829,719 of record OZ024740.1, read on the forward strand.
ATATTTAAGTAACAGCCGGACTAAGAGTGAGAAATGAAATTTCGTTTCATTTTTTCCGTTTACATATATATATATATATATACATATATATACACACATATACATATATACATTTACATATATATATATATATATATATATATATATATATATATATATATATATATATATATATATATATATATATATATATATGTATATATATATATATATATATATATATATATATATATATATATATATATATATATATAGAGAGAGAGAGAGAGAGAGAGAGAGAGAGAGAGAGAGAGAGAGAGAGAGAGAGAGAGAGCGACAGAGTGGGATATATATATAGAGAGAGAGAGAGAGAAAGCAACATGGCTTCTACAGGATAAGATCTGCTTCATTCGAAGTAAATTATCAGGGAAGCCGCTGATGATTTCCTGAAAATGAAACATTTCTAAACCTGTAGAAGCCATCTCTATATTAGATTTCTTGTATACACTCTACTAATTGAGGTATTGAATACCTTACTTACTGTATTTACCCCCGATTGAAACCGGGACTCACATATATTTACATATGTATTTGTATATCTATATATACATAGATATGTGTGTAGACGTGTCTGTCTGTGCGTGTACCTATATTACATCGGTGATGATGTCATATAGGTACAGGAATTCGAGTTCGACAGAAATATTTCTTCGATAATTCTTTTCATCGTCAAAGAGTTACTCAAACATAACTACTCCTCCATTTCCAGTGGAGGACGTATCCTTTTCAACATGCACTTTTCTGATGACATTTATTTTCTGTTGTGAAGCGGTGAAGCAGATACTCGATGTATGTCCCCGCAGATTGGAGAGTTTCTGGAGCATACGTACTGATGATCAGTCACAAACCTCTTATCAAGTATATAGCAACACATTTCATATTCAAAGGAGGAAAACCTGAAGATGTTGATAATGTCAAGTATCTAAGTTCCTTTTTGACGCATTTTGCCCACTCACTAAGGGAGATTGACACAAGATTCGGGTGGCTATTTCGCCATGACGAAGGTGAACGACATATGAAAAGACATTTTTATAAGTTTTTCGATGTGGTTCAAATTGTACAAGTCTCTTGTGTATACAATCTAACTCTATGTGTGTGATCCCTGGCATATTTCAGCCGACATGAAATGAAGAGTCTACGCGTTCAACTAAACGTGCTTCAAAAAGATACTACCTGTGCCTTACACAAAACACAAGACAGATTCGCTAGGAGTATATCAACAACTACGTTGACTGGGGAAGATCAAAATCTCACCATGTACAGTAACGTATACTGTAACTTCCCTGTCGCAAACTAATGTTCAAAACACTGTTGAAAGACAGCGAAGAAGAAGCAAACAAAGGCAACCATGGTCTAAAAGCACCAAATACTGGCCAGACCACAGCACTACCACTTTTTTCCGCATGACAGAGAATAGGAACATGTGACCAGTAGAAATGTCTAGAACAGTGATTCTATTTACTGACTGCACTAAACAGGGGAAATTGTTGCTTACGAATGAACAATAACAAAGACAATTGTTTATAAGAAAAAATTATAGAGCTGTTTAGTTTTTCATAACATTATTCAGTTATTTCGCTGAAGAAAATGTTTATTTTCAGCAAAAATGAACATTATACATATATACGTAAATAAGACCGTTGCTGTTCCAATCAGACCAATAAGCACCGAGCAAACAGCCTTCTACTAAACCATCCCATGACCCAGCCTTCAAAGTCGTCCTATCGTATTATATTCAACTTTCATATTGACTTTCGAATATGAAAGTATTTAAGGAAAGGTATCATTGATAATTAAAATATTTACACTCTCAACTATAACTTAATATAGCTCAATAATTAAACTTGATGACGGTAAATTGATGGGATTCCGTGTAGCTTTTACTGTCATTTCAACGTATATATATATTAAGAAGACAATTTCACATTTTTGCTGTTATTTTCAGCTCTTTGCTGCTATTTATATATTGCGGTGAAATATAAACAAGTGCACATACACACACACACACACACACACACATACACACACAGATGCACACACAGATGCACACACAGATACACACAAATACATATACACACAGACAATTCTTATTTGTGAAATATATTCCGAATTTATTAAATCCTAACAGCAATTATATAATTGGTGTTAAGACTAAATAATTTCTTCCGTTACCAAATTTAGTGATATTTCGTTGCAATTTATATTTTTATTCGTCAATTTTATTAGCTTTTTTTCTGTACATATTGATTAAGTTTGATATTAGTAATTCATTTGACTTTGAATATATTTTTCACTGTTAATGAAAGGTGACGTATTTTGTCTGCGTATAAAATCATTAACATTTAGCGATGTATTTACACCGCCGATAAAAAGAATCATAACACATTTGCCGGTGGCGTAGTTTGCCTAAGGGTAAATATAACAATGATGTATTGGTTCATGAGGATAATTAGTCACCTAACATTTCCTGCGATGTATTTAGCACGATGTGATTAACTGAGATACATTTAATGGACATTGTTCTGTACGAATGTAATGTTTACTTGTTTGATGTTTGTAATTATTATTATTAATCCCGTAACAGCACTGATTAAAAAGCAGTCCTGTCAACTCTCCCCGTCGGAAGAGATCTCCCACCCACTTTGGGGTGCGTGAGAGATGTTTTCTTTGTGAAAATGAGTATAGCTTTTATTATGTAAAATCGACCCATTTTGCCTCATTTCTCCCCTTTGGAAGCACTTTTATTCATGGTACTCCCCGTTTGGGTTTTTAGAGGTTGGCAGGTTATGAACAGGTCTGCGATCAACCGCATTCCATCCCTGAGCATTTCGTATTTTTAGTAGTATATAAATCTATCATGTTTGATGCTTATTAATGGGAGATTTGATAGGAAGTGACGCTTTTTCGTTATTTTCTGGATGTGAGGACGGTGGATTGGCAGTATCGGTAGATGGTCGGACGCCATGCTTTGGAGCATAGAGTTATGGCCCTTTATGATCTGAGTTCAAATTCCACCGAGGTTAACTTTGCCTTTCATCCTTATGGGGTCGATAAAATAAAGTACCAGTAACGTATTGGGGTCGATTTAATCGACTTTCCCCGCCCCCAAAATTGCTGGTTTTGTGGATATATAAGAAACCATTATTCTCTGGATGTAGTAAATGACAAAGAAATTAACGTAAATGTTTAGCCACATTACCGATAAGAATCCCGGTATTTGAAATTACAAAGGTTTCAAAGTCACGATGAAGTATATAATGAAAATTGCATTTCATTTAATCGATATAATAGATATTATCAATTCCATTGCAAATTCAATATAAATAAAACGTCAGAAAAATATATTTTGGGAAAACAATTGAAACAATATCTTAATTTGCAATATTTAGAGTGAATGTATTTTATTGTTATTCCCTTTTTACTTTTTATAGCCTAAGCAAGTAAAACATCTAATTTTATATCACATGATTGAATATTTCTCAAGGGAAAAATTATTCATTACTATATTTTTACCTGAAATTCTCGAACGTAATTATTATTTAATTTATTGGAGGAAATCATTTACTTCACCACTACTATTCCACTCTGTATTTGTGTTACAAATATTAGCTGTTGATATCGGTAGGTGGTTTAGGGTGGTTGATAGACAGAGAGTTGGATAGCATGTCATTGAGGTATTTGTTTTGGCTCTTTGTATTCCGAGTTCAAATTCCACCATGGTTCACTTTGCCTCACTTCCTTTCGGGGTCGATAAAATAAGTCAGCAGTCAAGTACTGTGGTTAAGTGAATCAGCTTTGCTCTTTGTTCCTAATTTAAAATCGATATTGGTAGCTGGTAATTAATGTGCTATAGAATACTGATCAACAGAGATATAGTAGGAAAGTGTTTATCTTGAGGTGTATTGTTAGGCCATCCTCATCCTGGGTTTCGATCCTCCTTTCTCTCACCCATCATGTATTCGACACATTTAAACATAACTTCTCAAAAAAACCTTTTGTTTTGTTATATCATTATATTTTCAGTTGAACGCAATCAAAATACACTTATAACAAATTATTATACCAGCAGTTACTGCGTTCTGTGTATATGGAGGATCAACAATTGATATTCTATTCTTGTTAGGAGCTTTCATATCAAGAGAAGGCATATGAAATTTTAAACTTCGTTACCCTTTTAGTAGCAAATATGTGCGTCCCCTTGTCATCCATTCCGGTTTTGCTCCAAGACTTCATCTATCTATGTTGATATTACTTTATATATATTGCCAACGTTTTTCAGCTAGTACCTATTTACATGATCTTGGAAACATTCTCTCTATATTGACATCTTTTGCAACTGAGCTTGCACCATCTCTTTTGTTACTGCAATGTTTTCTTACTTATGTACACCTGTTACTTGTTTTCTGGGCTCATGCATCCACATTTCATTCCGAAAAGCAATCCTTTCTTCTGAATTTGGTCTTACAACATAGTTTCTTGTGATTTTTAAAATTTCTCAAACAATCATTTTTGGTTGATTTGGTAAAGTCTGTATGAATTGATTAATTCGTTCTCTTTTATTTTTTTAGTTTCCGAGTCTTTGATTTCATTCCTTGCTTCAACACTTTCATCATTGCATTAATTTCTTTATTTTTCACATGTTATTCTCGTTCTAACGCTTCCTTTTTTCCCTTCGATCTGTAACCTTCCATATTTTCATTCACCCAGTTTTCTTAGACCTTTCCTCAAATTTGTAACACTATCCTGAATCCTTCTTATTCACCTGCTGCCTGGTAGTCCCTTTATGGTTTTGTCATTCCCAACAAATCAGATACTATATGTTCCCCCAGCAATTACTGGGTCGTTTCTATAATTAATATTTTCTATCTATGACTTCATTAACATGCTCCGTTTTCCCTATAGTTTTCTTTCTATCAGCAGTCCTCAGAGTAATTTCAAGTTCATCTGGGTTTTCATGTTTCGTCATCATCATGTGCCACAATTGCATGGAACACCTACCTTATTACAGATGTTATATTCATGTTTTATTCGCTCGTTATCAACTCTTAATTTCTTCAGCCACTCTCATTCTTTTCATCCCTTGGGAATATTTTGTTAATTTGATATTGGTCCATCTTTTTATACCATAATTTGGGTTTCTTTAGTGTGGAGTCTCTGTTTAAGTTCTTCCAGAACTACATTTATGCGCTTATTTTAATCCTGTATTCGTGTTCAAGTTCCTGGTATTTCTCCTTAGGTCTAAGTTCGCCTAATTTCTTTGTTGTCAAGGATGCTGGTATCTTTCTTTATTTCTTTATCGGCCTCCTCTTTTTCGTTCATTAACTACGTAGACTTGTTTCAACATTTTTAGACCCATTTACATTCTTTCCCAGTTCGTTACCCAATAGTTCTACAATATCGTGAATTATACGATTATTCTCATCACTTAATATTTTCCTATTTCTATTTGACAATATGTCGCAAATATTATCTTGTTTATTATCACGCAATTGGATTTCTTTAGGATTTACAAATTCAACCTTAACATCCTCCACCACATCCCCTCCTTCATTTGTCCTTCTCTCTTCGTCAATCACCCTATTTTAGCTCTGCTAATTTTACTACTACTACGACTACTACTACTACTACTACTACTACTACTACTACTACTACTACTACTACTACTACCACCACCACCACCACCACTACTACTACTACTACTACTACTACTACTACTACTACTACTACTACTACTATCATTGATACAATATCAGTAAATATGAAATGTAACCGCCAGTCAAAAATGTAAATTGGATAGTCCTATCAAAATTGCGCTTATAAAGAGGACCAACCACCATATTTCAACAGTTGACACTGGATTTACACTTGGTTGATCTGGAAAGCAATATTAGGAAGAAAAAGCCGAACGGATGAAAATTTCACTGGGAACATTTGACGTTGAAAAATCAAATCGCCATCGATGCATATGGCGTAGGAAATACATGAATTGAATCAATTAATATTTTACATCTGTATTACACTGATCTAGGGACAAAAGTCTTATCAGTAATGTTATTACATTTTCTCTGCTTATCTTTCACTGTATTTATGATTTGAAAGCATATATCTCTCGCATAAGATTTTATTTTAAAAGTACTTCCTGCTTTATTTGATATTTTGAAATAATCTTTGATTCCTTTTCACACTGATGATATGTAAAGATCGAATTACATACTAGTTATTCGGATTTTATTATATGTGTTATTTTGTGAAAGCTATGTTGTGACACATTTTAAGAGGTTTCTTGAGATTTCAGTCATTCAAAAATGAAAAAAATCCTCCTTATACGGTATGAACGATATTTGTATGTATATATAATAGTTCTTCTCCGATAAGTGATATGTGGCTATGTACCTTGCACTTAGATAAATTCAACAAATGAATTTCATAGCACCTATGACTGAACATTGAAATATTGTTATTCCATTGGCAGAGAGAACTACACAGCTTCAAATCGATTATCTTTCCTGGCGTAGCTTTATTCATTTTCGCAATGGCAAGTTCGAATCGCACTAATTTGGGGTTGATATTATCATCATATCGAAGAAGAAATAATTTAAGCTACTGGTATCAATAATATTTACATTTGCTGCTAAAGAAAAGGTGAAGTGTTGACGATATATGATAGTCAATGGCGGATATATGATCGATTAGTTCAGACCGTTTACTACAGTTGTGAGTGTATAAAAAAACTCTGACGTTCACGTTCACTGCAAGTTTGTCAGTTGGTCCATCCAAATATTTTACTCAGATATATATATAAATGGAAAGGCAATGGTTAGAATATCAAAAGGAAACTAATGTGTATTGACATATGCAGTTAAAAACAATATTAGTTGAGGACGAATAGAAATATTTCATTGTCAACTATGCGAGATATTGTTTCGATGAAAAACATTATTTGTTATGAAGTAATATTGCTTATTTTTCTTTGGTTGAATATAAGTATATGTTTTAATATGCCTCAGTTCATTTTTTTTGTTTTTTTGTTTTGCAATTTTCTCACACTTTGATATATTTCCTCATTCATATATAACTTCTTAATTATTGTGTGGGTGGTTTCCTAAGTAAATTTGACGTCAGTGCCAATTTGAGCCCAATATGAGTTGATATGTCTCTATAGCAACACTAGCGAAATCTTCGACAAGTTGTGTTGATTCTACATGTTCAAGGAAGAACCACCAGCTAAGAGAGAAAGAAGCAAGATTCTTTTGATGTTTACAAATAATAGATATCAGCTATGAAATTCTTATTTTCTCTAATATTTAAATATACTCTTTTCTTGGTAATATCCGATACAAAAACTAGGTAAGTTGGTTCAGTATATTTCTCAGATATAGGTACAGAAATTATTTCAGAATACAGAGAGTTCAGAACCATCTACAACTACGCAGTCAATATAAATTTATATATATATAGTTTAGACAACATTTATATTAAGTACATAGTATTTAGATTTTGCATTTGTTGCTAATTCTTAATAATTTTCGTATTTATGTTTGTATTTTTAAATATGATACATAATATTTTAAAGTACATACCGAAGGTTCTGCCAATTTTTGGAATCAGTTGAGATAAAATTAAATAGGACTCAAAACAGTGTACATATTTTTCACTGATTTATTTATATATTCAAGAATAGCAACCTTTAATTTGGCAAGTTATATTAATGAAGAAATTAAGAATAAAGTGACAAAACAATTTGTTTATTTCAGGAAAAGATAAAAAAAGCAACAAAGAAATATAAACCTAAAACCAATAATGATGTCTGGTTATTTATATATAGAAAAGTAAACAGTCTGAAAGGAAAATATTAAGACTATACATAACCTCATTATTTCATAATGATGGCTCATATAACAATTCATTCTGTTAAAATAATTTGTGTGTGAACTAAAATAGAATACTGAGAAAAATATCTCTATCGTAAAAAAAGTAATGAAATTATATACTATGATAACTCTTCTTAATGGTTTGGCTGCATAGTTGTCAATAAGACATTGGACATATAGATGAATTGTAGGGGTTTTTTTTTCATATCCAGTTTCGACGAAGAGTGATGAAGTTGTCCGATCAACGGAACACCCTGCTATTGAAGTGAACGCATAAGTGATTTAGCATTCCATAGACAAGTGTACCCTAAACGTATCCTCGGGGGAGATTCAACTTGACACATTGTGTAACAATCCTGGCATTTTCAATTACATGCACAATCGATCTGATTGTTTTCGAAAAGTGTCATCTCGCCAATTTCGCCCTGAAGTTTTTAATCAGACGAAAACTATGATAAACAAAACTTGCCTAAAACGCCACGCACTAGGATACTCTATGTAATATGTTTCCAACTGATAGGTATCTATGAATCTCGGAACGATTTCTTCTTTCTGAAATAATATAAGCAGATGAATAATAAATCTAAACATTCCACGATTTGAGATTAATCTAACACAATTAACGTTTGTAATTTATTTCTTCTTCTTTTCTTCTTCTTCTTCTTCTTCTTCCTCTTCTTCTTCTTCTTCTTCTTCTTCTTCTTCTACTTCTTCTTCTTCTTCTTCTTCTTCTTCTTCTTCTTCTTCTTCTTCTTCTTCGTCCGCTTATTCCTGAGAATATCGTAGGGTCAAAGTCCTCAAACACTTATACCAGTGGGTTCTGTCAGAAGCAACCGTCTCCAATTGATCCAGCTGGGTTCCCAAGTGAGACCAGCCAAGCTGATGGATGTTATCCAATCATCTTACCTTAAGTATTTTCTTCATGTCAGGAAATTTTCAACAATTGTCTCATCTATCTATTTATTAATTTCTAGAAAGTCAGTATTCCGTGTGTCATAATTCTCGACTATCATTGGTTCATAGGTTTCAAACGACTCCGCCCACCTCAACGACGCCAAACTGAAATTAATATGCATAATGCCAATGAGGGAGTGAGAGGGGAGAGTGTGAACGCTATATGTGTCAGTGTAGAGACATGTGTGTGATGTGTGTGGAAATAAGAGGTAAACGAAAGCAATACCTATTAACGTGTATGCATGTGTATGTACGTGCGCGTATGTTTATGTGTGTGTGCGTGCGTGCAGCGTTCCACAGAAAGTAAAAGCTATCAACATGTGTGAGTGTGTGCGTGTGTAAGTTTGCATGCGTGTGCGCGTTTCCATGCGTGTATGTGTGTGTACGTGTGGCGTTCCACAATCGCCACGCAGTTTATCTGTCTGTGTGCCTGTCTGTCAGTCTAACATACACAGAGTTGTGAAGGGAGTAAATAGGGACCTCTCTTTACATTAACGGATATCTTTTATATTTATTATTGTGTCATTTTTTGACAATTGCTCGAAATGAATACTGATAATAAAAGCAATTCGACTTTATCAAACAGTGAACTACAGCGGCCACAGCGTGAAGCCAGGAATGAAGAAACGGGCCGAACAGCGCCATGAACGCCGAACTTCAGGTGCGAAGACGTGCCTCCATGAAGGAAGAGGGGCTGACTGAACAACGCCAACGAAACACTGGAGCCAAGCAACGACGGCGTGCTGCGATTGTTGAAGACGAACTGGCAGAGCATCATCAGCAGATGGCTAGAATTCAGCAGCAACGGCGTGCTGCGATGGGTGAAGAGGTGCTGGCTGAACAGCGCCAGCACAATACAGAAGTTCAGAGAATGTGTCGCCAAAGTGCTCCTCATTCCAGTAAAGAGGCTAGAAGGCGAACGAATGATATTAAAAATGGATCATGGCAACCGTTGCATTTTCAGATTGGTGGACGCGCAGAGTGTCCACATTGTGGAGCATTGCCTTTGAGGCACGAAAAGACGTGGACCACAATGTGCTGTCATAAAGGAGCAGTTCAACTATAACCCTTGCGAATGCCGGATGATGAGGAGTCACCGGTGTTTAAAATACTAAGTATGTGGGGGCATCAAGGAGACCGAGGTAGATATTCGCGGCAAATTAACAATTCCTTAGCTTTAGCATCGTAGAGAGTTAGTGAGATGTTTGAGAGTAGAGCATGGCAACCGAACGTAGTCATTCAAGGCCGTTTGTATCATTGTATCGTTAATTTAGAAGTTACTCCAGGAGAGAGGCCTCGTTTCGCTCAAATTTACGTTAACGATCCAGATTCTAGTGAATCGGAGGAGGATATCAGGATCGGTTGGATGAAGTTGCCGTGAAATATAACTGAACTTGAACGGCAAAGGTTAAGTGATTTTATCCGTGATTTGCAATCATGGCTTAGACAGTGTAATCCTTATGTTATGGATTTCATGTTGGTGGCTGAACTGCAAAATGTTCAGCAGCAAACATTGGTGATTAAGGCTGACGCAGTGACAAGGAATTAACACGAACGGCGATATAATGCCCCTGAAGGATTTCGTGAAGTTACTGTGTTGATGGACGATAAGCCTGGATCGAGAGATATCGTCCTCAATCGCAGAGATGGTGGTCTCAAGACGATCAATGAATCAAATAGGGCATACGATCCATTGCATTATGTTCTTTTATTCCCAAAAGGTGAAAATGGATGGAACATGTCTGTTCATTTAGAGGATCATGAGAATCAGCATCAACAGGGAGGTAGCAAGAAACACAATAATTCGATTCGCGACTTTAACGCGTTCCATTTGAACGAGAGGAATCAACAGAGAAATGCACTATTTGAAGCCAGCAGATTGTTCCAGGAATACTGTTGTATGGCATTCGCAAAGATCGAAAATCAAAGGCTAAATTATATAGCTACACATCAGCAACATTTCAGAGCTGAATTGTATAATAATATACAGGATGCGATAACAGCCGATGATGCCAATTACAAGCAAATTGGTCGACGCATCATTTTGCCATCGTCGTTCATCAGTGGCCCGAGATATATGAGGATTCTCTATCAGGGTGCAATCGCTATTGTCAGAAAGTTTAGAAAGCCAGATTTGTTTATAACGGTTACATGAAATCCTGAATAGACTGATATTAAGGATGCACTTTTGCCAGGACAACAGCCAAAGGACCATCCTGATATTGTGGCAAGATTATTCAAAGGATATCTGAAAAAGATAATGGATGATGTGGAAAAAGAAGGAATCTTTGGAGGTATATTTTACATACGTAATTGAATTCCAAAAAAGAGGATTTCCCATGCACATTTGCTGATCATTTTACATAGAGATTGCAAATTGAGATGTGCTGAGGATGTCGACAGCATTGTGTGTGCTGAACTGCCGGAGAGGAGGCACTATGCAACTTGGTGGCAAAGTCAATGGTGCACAACCAATGCGGAGTGGCATATCGGAAAGCGCTTTGCATGGAAAATGGCCAATGCAGTAAGCACTTTCCGAAATCTTTTGTCACGAACACTTCCTGGAACGATGGGGATGCTCATCCCTCATACAGAAGACGGTCATCTGCAGATTCTGCGGTTTTGTCGAAAATGTAAACGGTCGACAGTTTACAAATCAATGGGTTGTGCCATACAAACCATATTTGATTATGAAATATAGTTGTCATATTAATGTGGAAATTTGTAGCTCAGTGAAAGCTTGCAAATATCTATTCAAATATGTTTACAAAGGTCATGATCGGGCAATGATCAATGTGAGGAATGAGGAAGCGAACCAAGGAGATGGAGTTGGCAGGTTCCAGGATGTTCGCTCGATTGGATCTAGCGAAGCTTGCTGGAGATTCTTTGATTTTGATCTCAATGAACGCAAACCCAGCGTTCAGAAACTGACGATTCACTTAGAGAATAGGCAAATGGTCTGTTTTCAGGACACTAGAAGATGTGTCGAAAGAATTGCTAACGCACCACCTCCTAAGTCGGAATTGACTGAGTGGTTCAAGCATAATAGGGAACATGCTTTGAAACCGGATGAAAGGCAACTCTACTTCGATTTCCCTTCGCACTATACGTGGGATAAGAAGGGAAAGAAATGGAATGATAGAAAAAAAAGTTGAGATTCATGAATATTGGACGGGTTTGTAATGTCTATCCAGCATCTGGTGATGTGTTTTATCACCGAATTCTGTTGCATTATGATTTTTCGCTGATTTGAAAACAATCAATGGCGTGGAATATGAAACATACCAGGCTGTGTGTCAGCATCTGGGACACCTTCAGGATGACGCTGAATGAAATAAGGCCATGGAAGCTGCAGGAACAACACAGATGCCAGCTCAAATAAGGCAGTTGTTTGTCACGATTCTAAGATTCTACAATCCTTCCGATCCAAGAGAGTTATTTGAACGCCATTGGAGAATTATGGCTGATGATTTTAGGTTTCATCTTCAGGTCGATGTTGAAAATTTGATGAAAGCTATTGTTTTGCTCAATATTGAGTAACTGCTTGAAGTTCATTTGAAATGTTTAACAGATTTCAATTTGCCAATTCCTGATGGAGAAATGCGGCAACGTATCTTAGCATTGAACATGAGAGTGCAGCTTAGACGGTTGCCACTCGATCGGAGTGAACTATTCCAGTTTTATCCACTGGAATAGTAACGTATTGTCGATGAACGTATGCCAATGTTGACTCAATCTCAGAGAGATTGCGTTCTCCACTCGATTTACACTAATGAGCAACTTTGTGCTTTCATAGATGCTCCAGGAGGCACCGGAAATACATTCTGTTTCAACACTATGTTATCGGCAGTCAGAGCTCAGAGGAAGATTGCTCTTCCTGTGGCTTCCAGCAAATATCTGTGTGCCATTGGAGCTCGTCCCAAATAATCAGAGACGTATTGCGTATAAGGCCCGCGAGTTCACTTTTTCCTGTAATGTTACATACACTCAACTCATCCGGACCCAATGGAGCCTTGAAGCATGAGTGGAAGGTCCTGCCACCACTCAGCAAAGTGGCAGTGAACCCACTGTTCACTTCCACTTTGCTGAGTGGTGGAAGGACCTTCCACTCATGCTTCAAGGCTCCATTGGGTCCGGATGAGTTGAGTGTATGTAACATTACAGGACAAAGTGAACTCGCGGGCGTTATACGCAATACGTCTCTGATTATTTATGCCGAGATCTAATGGCACACAGATATTTGCTGGAGGCATTGGACAGAACTTTGAGAGATATCTGCGGTAGTGACCTGCCATTCGGTGGTAAGACTATCGTTCTTGGTGGCGATTTCAGACATGTGCTACCAATTGTTAGGAATACTCAAAGAGCGCAAATTCTCGATGCATGTCTGAAAAAGTCCCCGTTGTGGTGCCATTTCAGAGTTTTGCGATTACACGATAATATGCGACTTCGTATGTTCGGGCAAAACGAAGAGGCTGAGACATACGGCCGATGGTTGGTGCAATTGGGAAACGATGAATTGCCACACGTTGGTGATAATCAGACTGTAAGAATCCCAGACCATTTGGTCATGCCACTGGACCGCCAAGCATTGATTGACTGGGTATTCCCTAATTTGAACGCTTTTTGGCAGAATATCTCCTGCATATCGGAACGCGTTATTCTAACTCATACGAATGCAACGGTCGATGAAATAAATTCACAAGTAGCCGGAATGTTTCCTGGAGAGGAATGATTGACCGTCAGTGCGGATGCAATGGAGCCTAATCAGCAGAACAATATGGATGTTCCGACTGAGTATCTGAATTGACTTCAAATACCCGGATTTCCTCCACATATTTTGAGGTTGAAAAGAGGTATGGCAATTATATTGCTTAGAAATATCAATCATAAAATGGGTCTTTGCAATGGTACCAGATTTATTGTTGAGAGATTGATTAACGGAAGAGTTTTAGAAGCTAAACTCCCAGGCAGAGAGGAATCGGTTCTCATTCTGAGGATCATGCTGAGACCAGGTGAAGATCTGCTGCCATTCATTTGGCAAAGGAGACAGTTTCCCGTCAATTTAGCCTTCTCCATGACTGTCAACAAGGCACAGGGACAGATTTTCAGGCGAGTCGGTGTCTACTTGAATGATCCAGCATTCAGCCATGGGCAACTGAATGTTGTTGCATCTCGAGTATGCGATCCTGATGGTATTAAATTTGCAATTAATACCACTAACAGAGGAACAAACCTGCATATTTTCTGTAATGAAGCTTTAAGCTGATGTATGCATATCTTTAATGCTATCAATAAGCGACGTAAATGATTCGGACATTGGTGCCCCTTGATCAGTATTGTGAACTTTTACAGAGTTATCATTTATGTTCAATGTTATTTAATGTCGTTATGAGCAATAAAAACAAACAAGTATTGGTAAAAATTGCTTTAACTGATGTGTTGCGCAATAAATACCAACAAGTATTGGTAGAAATTGCCTTCACTGCTATGAATATTCGACGTAAATGATTCAGACATTGGTGCCCTTTCATCAGTATTGTGAGCTTTGACAGAGTTATCATTTATGTTCAATATCATTTATTGTCGATAATGAGCAATAAAAACCAACAAGTATTGGTAGAAATTGCCTTCAAATTTATCGCTTCTGATAGCGGTGGTAATAAAACCTCATCATATGCTGGGTCTGGCAAAAGGTTTTGTGCCTATGTCATGGCCGGCCAGGGCTAGAGTAATATTGAAAAACGATTCTATTTTCGAAGTAGAAGGATCCGGCATTTGGAGTTCAAACCAGGCCACCTCCCCGGGTTGAACTCTGGGCAACATTGACTGTCTATTGCTCAGTGGCTAAGAGCCTGGAAATTACTGAATAAATTTTTGTGTCATATGATTTATTGTTTTATTATTATATCTGACCACATATAGATAAGCTTGTTATCCATATCCATATAAATTTGGCATTTGTATAAACCATTTCAAGTAAATAGGGACCTTTTTTACATTGACGGACATCTTTTATATTAATTATCTATATCTATATTTAATATAAAAGATTGGAACTTCCATCATCCTTTTGAGAAACGTGGAACAACCACGTCTATGCAATGATACACGTTTTACAGTCAAGCAGAAAATGAACCATCTCCTAGAGGTCACTATTCTAGGGGGAGCACCTAGAATTGTTCATATACTATCCACAAACGGTACAACGAAGAATCTGCTTTATCTGGAAGATTTTCTTTACTGTTTTTGGTATCACACAGACACCACGGACTCACCTCATACTGTAATCAGACAAACATCCAATACAGTCATGTTCTCTTTTACCAGTCTTCTCTTATCATCTGTTTACCCGGGCGAAGCTGGGTACGTCAGCTAGTTTATTTATTAATTTCAAGAAAGTCAGTATTCCGTGTGTCACAATTCTCGATTATCATTGGTTCATAGGTTTCAAAAGACTCCGCCCACCTCAACAACGCCAAACTGAAATGAATATGCATAATGCCAATGAGGGAGTGAGAGGGGAGAGTGTGAACGCTGTGTTCAATAACTATTAACATGTGTGCGTGTGTATGTACGTGCGCGTATGTTTATGTGTGTGTGCGTGCGTGCAGCGTTCCAAAGAAAGTAAAAACTATCAACATGTGTGAGTGTGTGCGTGTGTAAGTTTGCATGCGTGTGCGTGTTTGCATGCGTGTATGTGTGTGGCGTTCCACAATCGCCACGCAGTTTATCTGTCTGTGTGCCTGTCTGTCAGTCTAACATACACAGAGTTGTGAAGGGAGTAAATAGCGACCTTACTTTATTTGACGGACATCTGTTATATTTATTATTGTGTCATTTTTTATACACTATGTATATGTGTCAGTGTAGAGACATGTGTGTGTATGATGTGTGTGGAAATAAGAGAGGAATGAAAGCAATAACTATTAACATGTGTGCGTGTGTATGTACGTGCGCGAATGTTTATGTGTGTGTGCGTGCAGCGTTCAACAGAAAGTAAACACTATCAACATGTGTGAGTGTGTGCGTGTGTAACTTTGCGTGCGTCTGCGCGTTTCCATGCATGTATGTGTGTGGCGTTCCACAATCGCCACGCAGTTTATCTGTCTGTGTGTCTGCCTGTCAGTCTAACATACACAGAGTTGTGAAGCGAGTAAATAGGTACCTTTCTTTTATATTTATTATTGTGTCATTTTTTGAAAATTGCTCGAAATGAATACTGATAATAAAAGCAATTCGACTTTATCAAACAGCTGACCACTTATAGATAAGCATGTTATCCATATCCATATTAATTTGGCATTTGTATAAACCATTTAAAGTAAATAGAGACCTTTTTTTACATTGACGGTCATGTTGTATATTAATTATCTATATCTATATCTACATATAATATAAAAGATTGCAACTTCCATCATCCTTTTGAGAAACCTGGAACAACCACGTCTATGCAATGATACACGTTTTACAGTTAGGCAGAAAATCAACCATCTGCTAGAGGTCACTATTTTAGGTGGGAGCACCTAGAATTGTTCATATACTATGCACAAACGGTACAACAAAGAATCTGGTATATCTGGAATATTTTTTTTACTGTTCTTTGTTTCACACAGACACCACGGACTCGCCATATACTGTAACCAGACAAACATCCAACACAGTCATGTTCTCTTTTACCTGTCTTCTCTTATCGTCTGTTTACTCGGGCGAAGCTGGGTACGTCGGCTAGTCTATATATTAATTTCAACAATGTCAGTATTCGGTGTGTCATAATTCTCGATTATCATTGGTTCATAAGTTTCAAACGACTCCGCCCACCTCAACGTCACCAAACTTAAATTAATATGCATAATGCCAATGAAGGAGTAAGCGGAGAGAGTAAGAAACAGAGAGGCAAAGCGAACGCTGTAACTATTACCATGTGTGCGTATGTATATACGTGCGCGTATGTTTATATGTATGTGCGTGCGTGCAGTGTTCCACAGAAAGTAAAACTATCAACATGTGTGGAGTATGTGTGTGTGTGTAAGTGCACGGGTGTAAGTATCTGGAAGATTTTTGTTTACTGTTTTTGGTATCACACAGACACCACGGACTCGCCTCATACTGTAACCAGACAAACATCCAATACAGTCATTTTCTCTTTTACCTATCTTCTCTTATCATCTGTTTACCCGGGCGAAGCAGGGTACGTCAGCTAGTATATATAAAACTGAGGATGTTTGTCTCTGTGTGTGTGAGTTTGAATCCCTAAATCTCGAGAACCACCCAGCCAACTGTGTTCAAACATTACACATGTAATACTTATGTTTCAGGGAGTGTTCTGAGCACAACAAATTTCAAATTTCCAATGCCCTAGGGACCACATTAGGCGATTTAGTGATCTCTCTCTATAATTCTTAGTCTTTCTCTTTTTAGATAGATACATACATATAACGTCGCGCCCTTATAATATCTGTCAGTATGTCTGGCTGTCTGCATTACGTCACTTCCCAGAGGATGTCTTTGATGATTTTGAATCCCTAAAACGCGAGAAGTACCCAACCGATTTTTTTCAAACTTTACTTGTGTATTACTTATGTTTCAGGGAGTGTTATGCACATAAATTCAACTTGTTCATACTCTAGGGCCCGCATTAGGTGAAAAACTGCGTTTTTAAAGCTTTTTAGGGGTTTTTGAGGCCTTACGTCAGAGCGATTTCCTTGAAATAGTAATTATGTATTAGTCAGTCTCTTCTTCATACCGTGAGCAAAGGAAATCCAACTTTTTTATGGCCTTAAGTGAAAAACTTCATTTTTTCAGTTTTTTAGGGCTTTTTGGAGGCGTTACGTCTAGCCGATTGTTCCCGAAATTTCAAGGCATATTATGCACATAAAAAAAACATTATTTTCTTGATCCTCTAGGGCCCGCATTAGGTGAAAACCTCCATTTTTCCTGCTTCATCGAGGAAAATGTTAAAGATTATCCAGCCATCAGAGTATTCAGTTTTTTTTATATATTGTCCAGGCATGCAGTTTTTCCATGATTAGGTCTGTTGGCGGCCCGCCTTCCAAAATACATTATCCCGTGCAACGCCGGGTAGTACCACTGCTAGTTCATTATAAATTTTCAATGAGATGAAAACCCCAACTTCACTGATATCCAATGATCTATTGACGGGAATTACAAAGGAGAATTGTACACTTTGTTCTGAAAAACATACTAAATTTCTTGCCGATTGACACACATACAAACATACAAACGCACACACACATACACATACATACACATACACACACATATGCATATATATATATATATATATATATATATATATATATATATATATATATATATATATATATATATATGTGTGTGTGTGTGTGTGTGTGTGTGTGTGTAGTTACGCTAAATTGTTTTCAATCTTATTTAGACTAACTTTACATTTTAAATCCAAAGTAGAATACCGTTACACAATAGTACCAACAAACTTATCGAAACACACAACCACGTTGGTGTATGTCGATGATAGTTTCTGTGTACTATTCTAATTGATTGCAGCAAACAAGTTATGAAAATATATTTAGAGCAAATCATTTTCTTACAATCATGTATATATATTTGAGCTTTTATTTCACAACTCTTCGTATTAATTATACGGTCAAACCATTAATAAACAAAATATACCTCTTAATAATTACAATTATTACTGGAAAGAATGATTAGACAATATTCTCATATGTATTCCTATCGATATCATTAGAGGCTTAGAAACAAATTTCATCTTGTATTCAAAATGTTTGATCCCTCAAGAATGAGGGATTGGTCCTGAGATTTGTTAATTAGTTTGACTGGAAGCTGAAGCCTCTTAAATTCAATGTTTTGACACCACACAAAGAATAATTTTTTAATTGCGAATATGGCGAATTCATACGTCAGTATTTTTGGACAAAATTTTAAACTAATTTTTAAAATGTTAAATAGTTGTATGTGTCATATATTTCTCAAAGACAATTAATGGAGAAAAAGACGTAAGCTACAAGTGGTTTAAATTGCACATTAGATCAGATCCATCAAATTGCTTATGTTTCAGATCTTGTATCAGAAATACATAGGCTATTAATTTCTTAGTGAAAGTGTATCATTCCTAAATGTGATCCCATTACACGACTTATACTATATTTTATCGATGTTACAATGATTTGAAAAGAAGAAATTAGAACGCAGACCTCGGTGCTGAATGAAATTTATATGGGACAAGGCTGATATATTTTTAGGAAATGGATTAACTTCACTAGGGTTTGGCCTACCAGGAGTTTAATTCTTGCTGCTATCTATTCAGAAAATATTGCTTTTATTAAATTTCCCTACAGCACAACGCTAACAATTAAATATTTTTTATCAATGTACAGAGGTATTCTTAACTAATTTATCAATAAATCATACCAAAATTACATTACACAACAACATAATTTACAATCCTGAGATTAATTTCAATTTAAACAGTACATTCTTTGTACCCAGAGGTTTTACGACAATAGATTTCTTTCTCTTTATCATTGACAGCTTGATTGCTCAGAACTCGCAACACAACAAACTAATCACCAATAATCTGTATGTCATTATAACCCTTCATATTAATGGAAATAATTGTTATATTATCTGAATACACATGGACAATTAATTGTATGAAGGGCAAACGAATAACTCCATTAACAATCGGTATAAGATCTACTGTCACAATCTCACTTTGGCTAATTTAATGATTGTAATTTTTTTTTTTCATTTTCCAGATAATATATTGTTCCTTTTCCATGTGTTTGTTCATGTCACTGGAAAATCGATTTTCTGAACATTTAGTTATAATGTTGGGGTTATCCTTTTCATTCATTCTTTAAATGATAATATCTAGGGAATAGTCAGCAGAAATAGTGAAAACAATTTTCAATTTTCATTTCTCGTCATTCCCTGTAGTGATGCACTTTCCGAAATTAAAATACCATTGCTCGAAGGTACGGACGATTAGACGCTGGAACATAGAACATGTTTTTGCAATATTGAAGAGTCTTTTGATTTAGCCATGTAAAAAGACAATACACATTTACACCCATCCATGTTGCCGTATTAATAGCTAACTAACTATACTTGTGTCTTCTACACGAAAAGATATGTTCCAATTTTCTTTCTTGTCTTATTCTCTTCTGTCTGTCTATGACTTCCTCATTCTCATTCAGCTGAAAGATTATCGCCCAAATAATTAAGAGCATTTTCCTATTATATCAATCGTTAAACTAATATATAATCATAATTTTACTGTATTGCTCTCCCGTGTTGTTTTTTATTATTGACTTTTCTAATGATTATATTGATATAATAATTGTTTCTACTTTTTGGCACAAGGCAGGAATTACCCAGTACATTACTGGTACTTTATTTTATCGACCTCTGCATGGATGAAAGGCAAAGTTAATCACGACGGGATTTGAACTCAGATCGTAAAGGGACTTAACTATGCTGGAAAGCATGTCCGACCCTCTACCGATACTGCCAATTCACCGCCCTTTTGATACAATAATGCTGATTTATTGTGGTTAAAATTAAGATTAATATGCAAGTTGCATACACAAAAGAATATATGTTTAACTAAAAATTGACATTGCATCGTGAAATCGTCTCATGTATACATTTCTTTTATTCTAGGTTGCAGTTCCATTAGGACGAAATGATTACTATATAAATAAGCCTACCAATAGACTTGTCGTCTGTGTTTTAGGAGGTTCATGTTTTTGTTGATATAAATCTAAGTATTGCTTACTATTTCATAGGGGAAATAATTACGCAAAATAGTAACGCTTACCGGAATAACAGTTTACTTAATGCCTGGAAAGAAGTAACACAATCTGAAATATTAATATGATTATTTTAAGAAATATTTTCATGTGTAAGTTAATTAAAACAATATATTGTGAAATGAAAAGAGAATTAGGAATATGTCTCTTGAAATGAATTACGTCCGTACTATCTTAAAATCCAACCGGATTCGCTGGTCGATAATACAAATAAATACATCAACAGAGGTTGAATGAATCTGAAAGCTATACCTATATATTTATGAGAAGATGCCAGCATGAGATCAATATTTAATGCAACATTGACGATAGACTCCTACCAAATTCTGACCAGCACAAATATTCAATTAATTATTCAAATATCGCGAGCTGAACCTATTTCAAATGTTTACAATGAACTCCATAATATCTCATTTTGCCTTGCTTGCGAACATATATGGCATTTACGCCTAATTAAATCGAAAACAATTCTTATGCAACATGCTGAAATAGTATAATACATATACTTGTCATACACATGTACCGTTACCATCATTCTTCAATAAACGCCCACCCATTGCAGCTTTCAGGTATAATCCCTAAATTGTATGTTAAGCCCTGGAGATCAGAGGAATTTCAATCCCCAAGGAGGATTGAAATTCAGAATACATAGTCATGTTATATTTTTAATGAATTAGTACTTTATTTTACTGAACCGTAAATGATTACAAGCAAAATTATCTTCTGCCAGATTTGCGTTCTAAGCGCAGAGAGCCGGAACACATTTTACACGTTGTTTTATTTGACACACTAACAACTCAGACAATATACCTCGTATATAACCTTTAAGAGCTGAATGGGCTTCCACAGCATTATTAGAACATATATTTCCCAAAAAATCAGATCTTTCATAAAAGAATTGTGTCCTTATTATATCGCAGTCAAAAGGTTTCGTCATAATATTGAAAAGTTAAACCATTGATCACAAGATTTGTAGAGACGTTTGGGGTAAAAAGGTTAAGTGAAGTAGTGTAATTGAGAATCAAACATGCAACCTAGAATGATTATTTGAAACTTACAATAATTTATGGCATTGAAATAGGGGCTAAAATGTATATTTGGATAATGCTTACACAGAATTGGCTGACACTATGTTTAGAGAAACACGGTTGGCAATACAAAGGGAATCACCAATGATGTAATCCCTCTGAAAAAGAAAATCATAGCTAGATTTTAGTGACGTAATCTATTATTATAATATTTCAATAGAGATATCAATAAGTGTGCCAAGGCTATCGGTAATTTTGCGTGAAATTACGATAAAGATACATAGTTTAATTGTTCTGTTTAGACATTTTGATTTATTTATTCTCTTAACGACAACGAGAATGACGTTAAGTTATAAAAAGTTTCCTCAAACCTCAACTCAATATCCTTGCACTTAGTTGAAAGAAAATAATATTAGGTTGGTACTTTAAAAAAGAGAAAATATCCTTCGTGAGAAAGTGAATACTATACACAATATTGTGTTGGGCATTATAGTCTTTAGATTTAGTCTATACTGTGAGATCAAATGACTTTAGTGTCGACTTTTACTTTTATCTTTCCAGTCTTTCTATCTAGTTCAGAAATAGTGTATCTAGGACTATAATATTGACGTCATATTTTCTTTTATTTATTTTTTGTTAAAAAGGCAGTGTGTATTTCAAAGATGATTAGACTGCTATGATTAGCAAATCAAGAAACCACGCAGTGTCACTGAGAGGCT
Source organism: Eledone cirrhosa (assembly GCA_964016885.1). Classification (NCBI taxonomy): domain Eukaryota; kingdom Metazoa; phylum Mollusca; class Cephalopoda; order Octopoda; family Eledonidae; genus Eledone; species Eledone cirrhosa. The sequence continues at coordinate 193,852,161 of OZ024740.1, forward strand.
CCAATAGATGCGATTATTAGATTGTAGTTTGTGGTGATTATACATCATTCCTACTTTGTTTACAATCAGGCCTAGAAGATGCAACAAAATACGTAGTTACATCCAGCATTCAAAAGAGTGGATATGGAATATTGTGTAGGTGTCATAACTTAGTTAACATCCTCTAATGTGTTTGTAGAAAGTAAATAATCAATATTTATGACTTTTACCTTCCGAAAAACTTTAGAATGTTATAATCCATTAGATTATAACATTCTAATTTATGATAGAATATATTAACCTATCTAAGGTGTCATATCAAAGCCTAAGCCTTTCTCTTTGAGCGGGAAAGCACTCCACTTACGAACAATCGCTGATTCTCTGGAAATCCCAGGTGGGACCAATATTAGAGTGCAGTTCCATACACCTGAGATTGTTGATGATACACACAGCGGCATCCTCGACCAGTTCAACTGATAGGTGTAAAATCAATCAGAGATGCGCATGTGATTCTGACCATCAGACATACCCTCTTCCTTCTCTAGCTTTTCTTCTCCTACTAGAATGAATTCTGCTCCTTCCACATGGCTGGCCTTTTGTTTTCTACTTTCGCGCACAATAAATTCATTCCTTAATCCAATTTCCATCCCCAGATTTCTCATTAATTCGCACAACGTTGCCCTAGCCCTGACGTGGCAATCTGGATATTCCTCGTGAACATGTGCCCCTCAGTTGTCATCTTACAGGAGTGTGATCTGAACGTTAATTTCCACAATTTCTCTAATCTCAGCACACCAGTAAAGACATTAGATCTTCTCTTTTCCCAAAACAAATCTAATAGAAAATATGTACTTTATATTAGATGTACTTTATATTACAATAGCTTACTCTTACTAAAATAATTATTTGTTGAAGTGTGTTTCAAATGTTAATAATACACTACCACGTTTTATTCGATGACTGGATTGTGTGGGTGATGTGTCAAACACACTGGGTTATAGTTATTTACGTTTTATATTCTTATGTGAAATATGATTTATTGATTTTGCAAAGAATTAGAGAATCTAAATCGAAACACTTTATTGTTCCACTACTATATTTAATTTAACAACCATCTGCTTCTAGATAAGTTGACAGATCACTCATATTTCTCCGGAGGGTGGTTGTTTCCCCATATAATTGTATATGATACGTGCAAGTTGTAGAAGTGCGTGTTTCGTTTGGACAATTTGTCCCGTCATCTAAACACCAGTCTCAAAGATGTGTCTACGAAATGCTTTTATGGTGAATGGACAACTAAAGTATAGCAGACGTGTACCAATCAATCATGAACTTAATTGGAATTAATACTATTAAGTACACCTAATGTTATGTGATGTATTATACGTAGCTCATAATTTTCAGTAACGGATAAATATACAAAGACATAGACTTTAATTGTAAGGTTTAAAACTTCTGACTAACATTTATCATTACGATTAGGAATGCAAACTATATAGTGTGTTGTAAAAATAACCAAAACGTGTGTTTTCTATTGTAATTCATTATTTCATTGTTATCTAAGATATATAATATCACAAAACAAACAAAATTTAGTATTTATTGCTTCGAACAATATACGTTGTGTGAATCATATATGTATGATATGTGTATATATATATATATATATATATATCCAGGGGGTGTAACTACGAGTTACTGCAGGTTCACCCGGGTGAGCACTCGATGTTTAGGTTCACTTCTGTGATAATGTGCAGAGCTATACAGAGTGTAATAAATAGAAAGGATAAAAAGGACGATTTATTATTCCTTCATTGCATTTATTGATGGGTGACGCGCGTTTCGCCACTGATCAGCTCAAGGTTCGATCTATATCGATCCTACCCGACTCAATAATCCGCAGCTTGACGGACCTTCCCAAAATGCTATAAGAAAATGAAATACATGCTATGTGATAAAGTCAGATATTCAAGAGTTTAACAAAATGAGTTGTTTTGATTGGTGGGAAGGGTCAAGGTGATGTACTGGCCTGTAGTGTATTGGGGGTGGGTGTGATGGTGAGATGTTGGTGACGATGGGTGGATGAGATAGGCTGTGGTTTGGTGGTGGTTGATTGGCCTTGGTGTGTAGAGTATGTGTGGGTGTGGGTGTTATGAAATGGTGGTTGTTATGGTTGCTCAGTGGGATGGGCTGTGGTATGAGGTTAGTGGGTTGTCAGTAGACGGGTTGGCGTGTGTGTGGGGTGTGGTATTGGTGTCGCTGTCTATGGTAATGGCGTTTATGGTGGTGTGGCGGATGTATTGGTGGCGTCAAGGTCATTACCTAGATACATAGCTAGTCGCTCATCGTCTGGCAGATGCTTTGTATATACTTATACGCACACACATATAGGTATATATGTGCACACATATTGTTGTATAAACACACCCGTCACACAACACACACGCACATCCATGCCCACACATATCGACACACGCCCACACACGGCCATATGTATATGTAAACACATGTATGTGCGTGTGTGCGTGCGGACATGAATATGGAAAGTGGGGGAGTATCGTTGGGGGTGGGGAACGACGGAGATGGGGGAAGGTGAGTGGCAATGTAGAAGGTGTTTTACATACATACGTACACATAGGTATACCCATACATACATATGGGTATGGGCACCTGGACTCACACTCACGTATACAAAATATACACATACTCACTCACACACACGTATACTCAAACACATACATACACATACATATATATATACACACACACGTACATATATATACATATATATACATATATATATATATGTAGTTACCTACATTCCGCGGGCTCACATACATTCTCTGTGCGGGATTTGGTTCAGCTCAGCCAATCAGCGCCAGGAGAAGAGGATGTATCCCTACGCGTTCTGAGGGAGAAATAGCCCGCGAAGATTTGATAAATCTCACAGACTTGCAGCTTGACCATGCTAAGGTAAACACCACTTGTTCTTTTGCTCCGTAAGCACAAACAATATGTAACGACACAACAATTTTACTACGGACCTGGCCAAACGCCTCAGCCAGTCGACCGTATTTTCTCTTGTAATCTTAATTGATTTATTTTATTTCTCTTGGCATGCCAGCTCAACCTCTGTTAATAAATAATGTAAAAACAAGCTAAAGTCGTTGTCGATATTCCTATCATATCTTTCTACCAAACTGGTGGTTCCTCGTGGCAACCTTACCAACTCTCTAAATATCAATAACTCTCCGCTAAATTGGTGACCTTCGACGATTAAGTATGAAAACGCAGCCTATTTGAATTCGCCATTCGTTTTAACGGCAATGTGGAGTGGCTTAACATTTGGAATGTTCGATTCGGGTAGCTAGACTCACTTAGCGTAAGTCCATAAAATTCATAATATTACATTTGTTGAAGCACGCGGCCTGCATTATATTTCTGTCATAACTTTCATGGTAACACTAGTAACTCACGCACACAGACGAACTCAAAAATACAACACAAAAAAAAAGAATTTCTCTGGATATAGAATTTTGCTTTCAACCTTCTGTTGAGGTTGCAGATGGAGACTTAAAGGTTTTGTTTTCCCGCGTACAGCTTGTCTTCTTCAATTGGCTGCGTCATGCCGCATGACGGCTTCTTCGTCACAGGCACATTTTTCAATCGGCCATCTTGGATTGTCTCACCAAATAATTTTCATGGAGGGTGATTTTTTTTTATTGTTCAAATTTTCTTTAGAATATTTTTTAAAGAGAAAAATTAGCAGTATTTCAAAAACTTTTCGCCACGAGGATATTTCAAAACGGCTACCACCAAGTACCAGCCATCAGCAGCAACACATGGCTAATTATTAACCAACACCAGGGAACGACTTGTAACTTTACCGACGCAACCACCATACCTTCTGTCTCGTTACCACAGGGACTCGAGAAATTAAGACATTAGTTTTCTCACCATTATGGCGTCAGACGTGGCGGCCATATTGGTGACTCTGCGTTCTTCAACGCTCGACTTATACTCTACAGAAGATTCATTGTGACTTTGCTTTAACAACAACAACTCTACTAGCTCCCTAGTAAGAGCGTTCCCAAAGAAAAAAGAAGCGAACTTTTTGTTAAAAGAAAAGAAACAATTCTTTCTTTCTTCCTTTTTTTTCAGGCATTTATTTTGGACATTTATTTTTTTTAAACTGTATTATATGAAAATTCATTTCTCTCTATCATTGTATATGTGACCGCACGCACACATTTTCTTTGCTGTATTACATGCCTGCATATATACACACACCACGTTGTTATCTATAGTATGTGATCTTCAAGCGTCGTAATATTCTGCGAGATCCCTTTTCACCTTCTGGAGGTACCAAAACATGCTATCGACACTTGCAGCTTAGTTCACTGTGCACCGCAACACGAGAATGCTAATTGCAGCTGAACTCAAACAGTTTCGCATCTCTTTGCACATTCATCGTTCATAACAACCTCTATCTTGTTATCTTACCCAACTCACCGGGAAAAGAACAAATAGAACTGGACTTGTCAGCTTTCCCCCACTTCTGTGGATTCGCCCGAATAATGGAACTGCAACCCACCTACAGATTCAGCTTGCTTTTTTTCTTATCAAAGCAACCAGCCATTTTTTCCTGGCTCCCTAGCACATTCGGCAATACATCTGGGAGGCCAACATTTTCTCGCCTACCCATCATCTTCTTGCCAGCACTGGTAAACTACCATAATAGCATCGTCCACAGCTACTGGTACAACACTTACCATTAACATTTAATGCAAGAACAGCAACTTCGCCCATGTCAGACTTTATCTGTTTTCTGTTAGACCTTTGGTGGTCACGTATAAACTACGAAACAGCTAGTCATTTGACAGCGGCTCAACACGGCCTGTAGCGCCTCATTTTTTTTCTTGCATGCATCTTTCTGCTCAATTATTTTTTCACTGATGTGCTCTTTCAGCATTTGTTCTTGCTGATTCAATCATCTGTATCGACTACCGTCTAAACTGTACCTTGTGGGTCCTTGGCTTCATCGTTAACGATTTTCGGCTAAAAATCTGCTCGGAGTTGATGTAGTGACCTACATTCCGCGGGCTCACATACATTCTCTGTGCGGGATTTGGCTCAGCTCAGCCAATCAGCGCCAGGAGAAGAGGATGTATCCCTACGCGTTCTGAGGGAGAAATAGCCCGCGAAGATTTGATAAATCTCACAGACTTGCAGCTTGACCATGCTAAGGTAAACACCACTTGTTCTTTTGCTCCGTAAGCACAAACAATATGTAACGACACAACAATTTTACTACGGACCTGGCCAAACGCCTCAGCCAGTCGACCGTATTTTCTCTTGTAATCATAATTGATTTATTTAATTTCTCTTGGCATGCCAGCTCAACCTCTGTTAATAAATAATGTAAAAACAAGCTAAAGTCATTGTCGATATTCCTATCATATCTTTCTACCAAACTGGTGGTTCCTCGTGGCAACATTACCACCTCTAAATACTTCTTCACCAAATATATATATATATGTATATATACATAGATATACACACACACACACATGTACAGACAACACACAAATATACACGCGCATATACACATACATGCACGCACATGAGCTCACCTACAGATATAGTCAGATTCACCCATATACCTATATGTAGACGTGCACATATACACACATACATACATACATATAGACACACACACATACACATACACATACATATATATATATATACAGATACGTAGCCACACATACACACATGTATACACCTGCGCTCACATACACACACACACATACAATAACTATGCGTACACGCACGCACACTCATACGTCCGTATGTGTAAGAGTACTTACACACCGACACACGCTACTGTTGGTTGGGGAGTGGGGATGTGCGTTGTTGGTGTTGGTCAAGTATGGAGATGTGTTTTGTGGTGGTGGTGGTGGTGGAGTTGTGAGGGACAAAAATATATATACAGGATCGAATACCGGTTAGAAGGTGTTTATGGACGTCCGTCGATGTGTGTTGTGGACATGGTGATGGTGGTGGTGCTGGGGTGATGTGTTCGACAAGATGATTACATGATCAGGGGTTACGGTGTGTTATAGGGTAAGGCAGACGGGGGGTGGGGGGTTTATAATACAGTCGATCTGAGAGCGAGGGGGGATATGTGTTGATGATGTTAATGATAATGATTGTTGAGGAATTTGGATGTATCTAGTGGTGGCTGTGGTTGTGTGTACGTGCGACAGTACAATTACAGGGTCGAATTTAGCGTGGTGTTGTAGGTTAGGGTAGACAGAGGGAACATGGGGGGATGTGGTTGTAGGTGTTTATGGTTGGCGTATGACGATGTGTGGTGTGGTGTGGTGGCGATGGTGTGATATGATCGACATTGTATTTACAAGGTCCCTTGTCATTGTGGATTGCAAGGTAGAACGTATCATAGGATACCGATCTAATACGATTTTGCAACGATGAGGTGTGTATGTTGATGTGAATTTTGGTGGTGGTGATGGTTATGCGTGCGGCATGATTACAAATGCGGGCTTAGAAATGGTTACAGGGAGTACAGTACAATAAGTTCATTGAGGTGGGCGATGTTGAGACGGGGTATATGTGGTTATTAATATGGTGTGTCATGGTTAGTATGATTGTTGGTGTGGGTTATGTATGCGGAATGATATACAAAATACGGGCTTACATATGGTTACATGCAATACAATGAAATAAGATAAAGTAATGTAAGATTAGAATTAAAGTTCGTTTAGATGGGCGATGGTGATACGGGGCAGATGTGGTTATTATTATGGTGGGTCATGCTTAGTGCGTGGTTTTCCCGCGAAAGTTTGTGCAGAAAAGGTGTGCATCCTAGTGTGTCTGCAATTGACAATTATGTCCGACCTATAGTTTATTGCGGAATCGAGTTTAATTATTTCCGTGGCTTCAGCTAGGCATAATCTGTAGTGGTTTCTGTCACTGGGGATGTATGCCACGCACACACAACCACAGCCACCACTAGATACATCCAAATTCCTCAACAATCATTATCATTAACATCATCAACACATATCCCCCCTCGCTCCCAGATCGATTGTATTATAGACCCACCACCCCCCCGTCTGCCTTACCCTATAACACACCGTAACCTCTGATCATGTAATCATCTTGTCGAACACATCACCAACCAACAATAGCGTGTGTGTCGGTGTGTAAGTATTCTTACACATACGGACGTATGAGTGTGCGTGCGTGTACGCATAGTTATTGTATGTGTGTGCGTGTATGTGAGTGCAGGTGTATACATGTGTGTATGTGAGGGTACATTTCTGTATATATATATATATGTATATGTGTATGCGT
>OZ024740.1:193877019-193879519 GCA_964016885.1 Eledone cirrhosa
AGATAGTTAGTTAGAAACCCCGTTTAAAAATAATCAAATTTTTCACGCGTTAAAAATAAAAGGTAAAGGCTTGATTACATAATCTAATAGAGGTAGTTTTCTTAATGTGCTTACATTGAGAAAAGGCGAAGATAATTCAGTTCTCACTGGTTTTGTAACAAAAGAAATTATCCAAAAACTTGAGATTACTGTTGTTAAACTTGTTTTCCTAGATCAACTTTGATACTGCAGCCTTATGATCAATGGCATTCCAGACATGATCCTGTTGTCGTTTTATTGATAATGTGTTTCTAGTATACCTTTCATTTCGACGAAATATAGTATAATCGGGCTGATATTTCTAAGAGGTTGCACAACTGCAACGAGATGATGCTGATGATTGCCTAAATGACGTTCTCTAGCTGAACCAAGGGAGATTATAAGTTGAAATGACAGTTACGGCTGGGAGAGGTTTTTAAACTACTGATATTAACGGTCAATCTATCAGTCTAACGGTCAATCTATTCAGTGAGGGAATCAATGAATTTATCAGAAATTTGCCCTCCGATGTAAGCGATTAATAGTTAGTGTATTTAGCCTCATGAACAGATTAAATACCCAAACAATTAATTTATTGTTTGAAATTATGAGACTTATAGCGAAAGATATAAAGTTAGATAACTAGAGAACAAGATATTGAGAGGGAGAGAGAATGAGAGTGGGAGAGAGAGAGAGATAAAGGCAGACAGACAAATCAGAAAAATAAAAGATAGACAAACAGATATGAGTATGGTAATTAGATCGTTTTGCGGGATATGCAGTTTCTCGTTTAGGGATTCAGACAACAATCAAGCAAAGCACGAAAGAATCCTGAGATGACCGCTATTTAAGAAACCTTTATACAATGATAGAATATTTTAGGTGAGAGAAATAGTGTTTGTGTATTTATTTATAGCAATGTCTCTCTCTCTCTCTCTCTTTCCCTCTCTCTCTCTCATTTACTTTCTCTCTCACATATATATATATATTTATTAAAATAACAGATTAAAGTTTAAGCAGCGATTATTTGCTTAAACTTTAATCTGTTATTTTAATAAATATTTGCTCTACGGTTCTTATATATTTGATATATATTTATCCTTATCGAGTTCTCTTTGGATTTTAGTCTTCAAATTTATTATTATTACTATATATATATATATATATATATATATATATATATATATATATATATTAGAATTGGTGCTCTGGAATAGCGATATATATATGAATGTATATAGAGTGTATTTTGCAATACACTGTATGCTTAACTAAAAGCATTTTGAAGACCTCACACTATTGTTTTAAAGTACTGACAGCTCTGTTTCTTACTCGTTGGTACTTATCAAAGCTCAGCACTCCTCCTGTTTGCTGAAAATTATGAATGTTGGATTCTTATAGAATTCCAATAATAATCAGGAACAGATTATACAGAGCGGTTGCCGGTCCAGCAAAAATTGAAAATTAGAATTGGTGCTCTGAAATAGCGATATATATATGAATGTATATATAGTGCATTTAATTAAGCATATATATATCGCTATTTCAGAGCACCAATTCTAATTTTCGATTTTTGCTGGACTAATAATTATTTAAATATAGCCAGCGTCTAAACATAACGATCTGTTTCAGTTTTAACGTTATCCTCTTTAGCATATTCATCTTGAGGTTTGAAGTTTTCTTCACTCTTCAAATAGAACTCGCAACATTAAGTTATTGTCTGAATATGACACTATCTCTAAACCAGATTTTGTATTTTATCTAAGGGCGTACTAAAATGTTGGTACCCTTGATATATATATATATATATATATATATATATATCAAGGGTACCAACATTTTAGTACGCCCTTAGATAAAATACAAAATCTGGTTTAGAGATAGTGTCATATTCAGACAATAACTTAATGTTGCGAGTTTAATGTTTTAGATATTAATATATAATTTAATTTAAATGTTAGTTAACCTATAAATTTAATTTAATTAAAATTCTACTACAGATGAGATTATAAAATATTGTGTAATCATAAATTGTGAAAAACTTTTAAATATTACTAATATATACTTTGTAAATTAATTTATAGATTAATTTTAATTTATTTAACCTTTTATTAAAATTCCTTTACAGATAAAATATAACAAAATATCGTGTATTCAATGACAGAGAAATATTTTTTAATGTTATAGACCTAATTAATGTACAAATTAGAAATATATTTATAATTTGGTTTTAATTTGGTTAACCTAAAAATTTAATTTAATTGGCTTAAAATTAAAATCCTAATACAGATGGATTGCAGAGTGTCATGTAATCATAGACTGAGATAGGTTTTAGATGTATACCTAGTTAATATATTCTTTGCAATTTTTGAAAAAATATGTATATATATATATATGTGTATGTGTATATATATGTATATATATATATATATATATATATATATATATATATATATATATATGTGTATATATATATGAATAT
>OZ024740.1:193882019-193969519 GCA_964016885.1 Eledone cirrhosa
ACGAAGTTACTTACATATATACACACACCTAACTGTATAAACTTTTTGTGTATCCATTAGTCAATTTGAACTCTGTTCCCAAACAGACCTGTAATTTTGAATTGTTGTTATTATCAATAAATATATTTCATTATTTCTGAAGACGGCATATATATGAGTTGGTATGTATATTTAATTTTGATAGTTTGTATAATTTTGTATAATTTTGTACATAGATCTGTTAAATATACATGCCAATTCTAACACATATATATCCCAGAAACGATCGTTAAATAATGAACTTTTTTTGTTTAATATAAGGAACTGTTTCATTGTTTTATTCATTATTTTTTTAATATTTTATATATATATATATATATATATATATATAATTATGTATATACTTTCCTTATGCATATTAACGGCTGAGCAGCCTAATTTGCTTATAGAGTGAGTTAATCGAATGAGTTAATCGTTTCATTTTTTCCGTTTATCGTTTTCGGTACCCCGGCCGATTAACTCACTCGATATGCAAATTAGGCTGCTCAGCCGTTAATATGCATAAGGAAAGTATATACTTTCAGACGTTCAATCATCTGGCAGGAAGGTATACGTTGCTGACGATAGCTAATAAGCTTGAAACTAGTACAGCGTTCCTTTGTCAGTGTTGAACAAATGAGCAACGATGGTTGCTAGACACTGTACGGCTTAATTCGGGATGTTTGTTTACAAACACACCGAGAATTATAATAAATGTTCGGTGAATACATACGTACATATATATATATGTGTGCATGTATGTATATGTATATACATACTACTGTACGTCTGTATACATATATGTATGTACGTATACATACTTATATTTAAATAACAGCCGTACTAAGAGTGAGAATTGAAATTTCGTTTCATTTTTTACGTTTATATATATATATATATATATATATATATATATATATATATATATATATATATATGGGCTGACTGAATACACACGTCAAGTGTTTTCTCTCTCTATTTTTCTTTTCGTTCCTGCCTCTTCTCACTCTCTATCTTTTTATTTCATTATTTCTGGCAGTATCGGTAGAGGGTCGGACGCCATGCTTTGACGCATAGAGTTACGACGCTTGCCATTCTGAGTTCAAATCCCGCCGGGGTTAACTTTGCCTTTTATCCTTACGGGGTCGATCAAAATAAAGTACCAGTAATACACTTGGGTATTAGCTCGCCTTGTGCCAAAAGTAGAAACAATTATTTCATATAATTTCTCATTCTACCTTCCAATGCAGGAGTTTATTATCAAAATAATTTGATAATGATAGGCAACATATTTTCATTAGAAATATGGTGACATAAGAGTTAAGAGAATATAATACCTTAAAAACCATTAATCTGGACTGGATACCTAACTATGGAATGTTACCCGATGTCCTCCCACACACACACACACAGCCGCGGCGGACAGGATGGAGAAGGAGTTCCCGCGGAGGACGGCAAGGGAGACCCGCTGGAAAAGCCACTCCAACTCACGGGGTTCACACCTTCGGCTGGGAAGCTCAGCGCCTATGGTGGTGAGTATGGTGGTAGCCCTGGGGCCGAGGACCTGCCAGGGGTACACCCGCAGGAGTAGTGTCCGAAAGGATAGGACATATCAATTGTTAAACTAATGTATTCGCTTGCTTTGGTGTTTCTGTTTACCTTTTGCATACATAATACATATATATTTCTGTGCATACATAATACATATATATTTCTGTGCGTGTGTATGCATATATATATATATATATATATGTATGTATGTATGTATGTATGTATATAGTGTGTGTGTGTTTCTGTCTTGAGTGTATATGTTTCTACAAAATAGCCGAATTTTTCGACATGTCTTATAAATCTCTCTCAATAAATTATTTTATGAATACTTTTAGCTGCAGACTTTTTAAACAACTTCCATCATATCTTTAATCATATCTCAACATTAATGCTTTATATAAATCGCAACACCGTCGTTTGTGTGACAAATATAAGAAACCCACTCTTTCTTTAAATCAGAAGCATATAAATAATTCTATGTAAATGGAAAAATAACACTATTTTCGTTGCAAAAATATGTATATCGACAGCATTCTATACAAATACAAATATATAATTACACATTCGTAAAAAATGTTATCCTTAGATTCTATCTTGATGGGCAAACACTGTGTCAAAGGTTTCGAAATATGCATTTGTAAGAAAATAATGATTAAACATATCTTACGACATGAAGCCATGCTATATTTTCAAAACATATAAAACATATGTTGATATGCTGGATGTCAATTTACCGATATCTGCTTCATCTGAAACATGATAAGGTAAACTTTTCTGAGACTTGCTTGTTTCCGATTATAGAATTTTCCGTTTTCTGAGCATAGTTATATTTGTTTACTGAATTAGACGGTTGTTCTTTTCTGTCATTGATATGGCACACAGTCCACTTTCATACTAACTCGTTTTTTGTTTTTCACCGTGCACATTTATTTATGTCATTTAGTGAAGAGTTCATGCTATTTTCTAAATATTTATATCTAGTCGTTTTCTTGAACATGTTTATGCATTGCAGAAAACATATTTCGTGTTCAAATATGAAAAAAGAAACACACAAAAAAGCGTTGCCATTCTATTTTTATTAAAAAACTTTACGCCATGTATAATCTAATGTTTCAATTCCCACTTTATGTATCAGTTTACTTCATAGCAAAAAAAAAAAAAAATACTTGTGGCTATTTATCTATATATCATTCTCTGTGTTTGACACAATAAATATAAATAAAATATTTCTAAACTTTAATCTTTAGTTTAACTATTAAATAAATCGAACTTATCTGTAGTCTAAAGAGCAACTAACGTCTTTATAAATTTGTTTAAAAGAAAATAAAAGTTATATGAAAATTGCAAATTAGTTTATCTCAAATTCTATTTATCATAAATTTAGGAATGGCAAAAGCCTTACATTCCTAGACGTTTCAAAGTTGAATAAAACTATCAGTTAAACTTTTTCGAATTATTTTATCGCAAGAATTCTAAGCTAAGGAAAGTTATATTTACTATATGCTTATGGTTAGTTTAGAAAATAGAATGTTGATCTTGCTGTAACTATTTATAGGATGACAGAATCGTCTGTTGTAATAAGGAATATATACTATATACCTTGTACTACGGACGTTTTCCTCAATATTTGCGAGACAATATTTCGTCATGAAGATTAAAGAGGATGTCTGAAATTGGGGAAGTGAAGAGAGCTGGAGCATATGCAATAATACGGTAGTAGTGTTTAGCTTAATAAATAAAGCAAATATTTGAATTAAATAGTAATTGCTATTGTGTATAAAACATGTTAATCAAGGCAATAATGATAGTAATTATATTACAAATCTTACTAATAAAATGATTATGACTTAAAACTTCCTTTGAGTTCTGGTTCTTTCCAAATCATGCCGAGTGTCAATCTGTCACCTGATGCAATATTTGATAATACAAACATTTTACAATCAATTGTCACACAAATGATACCACAAGGACACAAACAGCAGTATATTGATAATTCTCTGGGCAGTACCAGTCATTATTTTTCTGTATCTCTTGCACCGATGGCTTTCCAGTTATCCGATCCAAATATTTTTCAGTACACTTTTTTATCATTCCATGTGCACCGACTATCATTGGGATTGTACAGACCTTAAGATGCCACATGTTCTCAATTAAGATTTTCGAAACCATACATCAATTCACAGATATATGAGAGATAAATCAATAAATGCCTCTGAGACACCATCCCAGAAAGACATAGATTCATTTTCAATACGGGGTGAGGAAAGGAAGTTTAACCATGATTGAAAGAAATTCGAATCGCGTATTGACCCTGTATTGCACCGAAATAGTGGAGCTAAAATTGCGACTTTGATAGAAAGATTTCAGGAAGCAACTGGACTACGATGAGGCTTAGTTATCGACTGCAGTTGATTCTCTGTCCCACACTTGGATGATAGAGGTATTCTGACTTAGTAAAGTCCCTGATACCATGAAAAGATCCATAGAAATTTTGTCTTTGTTTAAACCATTATCCTGAAATTAAATACAGGGAAGAGTTACACTGTCACTGATAGAATAAGGTATCGCAGGACTAATATTTCAAGAAGACAGTCTCCTGTCAGTGATGCAATTTACACTCTCAGTAAACATCTTGTCCTTTATAGCGAGGAAATAGAAAGGGTAATTTATACACAGGAGAAACAAAAACCTGACACATAATTGCTTCTATTTTTGGCACAAGGCCAGCAATTAACCAGTACATTATTGGTACTTTATTTCATCGACCCCGTAAGGATGAAAGGCAAAGTTAACCTGGCGTATAATTAAGAACATAAATGGTATTAAGAAAAACGTTGACAGATAAGATGTTATCACGTAGGTGGGCGCACGACACATATGCAAGCTGGGTGGTAAGGAAACAACAGCTAAGGCTGCTAGCTGCTATATCGATTAAGAACTTACATCACTAATGATTATGAAAGTAAAGATCTGTCGAATGAATTCTTATCTAAGTAGTATGTAACATATGCCATCAAAATACGTATAACAGTGATTAGAAAATAATTATTATGTGCTGAAGTTCAAACAGAATCCTTTTAATTCTTCATTATATGTATTGTATGTATATATATATATATGTGTGTGTGTGTGCGTGCATACTTATTTGTACATATATATATATGGTACACGTGACCTTGGTGTTCCTATAACACATGTATATATGTATGTATGTAAACAGTTATGTACATATATGTATGTGTATGTGTGTAAGTAATTTTCTTATGTGTATGTATATATATATATATTTAAATAGAGTTGACTTGTACTAGACATTTCTGATGATTTCCTATGAAAGAAACAGTTCTAGTATATGTAGGTATATATAGACAGAGGGGCGTAGGAATGAGATTGAGAGAAAGTGTGAGCAATTGCAACGTTAGAGGTGCATTTAACTACATATTCTAATATTTCCGAGACTTCAATTTTCTCAGAGAAAGACAATTATGTAAGTGAGATGAACAAGATAATGACTTATGACTTATGTGATTTATTCTCTTTTTCGTCATTTAATATACCTCTGCATATTTCCTAACTAGATAGTGTTTTTCACATATGCCTAAGAACTTCTGACGTAATTCCAATTCATATATATAATTAATACAAAATAAAAACCAATGTTGCTATTCAAATTCCGACTTTTTAATTTCTATAATTGTTTCTATAGAGATAAATGTGGCTCCAGTATATAGAATTAATAAATTAATCAGTCAAACAATCAATAATCAATAAGTTAAATGGCACTGAAGCATAAATCATCATTTAATCAGGAAAAATAGATAAATCTATTGAGTTACTTAACACACCCAGTTAAAATAAAAGCAAGATTTCGAAAACCGAACAGAAGACGTTGGAGATATGGAGCAATTGATTTGTGTAACGAAGGAATAGTGTATTGATATAAGTATTAAAGGTGAAGTTCCACAGTAAAGAAGCATATTGCTATAAAATAGAGTACGTAGATTTGAAATAACAATACATATTTAGAACGATAATATTTGTGTAAATATGAACATTCTGGTGTACTGCTTAAATTCATCGAAAACATCTTAATCACACGAAATAAAGGAAAGGAATACTACTATATTGTTTTCCGTATATAATCGTTAACACATTGATTTATAAACAAAGATACCGTTATATTTTGACCGGTGCTAATAACGTGAAATATTAGGAACGGTATATGCTAATGATAGTGACCGGTCAATTATTTACCACACACTACAGTAATGTGTTTGATATACTTACCCAATTACTACTAACATTTAATCTATATGGAGAGGGCGTAAGAAAAAATGTAAGTGTAAGATGGAAGTAGGCCATAAGAAACTTATTTTACTGAAATCACAAACTATACTAAATAAAAGTGAATGAATTTAACAATATATATATATATATATATATATATATATATACAAGCAAATATATATTTATGTGTGTATATACATGTGTTCCTCAAAATATTTCTCTACGTTTTGATCCCATCACACTTACAATACGACACACATGCACACACATATATGTTTATATACAGTCACACATACACACTCATAGTCTTTAAAACCATATACCTGAAATAGAATTTATTTTGACAATCCCCTTTGCTTCTCTCCTTTACCTCTCTCCCTCTATAGCAATTGTCTCTATCTTACATTCCCCCTTCTCCAACCCCATCTGAACTCTTGACCAATCCTTTAACACAACTGAGACTATTCCTAAAAATAATTTTGTTCTGTAAAAAGACACAACTACCACCACTACTATGACTACTTCTCTCTATATATAGAAAGTTCTACTTTAGACCATGTCTCCACAAGAAAGATGAACACGTCAACACTTAATTTTAACTTTCTCATTTTTTTTATTTTTAATTCTTTTTAATTCTTTTGGTCTGCAAAATCTATATCTTCTATTCCACGACAAATTCCTAACGCATTTTAAATTACCCAATTAAACGTATATATTATGTATATATATCTTACGGTTGTAATATTTATAACAGGTAATTACGGTTGTAATATTTATAACAGGTAATGCATTGGCAGCATTTTTATCACATATTTTTGCCTTGCCGGAGTACCTTTTGAGATTGTGATAACTATATTGTGTATGATGATGTGAGTATCTGTCTCAGACGGACTGTAAAACCATCATATTTACCATAAACAGAATTTGTTTGATAATACAAATATATTTGATTTTGTTACTCTTTGTGTATTAAACAAAGACAGATTATATTTCCGTCGATTCTAGCCTGGGAGAATGTATTTTTTTGCACAAAGTATAGGTCCGGAATGTTAGATTCCACATCCCTATGGATAAATAGTACTGTGTCTAGAGATAGGTTTTTGCCACCTATTTTATAGGAAAATGAGAATCGATAAGAATTCTTCAATTCGGACTCGTTTTTGATTTAAAATATAATGACATTCAAATTTTGTTCAAATTGAGGACATCGAGAACCTAGGAATTGAGGTCAATTATATTAAAAATTATCATTATATTAAAAAGATGTTCAGCCTTGTTTCTATCAAAGTATATTGGTGTTGCACGTAACTTAAGTCTTTAGGCAGAAGCCTGCAAAATATAATAGATTATTTCCGAAAATGACAAAAGCAATCTAACTTCTAAATCCATGTGAAAACCATGTCATATTTTTTGAAATAAAATATTTTGTATTCAACCTAAAATGTTTTAGTTTTGTTCCATATTATAATAGAGTTTATATGATATTTTTCACAATATTATGCGTATAAAGCAATTGATTTCATCGTATCCTACTAGCTTATTTAGAAAATGTTAGCCAACTTTTAAGAATTATATGTTGCTCTTGAAAGAACTATTTAACTTTGGAGAATCATTCGTGACAGAATAAAGCAAAGGATGAAACGAATGTTTATATCCTCTGATGTATACTCAATTATTCTTCGTTTCTAAACATTCTCTACCCAACAAATTGCATCCAATGCCCCCTGTAAAATAAATTAGCTACAAATGTATAAAAATAGACTCTGGTTATTGAAGGGTTTATGTGCTTTAGAATGAATTGAATAGGAAAATAAATTACTTCATAACATAAATATTGCATAATGCTATTAGAATGCTCTTACAGTTAGATGGTAGAGAGGAAATGTATACATGAACTACATACGTTATTCAGTGCAAAAATGAAATTGAATTCAAAAACACTGTTTTTAGAGAGGAAACAAAATCCTGTGTTTAACATAAGATCATTTTCCATTTGAAACTTTGAATTTTTCCATTTGAAGCTACAAAGTATATTTTGCTGAGTATTTCGACGGGCAAAATACACAGTAAATAGAAAATTGATTTCCGCGCTTTAAGGTTGCTATAAGATAAAATAAAGAAACATCTCTGCACAAAAAAAAGATTGGAAACAAAATTGTCTTTAGAAATATGCAAAGAAGGAATATTTTAGGAAACACTTAACGAATATTCTTTTGTAGCCTTTATATTTTAGCAGATCCAGAATATATTTTATATGGCAGCTGCAACTTCGATTCATACTTAATATAATATTGTATATACATGAACTGAGGGTCCGCTAAGGTGAAACAATTGTTCTCGGTATGGTGAACTAACTGTTGTGTAACCACTTATATATATATATATAGAGAGAGAGAGAGATGTTGAGTATATGTTGGTTGTATACTAACACCTCAGTATGCAGGCTGGAGTACTCAACTGATTCCAGTTCCTCAGTGAAATAACAACCAAACCAGGAACTGGGCATATCAGTGTATTGACAAAAGTATACACCTCAACAACATATGTACTTGTCTATACCACACTAATTCGGACTGGCTGAAGAGGTCACAGCCAAAGATGACTGTCACGGAAATATATATCGCAGTAATAAACGAAGCTAAATTTTAAACATTTGACTTATTTATTTTACTTTATATATATATATATATATATATATATATATATATATATATATATATATATATATATATATATATATATATAAACATTTAGCGAGAATCGCATTTCGGCGGGTAGAAATTGGCGAAACGCAACTTCCGTATTGTGCAGACAAGCGCTCCATGGATATGAAGATGATACCAGAGCTATAAATATAAGTTAAAATGGTCATACACGCTGAGACGATGGTTAAGAACCCATTAACCACCTTAGCCAAAAAAGCGAACAAGCTAAACGGGTCAAACAAAATGAGATATGATTGAAATAGTTACCCGGACCCTCGGGGAAGATGGAATACTCCGAAATTGGGTTTCTGCAACACCTAAATCAATAATACTGTCTGCTTATAAAAAATAAGCTTTTGGTATAATGAGCGAACAAGGCATCGCTTTCTCAACAGGTTTTTGTTCTTCATGTGCCAGAATATCACAAAGGGTCATGTTGCCAAAGGAGAGACACAAAAACAAAGAAAAGAATCCACAGTCACTGAAGAGGTCACAGAATGTGTGACGAAAGAAGTTTTGACAATATATGAAGAATCGTCTGGTTGTGGAACCAACCAACCGGAAATTTATAAATTCTTAAATTTATAAATTTAATTTATAATAAATTGAAGTGAAAGCATGTGGTGCGTGTGTTTCTTATTTGCAACATGACCCTCCCAAAGCATAACAACATATATATATATATATATATATATATATATATATATATACTCTAGGTACGTATTAAGTATTAGGGATCATAATCATTAGAAGTGCTATTATCATGTATGTTTTGTTTACAGTAATTGATATCTATTTTGCAGTCTCAAATGCATACATAAACATTAGAAGCATTTATTTTCATTGCTACTATAATCATCATTGCCATTATCATTACCGTATTTGTCAACGTTGTAATCATCACCATAATAATCCCAATACTCGTTAGCATCACATTAGTTTTAATATTCATACAATTATACCTTGTTAAATCAAGTTACTGATATTTAAACTAGAAATAATGAACATCATCATCATCAACACTTCAAACAGCTGAACATTCCTGCCAATGTCTCTCCACAATTCATGATTTTCTATTGCTCTTGGCTATTGCTTCCTAGTGAGATGTGTAACGTCTGAGAATTGATCGATGAGATTTCGAGCAGGTCTTCGACTGCGTTTCCCGTGAGTCGGGTCCCAAAATTGTAGCTTGTGGATAACTTCCTGTTTACATATCCCTCAATGTCCTGCAAATTAAAATCGTCTTTGAGCAATTGTAGTTGTTATCTTGGACACATTTCAGTATAAATTTTCATTTGTAATACGTTGACGCCAGTTTATGATTTGTAGAACCATAAGTATTTTAGTATGTGCACCATTTCTTTTTTATTCTTTTTCGTGTGATTGTATCAGAGTGCATGCAGCTGATCCATACACCAGCACTTGCTCAACAGACGTTCTGAAGGAAAAATAATACCCGATGGAAAATGAAACTATGTCTTGAATGATAAGACATTCTTTTTCCTATTTTCGGTGCTTTACATATTGATGTAAGTAATTAAATAAAACTATCAGGTCATCCGCAATAAATAAATGTTAACGACAGACTTTAAAGTATAAGTTCTATATTTCCCTTTGGCCCAACCGACTTGCACATAACTGAAATATGTGCTCAAGATACTTTTGTCTTAAAGGGCATACGGGCATACGGGCATTCATTGCTAAAATATGCCTAATGAGGATATATATATATATATATTTGTGTTTGTGGAGGGGGGGGGGGGTGAATGCGTGTGTGTATGTGTGTGTGTCTATGTGTGTGTGTGCGTGGATATATATATATATATATATATTTATATATAATTTGATAACTTTGATATGTCTTGGCCAGTATTGCCCCAGCCCATATCTAACTTAATAGCCATTCCGATAATGAGTTTGCGGAATCCGGAATTTCGTGATGAGTTTGTACAAAGACGTTTTGAATTTCGCGGGGCGTGTTCCAGTTTATATTTGTTTTGGTGTAATGTTAAAAAGAGCGGAACCACTTGAGAGGAAATAATTTTGCTGTAATGTTGTGTTGAAATGCGAGTTTGATGTTTTGTTGTGGGCAGAGAGCGCAAGGCCCATCCCTTAGGTTTATTTTACAGATGGTGCCAATATCGTTTGGGCAATGCTGATGGAATATGACATCCTGGAGCTAGGAATCACCTGAAAAAATTATTATTTTGCTGTGCTTGTTGATGTCGATAATGTCATTGGAATAGTTAATGAAGGGAAGTGGGCCCAACACTACTGAATTTGGCTGAGCTTCATTGTAATTCTTTGACTACTATATTTTAGTCTCTGTTTATCAGGAAACACTTGATTCATTAGCGTAATCTTCTAGAGATAGCAATGTTGCATAGTGTTTTGAAAGGACGTTGTGATCAAGCCTGTCAAAGGCGTTACTGTAATCAAGGTGTATGACATCAGTGTTTGAGCCTTCTCCCAAAGTTCTTAAAATGTCATCAATTTGATGTTGGAGCTGGATTTTTTCTTAATCGTTAGAACAAGAAGACGGATCCTTAAACTCGAGAAGTGACTCCTCTGTTACTTTGTCAGCTGTTGATTTGAAAGTATCTAGTTTCAAACTGTTTTAGACAAATCAACACAGGGTTTGTGGTGGTCTCCCATGTTACCAGAATGGCACTGTTGTACAAAATACGCGACCATACTGTGCTTCAAACAATGCCTCTGATATATTCTTTTGAAGCGTAATATGGTCAAGAGGCCCAATTGCCACCAGGCAAGCTTACGTACTTGCCAGTCCGCCACTGTATATCAATATATTCATATCTATCAATCTATCTGTCCAAGTCGACATTCCGTGACATATAACACAACTAGCATGAAATAACGCATGCGTATGTGTATGTCTCCTTGATAAATGTAGCACTAGATAGTTACCCTACTAATTAAAAACCATTAATCTGGATACCGAAATATGGAATGTTACGCGATGACCCCCTCTCCCCAACAGCCCAGGCGGACAGGACGCAATTCATATGCACCTTTACTACCTATATATATATATATATATATATATATATATATATATATATATATATATATATATATATATATATATATATATATATATTTATATATATATATATATATATTGTTTTTCTGCGTTTCTTTATGAGACTTTCCAAGTACTCACACATGTTTTATATTGCCTCGTCTGACGAACGAATGAAGACGTTTCTTTCGTATTCGCCTCATTCGGGAAACCTCTGGTAATGAGGTAATTATATTGTATTGATTTTTATACATTAAAAATTTTGCTCTGATACTTACATAGAGCACTCTTCACTTCTATGACCTTTTCTGTTTTCAACGGAAATTTCAATACTTATATATATATATATATATATATATATATATATATATATATATATATATATAACGAAGGAAATGTGGTAAGGAACCAGGTGGACCGTCGAAACGGCTTGAGCTCAGCCGTCGGGGTCTTACTTGTTCCTATATATATATATATATATATATATATATATATATATATATAGTAATAATTGTTTCTACTTTTGGCACAAGGCCAGCAATTATGCCAGTGCATTACTGGCACTTTATTATATCGACCCCGTAAGAATGAAAGGCAAATTAACCTCGGCGGAATTTTAACTCAGATCATAAAAGGAAGTAACTCTATGCTTCAAAGTATGGCGTCCGATACTGCTAATCCACCGCCCTCTATATATATAGTAATAATAGTAAATTTGAAGACTAAAATCCAAAGAGGGCTCGATAAGGATAAATATATATCAAATATATAAGAACCGTAGAGCAAATATGTATTAAAATAACAGATAAAAGTTTAAGCAAAGAATCGCTGCATTCACATATATATAAGGAAAATAAATCGAAAATATTTCCTTTACCGGTTTCACAGTTATTATGCTTTTCAAAAGTAGAACAATTGAGATGGAGGGTTTGTAGTTTGTCTCGCATCGGAGACAAACCACAATCCCTCCATCTCAATTCTAGTTTTGAAAAGCATAATAACTGTGAAACCGGTAAAGGAAATAAATAAATACTCTTAAAAAGACTCGTTGCATTTTCGATTTCTTCTCCTTAAACTTTCACCCGTGTAGGACATCTCGTTTTTTATTTACAAAAACCTCATTTTCCCATATATATATATATATATATATATATATATATACATATGTAGAGGTTATATTTAATTTGTTGGGATACAACAAGCAAAATATTTTTATAACTGATATAAAGCACTCAATAAATTATTGGAGTATATATATATATATGCAATATATTACCAAATGGAAACTATATTTATAAAACCATATTTATTTCATTATACATATTTCAAGGGCCACCCAAAGCACACTATGGTGCGCTTTCGTCAACTAACCTATATTATATTTTATCTGATGAAAGCGCACCATAGTTTGCTTTGGGTGGCCCTTGAAATATGTATAATGAAATAAATATGGTTTTATACATATAGTTTCCATTTGTTAATATATTGTATATATATATATATATATATATATATATATATATATATATATATATATATATATAGCGAAGGAAATGTGGTAAGGTACCAGGTGGACCATAACGCACCAAAGTACTCAATACTTAGGGTAGTAGAGTGGGTAATAGGAACAAGTAAGACCCCGACGGCTGAGCTCAAGCCGTTTCGACGGCTAATTCTGTCCAGAATTAGCCGTCGAAACGGCTTGAGCTCAGCCGTCGGGGTCTTACTTGTTCCTATATATATATATATATATAAATATATATATTTATTGAAATAACAGATTAAAGTAAAGAATCGCTGCTTTCCCCCTTAACGGGATCTTCTCAAATAAATATTTGCTCTACGGTCCTTATATATTTGATATATATTTATCCTTATCCAGCCCTCTTTGGATTTTAGTCTTCAAATTCATTATTATTACTATATATATATATATATATATATATGTGTGTGTGTGTGTGTGTGTGTATGTGTGAGTAAAATTGTAGTTCCTGTCTGTTTATGTGTTTGTTCACGAACTCCTCCTATGGTTTTGGAGATAGACCACCAGATTTATTATGAAACTACATTACCCAGGGTACTTGGATAAGTATATTTTATATCAATCAATGTGTGTGTGTGTGTGTGTGTGTGTGTGTATGTGTGAGTAAAATTGTAGTTCCTGTCTGTTTGTTTGTTTGTTCACGAACTCCTCCTATGGTTTTGGAGATAGACCACCAGATATATTATGAAACTACATTACCTAGGGTACTTGGATAAGTATATTTTATATCAATCAAAGGGTTTCCCGGGGGTGTAAACCCCCACTTAAATTGTTTTCCCTTCGAATTTTATAAAATTTAAACCATTGATAAATGAGAAGATATAGTGCCTTTTCACAAAACTTCACCAAATTTCAATACAATTAAGACATGCTAATGGGGGCTAAACCCCCTTTAGTGAAACGTTTGGCCAATAAATGTAACAAGATGTGTTATAACAAGATTGCTTGAAGACTTTATTGAAGCAACCATTATATTCGGGGCTTACAAAGGTTAAGCTCTTCTTATTCAGAAGGTTCCACCTATACTAAGTGATAGCGAGTTTCCTTTTACATTTAAGAGGATACAGTCCCCAGTGATGCCATGCCTTGCCATGAGCATCAATAAGAGTCAACGTCAAACTTTCAAAACTATTGGTTCATATCTGACAAACCCATGTTTCAGTCATGGCATGTTTTATATGGCTGTTTCAAGGAGTGGAACTTAAAAAATCTCTACATTTTAGCAAATCAAAGAAAGACAAGAAATGTTGTTTACCCTGAAGGTCTTCATTAGGACAAAGTATGAAATATATGTTCATGTATTTATTATGTTAAAAAATAATTAATTAAACTATGAATTTCTAATTTGAAAATAATGCTTTGCACAAAGATGAAATGATCAAGTTTTGAATTGATATTTTGAAAAATAATTACAAGAAACAAAATAAGAATAAGATCTTAATAATGTAATTTTGATTTGATAATAATGTAATTTTGATTTGATAATAATGTAATTTTGATTTTAATAATGTAATTTTGATTTTACAAAAAATAATGTTTTCCAATGTTTTATGCATTACATTTTACATTGAAATGCAGTGTTTTTTCTCCATAAATCACTGATTTGAAATCAATCATCATTTTCTTACAAGGCGTGGGTAATTCGGCTAGTATAATATATAATTGTTTCTACTTTTGGCACAAGGGCAGCAATTACCCAGTACATTACTGGTACTTTATTTTATCGACCCCGTAAGGATGAAAGGCAAAGTTAACCTCGGCGGTATATATATATAGTAGAGGTGCAAATAAATTGCGTTTACATGTAAGAACATATTATCTGCGGAGATCCCGATTCCAGAAACATATGTAACATGTTAATTAAAAATGTATGTGATGCAATACTGATTTTTTGTTCCCATTTATTATAATCATATATATATATATATATGTAGGATCCCGATGTAAATGGAGAGGCCACCACTGTTAGGAAAGGTAATCTATACGTTAGTAGAGTGTAGGTATATTCATTTAGTGATACGAATGACTTCTGCATGACTAGACCTGTGTCGTTTCAAAGAAATCATCTGTTCTTGTAGTATATAAATCATATCTATAATAAAAGGAACACACACTCGCGCTCGTACACACTCACACACACATTTATATATATATATATATATATATATATATATATATATATATATATATATATATATATATATATATATATATATATATATATATATATCATTGAATAAGTGAGTGCTTGTAATTGCTTGCTTATATGTGTCTGCGCGTGTGTGAGTGTTAATCTTTTATAGATATAACTTCTACAAGACTAGATCGGATCATTTCTTTCAAATAAAACAGTGTCCTTGGTATAATAGGATTAAATCGACAGTAGGACGACAAACACATGTATTGAAAAATGATTTGCAACAGGATTAGAATGTTTCTCACATATACAATACAACCCTTGTGAGTCAGTTGACGATTTTACCGAAAATTCATTTGGTCATTTAGTAATCCAATACCTTGTTAGTGATTTTCTGTTTTTTGAAGAACGATTCAGAAAATATTTTCTGGGAAAGCATGACAGTGGTGCCAACTCCGCCTTGGGCCAACACACTAATGATATTGTTTACAAAGATAATGAAATGTATACCATTACTTTTGTCTTACATTTTCACTCATCATTAATACTTTCCCTTGTATATCTTGTGGTTCAGTAGTTGATGCTGTTTTTTTTTCAGTTGGATTTTCTATCGCACTTCGTGATGTTACCGATTTCTAATACAATGTAGTATATACTTGGCAAAATTATCAACTATCTCGGATATTTTTGCCAAACGATAAAACCTAGAAATATTCAGACATAGAAAAAGATTATCAAACATGAATTGGCAGTATCGGTAGAGGGTTGGCCGCCATGCTTTCTAGTATAGTTACCTCCCTTTACAGTCTGAGTTCAAATCCCGCGAGGTTAACTTTGCCTTTTATCCTTACGGGGTCTATAAAATAAAATACCAGTAATGTACTGGGTAATTGTTGGCCTTGTGCCTAAAGTAGAAACAATTATTAATACTTCTTTTTTTAATAGTAGGCCATTATTGTTTATTATGATGGCAAATTAATGTTAATGCGAGCTACCACTGAGAATATAATTAAATACGACTCCGTGTATATACTAATCTGTTTTAGATATTGTGTAATTGGTAGCATTGTAGACAATACAGGTATATTTAGATAGTAAATATAAGCTTTTTAAGAGAGACATGATTCATAGGTAAATGAATCATTATCATACCTGATAGTCTGTGCAATGTGTTTTTTTTAAGAGCAAATAGCGTCAAGATAGATAATAATTAATCCCTCTTGTTAAAAGTTCAAACATATTCCATTTGCCTGAATCAATTCTTTTTTTAAATACGAATAAAACAATCTAAATAAAAAATATATGCATCGTAATATTGTTAAACAACTGAAGACATAAAGTTTATTAAATTCTTAATGGAACTTCGACGGTAATGTATGATTGGATTTCAAATCCTATGGAGATTTCTTTTGTTTTACAGTTTGCCCTACCATATATATACGAGTTTCATTCGATCATGTATAGTCCTCCTTGGCTTCACATCAAGAATAATCTACTTACATTGATAATTTACTAGACAACATGTTTCTTGTTAAACCTGTCATATTATATGTAATTCCTTCTGTTAACAAGCATAATCAAGATGTATTGCCTTGATGCAAAGCCAAAGATATACTAGCATACAGAAAACGTAAACGTAACTCTTATATATCACATTATGAGATTTTATTCAAGTTGTGTAAATTGTATGAATATTCTGGTGGATGCATATTAGAACGACGTTTTCATCTGATTCAGACCTCATCAATATAAAGAGAAATACTGAGTTGCAAAATAAATAACTAGTGGTCCGGTGGTCCGACTGACAGGTTTTGCTAAAAATTACAAAATAATTACAAAAAAAAAAAAAATAACTTCAATCGCCATGCAAAGTGACCTGAGAGCAGGAAGCCATGAGGAGGAACACAGCCGAATTTAATTGGAGGGCAAAGGAGCAATTACCCAGGGCCTCCTGCTGTGGAGGGCCCCATCAGTGATGCCCGTAGCAATTCATTTGTGCACTCAGATGGTATTTTTGGTGTCAGGATGGTTAGAACTTTTGAATTTAATACCTGCATGTATAAATTTTCAATTCCATTTGCTTGCGCCAAGTTAGATTTGATATGTAAAATTAGAGGGGATTTGCTGTTTATTTTATTTGGGGCGGATATTTGAGGACCCCCTAAACCTGAAGTGCCCCGGTCCACCCAAGGTCTAAATGCAACCCTAAGGAGGAAAGCTAACAATATTATCCGTGATGTTTAACAGTATCGCCAATTATAATAATTCCCAATACTTCCTCATGTGTAGGTTTTTCTGATAACTGGGGTTTCCCTCCATTCCGTTAATCATATATTTGTTTCTTTAATTATCTTTCTATCTATTTATTTTTGCACACTTCAAATTTTCTTTTCAGCTTTCAGTCCAAATTCTCTACCTTCAGAGCACTTCTATCGAATTTACCTATCTCTTTATTTATATTCTCCCCTTAATCTCATTCTCTATCAATTTCTCCCTCTCTCTATCCCACCATACATCTATTCATCACCCTCGTACTCGCTCCACATGTAATTTTCTATCCTTATCTTCAACCTCTCACTCTGTCCCCCCAACTCCTTCTTTTTCTTTATCTTTCCAGTCCTTAAGACTAATTATCATAGCATAATTGGCTTCTATTATATTTACGTCAGAGTTTTTATCTTGTCCTTCTATTCTACATGTTTCTCTTCATCTTCTGTCTCTCGTTCTTCTCTCCAATTACACACATTCCCTCTTATCGTCTATATTTTCGTACATCTCAAATTGATTTTTCTCAGCTTCTTCCCCTCCCCTCTCTCTCTCTCTCATTCACTCCATCTATCTCTCTCTCGCTCACTATCTATCTATCCATCTATCTATCTATCTATCTACCCATTCCACTCGCTGTCTCTCTGCGTCTCTGTACCCTTTTATTCTCGCTTCAATGTACTTATATTTGAATGTGTGTATAGTATATTTGGCAATATACTGTATGTTTAATTAAAAACATTTTGAAGACCTTGCCCTATCATTTTGAAAGTAGTGACTTACATCTTTTTCGGCAAAAGAAGGGAGAGAAGCTGACAGATTCTGTTTCACGCTGTTGGCGATCCTCATACTAAAATACTTATGGTTCTACAGATTCGCCTTTGCCAAAAATTATATTTATTTCATTCCACACATTTCAAATTATCTTTTTCTCAGTTTCGCCTTTCTCCCTCCATTGAACACATATTCAATCCATACTCGCACTTACGCAAACACAATATCTCTTTTCATATTGTGCCTAAATTTCCTATAACTTAGACGCTTAAACTTTGCAACAGATAGCCAACACCACATTGGCATGGCGACCTGCTTCCCCCAACCACTTTTCAAGGTGCTAATCAATGGCTCGGCCCTAAACAAATGATCCCAAGTTGCCGAACCATGATCCAGTCTCCGTTTGCCCTCCCCAACCCTCATCCCTGTAGAAAGCTACCTGTACAACATGTCACCGTCAACAGGCGGAAGAGAGGTCGGAACTATTCAGGGTGTGGCAGTTTCCATCATCAATCTTGCGTTTGCCAGAAACTAGGAGCTTCAAATGTGCGCTCAACGAGAAGGCTACACTCCGCACATTCATGTGTCCGCAGTCCCCCACCCCAATCAATCGTTTATTTCGGCGCGCCTATCCATTCCCTAAAAGATGAGGTTTGTATATGCCCCATCGCTGTCACAATGTTTTCCGTCGCACCAGAACAAGGTCAAGAACTCAGGACTCTCTGTGGCCAACGGGTGAAAGGTGGCCGCCGACGCTGGTAGACAGTGCTTCAAAGACTGCTTACCTGAACCAGCGCCGAGTGACTCTAGGCACACCGTGGTCAGGCTTGTCAAGTGAAGTGCCTTCAACTGCCTGCGCCGCGTCCACTTGCTCGTGGCTTGCCACAACGATGTCCCGTCCCACTAACCCCCCTCCTCATGTGGTATGAATCTGTGAGTATGGTCCTCGCTTCAAATTAGGTCATTTCATACGCAATCAGCGTTCAACAGGGTGATATATTTTACCTCCTATTCGCCAAGGAGTAGACAACGTTGCTCGGAGAATAAAAGTCCCTCTCAACGTGTTGTACTTGAATAATGCGACGGCAGGTGGGCTCCCAGAAAGTGCCTGCTGGGATCTCCGACCAGAGATACCTGCTCTGGCGAGTATCGGCCTCGAGATAAACTCGACCATGTCGTATGTTGTGAAGGTCAATTACGACAAAGACCGCTTCATTTCCGACGTAATATCAAAACTCCAACCTCAGGTCCAGACTTCGCCAGCTCGAAACTCTGATAAACAGACTGAAAATGCTTCACGTCAATCGGGCACTACTTCTGTTAAGATACTGCTTTACCGAAGCCTCTATACACTTCCGCATTACCCCCTGCTAAATCCATGCATTTCTCCTAACACTTCTGGATGCATGCATCCGCCGAGCTGCTGAGGAGATATGCAACATCCAATTTTATGACACTCGATGGCAACAGGTCACCTTACACATCAGATTTGGTGGTTTCAGTCTCCGCTCTCCATTCTTATTGGCCGATATTTCTTTCGGCAGTAACCTCTTGTCATGTTTCCTCAATGAGGTGCTCAACAACACAACTGAACCTAAAATGATCTGCGAATGCGCGGCGATCTACGTGATATAAAACCAGTTCGCCTTCCACCTTTCGGATGGCCATGGTCTCACCCCTTTGTAAATATGCATCCACTTAGATAAAAACAAATGGGCCACAGTTCATTGCAAAATTCCGCGGACAGGTTGGTGCGCCGGCTTCACCAGCACCAGCTCATATCTTTTTACCTGACCTCCCCATTTCACAGAGGTGCCTGGTTCAACGCAGTACCATCACTCTCGACTGACACTAAGCTGGACAGCAATGGTTTGCGCACCAGGGTTTCCCTTGAGCTCAGGTTCCTGGTCTGTGAGTTTCGCAAATACCGCTGCGAATCTACTGTAGACTTTTCTATTTGCACCCACTGTCATGCCATTGTAGTGCTGGCCACCTCCCACACAGTGCTTCTTTCAACAATATTATAAAGCGAGGCCTGGGTGTCGCACACTTCCCTTCCCAGCGGGGCTTATACAAGGGGACTGCAATATTTTAGACAGCAGTAAGAAACTGTATTTCAGGTTACTCCAGTTTAATCAGCTTAGAACTGAGTTGTGATAAGCTGCGTTGGCTATTGATTTTCCCTTGGACAACATCACTAGAGTGGAAAGGGAAGCGAGTATGCATGGGTGACTGCATCAGTAGTAAAAGTCACTGCTGAATTAGTTTAGCCTTTGGTCACACCTGTCTAAGAAGACCTCTACTTAAATATGTTCCATGTATGGCCATACGGCTATTCTCTGGGGCATTGCCTTCATCACACTGCATACTCGAATGTGTACATACCCTTAAAGTAGGTGAGAAATAATTGGCTGCTATTTCTAGGTATTTTGAAGACCTAAAGGTGATCATGTTCACTCGTTATAATAGATGTTTCAGTGAGAGGCTATTGAAAGAATAGATGGAAAATATACACAAAAGATTATAATTTTACTTTCTTTGAAACAGTTAAAGAAATTATTTGCGTACACTTCACAATTTTTTAGGTAATCTCTAACGAAAAATTATTTCGCACAAATATTGACGTTTCACAGATATATGTAATGAAAAATACGATTTTTTTATTTTCCTTACTATTAACTAACAATTTCCTACGGAATTTTAATCATAATTTAAAACTCTAGTTGCAGAATTGTGGTGAAATTGGCAGAAAATTTGAAGCTACACAGACAATTGAAATTATAGGAACATTTCAGGTTTCTATCAAATAGTAACTTCTCAAACTTGCTTTGCCTAAAGGCAATATATAGAAAATCGAAATAACTGCAGCAATCCTGTGGAAATAATGTACCTACTTTAATAGACGATACCGTAGACAAATCTGATTATATTCCGTTTGGTGACTATACCACTAAAAAATAAATTTATGCAAAAAAAAATATATATAAATGCATCTGTGTTGGAGTTGTGTATGATTATCAATGGACGCATTATAATCAATAACGTAATAGTAGATTATTTCCCTTTACTTCCAGTGTGTTCACAGTACCTTTTATGATAAAATTGAGGTAGTCTGTTACTGAACCGATATGAGCCTCATATATATTACCTTCCTCATATATATATTACCTTCCTCATATATATATTACCTTCCTCATATATATATTACCTTCTTTTTCTTCTTCTTCTTCTTCTTCTTCTTCTTCTTCTTCTTCTTCTTCTTCTTCAGATAATTAAGATTATTTCTTCTGACTGAGCATCATGCGGCTTACATAACTCCAAAAGTGATTAACCTATTCATGCTTGCCTTTAAACTGTTTTCTGAATTGTGATTTCCCTCTCGTTGTAGAAGGAGTCCCGACAGCATAAAAGCTTGTCAACCCAATGACCTGAACTTTGTGGCGATGAGGAATTTAGCATTCATTTCTCTATGAAAGATTGTGTAAATGTCCTCGATGTCTGATAACCTAACAACAAGATGGAATACTTGAAGTTGGCACAAGTAGTAAGAAAGTGAATTAATTTGTTACTAGAGTTCTGACTAACATTTCTTCGCTAACGAAAACAGTCCTTCTCACAATCAACACCTTGATAACGGCCAGTATCGCTTTTACAGGGACTGTTGAAATTGGAGGGTGTTTGTCAGTAACAACAGTAACTTGCGAAACATCTTCGTGAATACCAAAATGAGGAGATATTCAATATCAGACGAGAAATAAAAATATATTTCTTTTTTACAACAGACATCTCTTCATTGTCTTTTGGGGTGTATCATGAAAATTGCAAGGACGGAATAATCATAGTTCTATCTTCCTAAAGTCGGAGCTGCATTCTTTATTTCCTTTAAGACATTATTTAAAGAAGCTCTGATCAATATATGACAGGAAGCATAATTTATGTTATGTGGAACGGCATACGATAATGTTTAGCTTGTCTTTAAATCGATTATTATCCAAGGCAACGATAGCGAGTTGGTGCACCATACACCAGCCCATAGGCTTCGGCAATATATAGGCTTGGCAACATTTGTAGTGACGTTGATCCTAGATTTAATGTCTCCATTTCAGTAGAATGTTGACAGGTTGTGAGCGAAAATATGACTCAAAATAATATATGGTCTGTTGTAAATAATTAGTATATGCAGGTCATGATGCTCATGAAGGACATAAAGCATCATCAATATCATCATAAAACCATAGGATCTGCAGTTACGGAGCACCACCCTTCAGACTTCCAGAACCCTCAATGTCAAGAACCGATGAGCCACTTCCTGGTAGTGTAAGTGGATTAGCTCTTCCAAGAGATGTTTAGCCTTAAAATAATTCTAAGTGAAATTCTTCATTACACAGTGTGCGAGAGAACCGGGCCTTTCAATTGAATTTACATTAATTCCAACAAGCTTCCGTACAGTTCTGGTCTCCCTTTTAAGTCGAACCAAACTTGTAATATATAAAAAAAACTTGCACAAGAATCCGAACCCCGAAACTAATGATAGTGAAATTTATCTATTCTTCATTTTCTCAAGATGCTTCACTTTAAATAATTGCGGAACCTATGTTTCACCGTCTAAGAAACATGTAGCACAGCGGGGATCGCCAGAGTGCCCGGCCACTGGACGAAACCTAATAAAATGTATGCATGCATACATTCATACATACACACATACATGCATGTATACGTAATACATACATACATAAATAATACAGAATATACACATATATATATAGTAAATGAAACAGATACTTAAATAGTGTGCGCGTGTATTTGTGTTTGTGTGTGTGAAAGAATGAGAGAGAACAAACTGTAAATAAATATGATGAGAGTATTTATATGAATCTGTTATATTTAAAAATATCCCAGGTTTATTAAAATCCAGAAAGAGTACTCAGTTACCTATAACCTTTGAATGTACAACAACCATCACATTGCATTGTATTGCAATGTGTTACAGACGGAAGGCTCCCAGGGTTATGAGACCTTATGATTGTGTTTGGCCATGATGTTTATCACATTTTATAATATCCCTTTCCTTTAACCTTTCAACTTATTTGAAAGACAAGTTTGCAGGATCAGAATTTTATCAAAATATTTTTCTTAAACTAACTTAAAATGTGTTAAATTGAATTACGCATTGAATATGTATCTAAATTTAGCAGCAACATTTGTGTGTTATTATTAGAAGCTCACTGGGGCGGTGGATTGGCAGTATCCGTGGAGAGTAGGACACCATGCTTTGCAGCATAGAGTTATGGTCTTTTGCGGTCTGAGTTCAAATCCCGCCGAGTATACCTTTGCCTTTCATCCTTACGGGGTCGATAAGATAAAGCACCAGTAATGTGCTGGGGTCGATTTAATCCACTCCCCCCCCCCCCCCAAAAAAAAATTACTGGCCTTGAGCCTATACTAGAAATTATTATTAGAAGCTCACTCTCTTAATTCGTGTTGATATCTATATTCATTTCCACCTCATTGCATTTAAAGTCTTACAATAAAATTACCTATAGGAATTAATATGACACGAAAGCTTAAAAAATCTCCCTACGTCCAAGTCTTTCCAAATCAGTCGTATTTTCATTTACTCTGTCTCATCTTGTTTCTATTTTAAGACACTGACACATTTTTAAAGATATAGATTCTGGTAGAATCTATATCTTTGTGTAGAATCAAGAATTGTTAAGGCACTTTTGCTATGTTTTGAACTTTCTTCCATGGAATAATTTGAGTAGAAAATTATTTACTACTGGGTTATTTGATTTAATTAAGTTATTGATGTATCAACTGTGTTTGTCCTGTATTTCTTTGAGGGGAGATTTTACTGTTATTTTTAGCAGCATGAAATATCACTTACCTTTTCCTTCGCAGGGAGTTGACATAATAACCAGTCACTAAGTATGCCACTTCACTATCTAGCAAACATGTGTCACTGTTCTAATTTTAGATACCAACATAGCACATTAACAAGGATTCTACAATCCTCTCTGTGTATGATTTAAATCACATGACATTAGATTCATGACATTGCACTCAAAGGATAAGGTAACAAATCATGTGTGTATGAGTGTAAGAGAGAGATAATCAGAGAGAGGAAAGGTGACTCATAGTGATATAGAAATAAGAGCTGATCTTAATATTTGTTACCTCTTTTCATACATCCCAGAAGGATGAAAGATAAGATTGATGTCAGCTTGAACTGGATTCAGACCACACATAGCCTGGAGTGAGTGAGCACATTCTATCTGACGCTGTAACGAGTCTGCAAATTAACTACGTGTGGTTCACGATGTATTAAAGTAATGTTTAGTGTAATGTGGTTGGCAGAACCGATTGAATGCTTGTAAAATGTTTCTAGTTAAGGTCATATATATATACAAAGTAGATCCACTGGGATATACTTTGGTTTGTATTTTCATGAAACAAAAGTAGTAATCTAGTCGAATCCTTTTCTAGAAAGTGCCTGACGTCATATTAGTCAGGTCAATTATATTACCAAGGATTCTACCCGTGTGATGCAGATCAGATGCCATCGAAAACCATATTCTACTCTGTTTACATTGACTTATTTTAGTTAACCTAGAAACGAAAGCTCGCCGCAACATTTTCGTTTTTTACCTAAAATATGAAATCTCATTGAAAGTATCGTTAGGTATAATGTAATTATTACAGCATTTAGGTTATAGTGAGACGGACTAAAGACATGCTGTCAATTCCTTTTTCAACATTTCAACATCATATCTCCCAATCATTGCTTCATTCAAATGTATAAACATTACAGGATGTCAATGTAAATGTCCTTACATTGAGTTACAATTCTATTGCCTTGGTAGGAAGACACTTATGAAAAGTATAATATATATCAGTAGATTCTGATGAAAATGTTAATTTTCAACTAAATAAAATGCACATATTTTGGTTAGGTCAACAATAATGTATTCGACACAAATTCTTTCATCTGATATGCTCCGTATTTAACTAAGTATTATACTTATTCTCATTCCTCTAATAATTATTATATTATCCATCATTACTAGGTTATCATTAATCTTCTTAATAGTTTCCCTTCTGTTGGAAAGTTAAATCTCAAATATCTAATGGAAAACTTGAACGTATTCAATCTTATGCCATAGGGGATTTGGAACTAAATAGACTTTCATCAATTTCAAACCAGTGAATATTCGTTTTCAAATTTATTCCAAAATGTAATAGCTCACACCGGAAGCTTCCGACGGTATATATAATTTGGATGCAACTCCAATATATATGTCTGAGATGCTGAACTTTACAATACAATCAATAATGTATAACACCTTCCAACTTATAGCAATGGGAATATGTACACCACAGATCACATTATAAATTAAAATGATGCTTATCTTTGCATTCGGCAATGTTATATGAACGTATACACGTTATACACTAGTGATGCTAGTTTCGTTCACGTGCCATTTTCGACTATTTTATTATATCTACAACTACGTTCAGCCACGTAGTATCTAATTTTTATCAGCTACCTTCTTTTATTTATTTATTATACGATTGAGTTCAAAGCAATGAATAAAATCTTCGAACTCATTTCAATTTATATTTATAGTTAATAGTTTTAACTCTTCTTCTCTCCCTATTGCACACTACATCTTTATTGTTTCTTTTAAAATATTGATTGCTCAAATGTCTAGGGGAAATATAGCCATATATAGTTAGGCACATACCTCGCCGAATTTGTGATATATTATATGATTCCCCTAATAAATATTTATAATGTGATCAAATACATAGATATGTTGATGCTTCAATAGCCTTCTAAAAATATTCTATATGTTTAACATGTCCATCATGAAATCGATGTAAAAGCACTTTAAAACAAAAAAAAATGTTTGAATGGTGTATTTCAATAAATATTTGTATATTCAAACATACGGAAAAAAATGTTTATGCCAATAAAAGTTTAAGAAGTTAAAATGGTTCTAGCTTAAGGAATGCCGCAAGCGTTATATATAAAACATGCTGTGAATAACATAAAATTACTATGTAGCATTATATATAAAGTAGGCAAAAATCTAAAGTTGTTTAAAAAGAGGTAATGGAATAGTGTGACTTTGGTCACCTTTCCGAGAATATACGTGATGTAAATAAAGGAAAATGCCCTAAAATGGGTATTCAAAGTATGTTATATATATGTAAAGCAACGAATTAGCAGGCTCGTTAGAAAGTCGGATAGAATCATTTGGGGTAGTCGTTCTAATTCCCCGTGCCCTGAGTTTAAATACCACCGAAGTTACTTATGCTTTTAATCCTTTCGAGGTCAATTCAAAAAAGAACCAGTCTAGTACTAGAGTCGATTCTTCCTTTCTCAGTTCCTCGCTATCACTTTCTCTATCCTGCTCTGGAAGAAATCGTCTAGAGGACATGAGTACCATCACATTTACATGAGTACAATCAGATTTAAAACGCTCAAGAAACGACGTGTTTGACAACCGCACACCTCGGGTTGTGCATGTATATATATGTGTGTGTGTGTGTATGTGTGTGTGTGTGTGTGTGTGTGTATATATACACAGGGTGTATCACAAACAAATATCCGATTACAAAAGGCTGTACCTTTTAAGCAAATTACCATATAATAATGCGATAACTTGTACAATAGATGTCTGGATATATTATTCCTTTTTGTTACTTTTATATCTTTTTAATAAAATTATTTACAATTTTTACATGTCTTTCAGTCTGCTTCAAGATGTCGACGTTTGTTATTCAACACCTACAAAACTCAATTATTACAATCCCTCTTTGTAGTTGATAAACAGCGACGCGTGGAGTTCTGTGAATTCATTCTGAGCATGATGACTGATGGAAGATGACACTTTACTATCATGCTTAGTGTTTAGTGATTTGACCACGTTCCACATAAGTGGAAAGGTAAACCGTCGTAAGGTAAGAATTTGGGGATCAGAACAGCTGAATGCAATAGTTGACCAGAAGTGAGACAACCCAAAACTTAATATTTATTCTGCTGTTTCCCGGCATATGATTTACAGTCCTTACATTATTGCAGAAAAATAGTGTCTCGAGATCTCATATCTCATATGAGGAATTACAAGCAGATTCCGATATTTTCATTTTCCAACAAGATGGAGGCCAACCACTTTTGCACATGGATGTACAAGTGTTTCTTAAAACGAGGTTTCCTCAACCAAGGTTCTACCGAGAATTTGCCATATATTTTGCACTTCATAAGTGGCCAACAAGTTTGCCCTATCTTACCGTGTGTGATTTGTTTCTTGTGGGGATGTTTGAAAGACACCGTTTATGTTCTTATTGGAAAAATTACAAATAAAAAGTTTATATTCAAGTTTCAGCATGATTATATATTCATCTACTTCAAAATTATAGCATCTTAGAGCGGATGATTCTTTTAATTCATCATATATATATATATATATATATATATATATATATACAAAATATAAAAGAATCACATCTTAGTTTAATACATTTAATTGGTGACAATTATTTATTCCATACGAATGTTTGGAATCATCGGGGCATACATAATGTTTAAACAGGTAATTAAAATCCTAATCTTCAGAACGTTTCTATAGATACATAACTATTGACAGTGTCAGTGATATCATATAGAAAAGCAGGTTATTGGCTAGTGTTTAGTTCTACCCTCCATATTCATAATTATATATAAACGATATATAAGTATAAATACTATTACTATAAATATTATTACTATATATATATATATATATATATATATATATATATATATATATGTAGGAGGTTAGTTTTATTGTAGTACAATAAAACAATGCAGATATCGGATAAGAAGCACTCTACAGTTTGTAGGACTGGAGTATACATAATATATAAGATCAAAAGATGGTTAAATGAGTTCCATGTATTTTATTATGCGCATTTCAAAAACAAATATCATCATGCAATAACATTTGTGTTTTCATCAGATAAAATAGGAGGACATGATATGAAGGTTAAAAACACTTGTGGATAGTGCAATTTTAAATCAACATATGAAAAGTAGTTTTAGATTGATGTGTGATATTGGGGAAAAACATTTTTTTTAGGGGGGAGGATGAAAAAGAGGAGGAGATGAGAGTAAAAAGTGGAGGGGGAGGAGTATAATGAGGAAGGATGAGATAGGAGGAGAGATGGCTGATAGAGAGAGAGAGATAGCTTTTATAACTGAGAAAAATATATTGTTTTACATAGAGAGGTTGACAAACCGTTGGAAGATAATGTATAAATTAAAAGAATTTGAAAATTAACGAATAGAAAAATAATGTAAATTTAAGGTTTGTATATTGAAGGGTTTAATAATATGTGCGATGAAAAGAAATTGTTAATATGTATTAAGAATAATATTTAAGGATTTAATAATATGTGCGATGGAAAGAAAATGTTAATATGTATTAAGAATAATTTTAAGGGTTTAATAATATGTGCGATGGAAAGAAAATGTTAATATGTATTAAGAATAATATTTAAGGGTTTAATAATATGTGCGATGGAAAGAAAATGTTGATATGTATTATTAAAAAAACAGAAGTAATGTAAATAAGGATATATTGTGAGATGAGCATGAATAAGTTAGATGAAACTGAGAAAAAAATAATGTATACTTTATCTTCCAACGGTTTTTCAACCTCTCTATGTAAAACAACATATTTTTTCTCAGTTATAAAAGCTATCTCTCTCTCTCTATCAGCCATCTCTCCTCCTATCTCATCCTTCCTCATTATACTCCTCCCCCTCCACTTTTTACTCTCATCTCCTCCTCTTTTTCATCCTTTCCACCCCCCCCCCCCTAAAAAAAAGAATTTTTTCCCCAATATCACACATCAATCTAAAACTACTTTTCATATGTTGATTTAAAACTGCACTATCCACAAGTGTTTTTAACCTTCATATCATGTCCTTTTTTATCTGATGAAAACACAAATGTTATTGCATGATGATATTTGTTTTTGAAATGCGCATAATAAAATACATGGAACTCATTTAACCATCTTTTGGTCTTATATATATATATATATATATTAAAATAACAGATTAAAGTTTAGGCAAAGAATCAAGGTCTAGTAAATAGAGAAACAGTTTTAAAATAAATTTTAAAAAATTCACTGTACTTACTATATGTGCCTTTACCGCGGTTTCCGATCACAAAATAAATAGATAATCCAAGCGGATATCTATTGAGAAAGAGATCATCGTCAGAAGGCTTTTCTCACTCGGAGAATATAAAATTCTCCAGTTCAAATCACAGACTGGAGCCACACAAAACTGTTCCCGAATGAGACTGAATGAGAGAAGAAACGATTCCGTCTGGTACCGTGTGCAAAGACAAAGGCTAGGTGGACAGGTCAATGTACTGCTACTAAAAATAGCCGCCGTTTAAACGACCAAAAGTGTTCTCTACTGTAGGGGAGAATAATAATAAAAGTATGTATTCCTACATGTAAATATTACACATAGGGGTACAAGTATTTTCCAACCGTATGCCAGTGTGGTTCAATGGCAAGTTAATGAATTAACAAGCCAGAACATATAAAATCAAGGTTTAGCAAATAGAGAAACAGTTTTAAAATACATTTCAAAAAATTCAGGGTACTTACTATATGTGCCTTTACCGCGCTTTCAGATCACAAAATAACGGGATCATCTGAAACTAAAAAAAATGAGTAAATATTTCGAAAAACGTTGCAACCGAAAGAAAACAGGAAGACGATATTTTGGTTCGTGAAGACGTTCCCTAGCAATGAACGGAAAAAAGTGAAGATAATACGTCATTATGTGGAGCGTTGAGAAAAATTACACGCAAAGACAAAACCACGTTTATGGTATAAATGGAGTCATAGACTAATATTCTATTTAGCAAACCGAATGATTCTCGGCTTCAGAGTTAAGAATAATTGTTTCTACTTTTGTGACAAGGCCAGCAATTAACCAGTGCATTACTGGTACTTTATTTTATCGACCCTGTAAGGATGAAAGGCAAAGTAAACCTCGGCGGGATTTGAACTCAGAATGGCAAGGACCGTAACTCTATGCGTCAAAGCATGGCGTCCGACCCTCTACCGATACTGCCAAAATAATAATAATAAATTTGAAGACTAAAATCCAAAGAGGGCTCAATAAGGATAAATATATATCAAATATATAAGAACCGTAGAGCAAATATTTATTAAGTTAACAGATTAAAGTTTAAGCAAAAAATCGCTGCTTTCACCCTTAACGGGATCTTCTGAAACTCAGAAGATCCCGTTAAGGGTGAAAGCACCGATTCTTTGCTTAAACTTTAATCTGTTAATTTAATAAATAAATATATATATATATATATATACGCGACATGAAGTGGGTAACAAACTACCGTTGTAAATATACTTTAATATTTTGTATACAACCTAACCTCACTAGTTATAACTGCTTTTTATGAAAACTCTTTCTCAAAACTTATGATAATATATATAAAATTATGTTTTATTACATGCCACTTTATATTGAATTGCTTTGTTTCGAATATTATATTATGATGCGTAATGAGATGACATTTTCTTTCAATTCTTGTTTTTTTAAATCTTAGTTGAATAATGACGTGTACATTTAAAGGTGAAGCGAATTCCACTAACCAAGTAATATATTCTCCCTCTTTTTGGATCATCTAAAATATAGCGGATCGCAGAAGAGAAAACATGAATACGCTTTCCACCGTGAATTAATTATTCTTTTCTCTCTTGTTTATGAATTGCACTCGATTTTTTGAAGGCTCCCTCGAAGCACTCAACGAGAATAAATCAATAAATTAATGTAATTAAACGTAAGTTAGGTAATGTGACAAATGAATAATGCGACCAGAGGTGTATTGCCTCCTTACTATTACAACAATGAAAATACAAACAGGTTAAAGACGAACCTGGACATGATCGATATATATTAGATATCAAACGATAAATATCGCCGTTAGGTTACTGGGAATCCATAAGCTACATTCCAAGTTGCGTACATGCAAGTGGATAATGTATCCTAAGATGGAACAAGGATGCCCCTTCGTCAAAAGGCATTTTGTTCCGGTATCTACTAAGCACGGACGGCTTATGAACCTGACTGTCAACGACTATAGCAGTAACTTTGGCAGTGGGATAACGTGTTCTTTCGCAAGAAAAGAGGAAGTCCACATCCGTGTTTTGGTGGGTACATTCAAACGTGTAGACAAAAGAATTTATCCACAGCCTCGAAGTAAGCTCTCAACAAGGTTTTCAAACAAACAATAAATAATTAATCAACCAATTAATCAATTAATCTATTAATTAATTAATTACAAATGCTAGAAGAAAATAATAATAACAATAGGGAGTATAACCGAAGTTGCAGCTGCAAGTCACATGTTCGCATTCGATTTTGTGGGGGCAGCAACGAAACACACAATAAGAAACCAATGCTCAGAGTAATTAACTAATTAACATATCTATATCTATCTATATATATATATATAGTAATAATTGTTTCTACTTTTTGGCGCAAGGCCAGCAATTACCCAGTGTATTACTGGTACTTTATTTTATCGACCCTGTAAGGATGAAAGGAAAAGATATAGTAATAATAATAAGCGAAGAGGGCTTGATAAGGATAATATATATATACAAATATAAAATACTGTACAGTAAATATTTATTAAAATAACAGATTAAAGTTTAAGCAAAAAATCGCTGCTTTCACCCTTAACGGGATCTTCTGAAGCTTGTTTCACAACATCCTGTTAAGGGTGAAAGCAGCGATCCTTTGCTTAAACTTTTATATGTTATTTTAATAAATAAATATTATATATATACATATATATATATAGTTATAATTGTGTGCGTGTGTGTGCATCCCCTGTTCAATTGTGGCTAACTAATTAAGGAACTCAATACATAATATATATATATACAATGTTTAATAAAAAAAATGGCTTCTAGAGGAATAGAACTGCTTCCTTCGAAGGATATCATCTGGAAAGCCAACTGTCATTGTGATATGGTGGTATTTAAGGAGAATATTCATGGAAATATCGATGTCAAGTTTGGTTAGCATGGTTTCTTGATGATAGTTAAGGTGGGCACGCTTAGGTCGCCATTTCTATATTACACATTATATATACTCTTCTAAGGATTGAGTACCTAATTTATTGTGATACTCGCGATTGAACCCGGGATACACATATTTTTTAGCACCTATCCATTTTCCTCTTAACCAATACCAATAACCATGCTGACCAAATTTGTCATCGATATTTCCATAAAAGATATCGCTAAATACCACCATATCACAATGACAGTTGGCTCTCCTAATGGTTTTCTTTGAATGAAACAGTTCTAGAACTGTAGAAGCCATTTCTATATTAAACATTATATATATATATATACACACACACACACACACATATATATATATATATATATATATATATTCGACCGCCCCCCTCCCCCCACACTTATCCCCCACTAACACCACTAACACACCCCTCCTTTTCACCGCCCACCCCACACTAACACCACTAACACACCCCTCCTTTTCACCGCCCACCCCACACTAACAATACTAACACCTCCACTCCACCCCTCATCTGACCACCCTTCCCCAACTAACATACTAACATCCCTTCCCTCCCCTCTTCTCCTCCTCCCCCCTCTTATCACACGCACACACCCACCTGCACATATATACACACGCTCACACTAAACACACACCCTACTACCACCACTAACCCTCCCCCCACACCTCCCCCCACACCTCCATCCCACCACCCCGCAACTAACCTCACTAACACCCCCTAACCCCAAGCACACGAACACACGCACCCACTTACACCACCCACCCCACACGCAACTAAAATCACTAACACCCTCTAACCCCACGCACATGTACCCACACACCCTCGTACACCACCAACTCTACACACCCTACTACCACTAAGCCCCACCCCCACCTGCATTCAACCCCTCCCCACCTCCCGTATACTAACACCCACTAACACCTCTTCATCAAACTACACACACACCAGTACACCACACTCCCTCCATAGAACCACACACACCCTTCTCTCCCCGCTCCACCCACACCCTCGCTCCACACTCACTCATCCCACTAACACCCCTACTAATACACACACACACACACACACACCCACCTCACTCCAACTTTCACACCTACCCATCATCGCCCCTTACCATTCCACCTACTGCTGCTATGCCCTTCTGACCACCTCCCAGCACCAACAGACCACAGCGCTCCCACTGCTGACCACTTCCTGTTGCGCGCGCACCCCACATCTCTCCTCTTCCGACCACCGCTTCATGGATTACCCACACGCAGAAATTGACTTACAACCAATCCTCTAAACATCCTTGGAACTTACCAACTTTTCAACCATCCTCTTACGTAATCACCTATATAACTCACCCACACACACACCCCCAAAAAATTGTTTTCTCCACACGCCACCCACACCCACAACACGCTTAAACCCCACACACACGTGCTTCCCACCACATATTTACACCCTCAGCCTCCTGATTCCTCTCACCCCACCCCCCCTATCCACACACGCACAGACATTCCGACCCACAAAAACACCCCCCACACACACCTCTTCCTGAACATGCAACCCCGTTCTTCCCCCATCCCTTACTTTCATATACACACACACATACACACACGCACACCTACACACACACACCACCTTCAGCCCTCCCCGCTCGGACACCCCGTCTCCCTCTCCCCACTCCACCCGCCACCACCCCTACTCACCCCACACCCTTGCACCACCTGTTTACCCCCCTTTTAATTTCAGTTTATTTTGATCATGCCTTTATTTTTAAATTTTCTCATTCCTTGTATTTTAATCATGCTTTATTTTTATTTTTTATCTTTATTTGTTATTTTTTCATTCGCACCGTTTCCTTTCGCTATATGTCTCTCTACCACTCCCCTACACACCTTTTGAACTCTGTTCCCACACACTTCTCACCTGAGGAAGGGCTTATGCCCGAAACGTCGTCCCCCACCTACCCCCCACTCTCCTGAGCGTGAAATTAATAAACATTTATTGTACTGCCTCTCTG
This sequence comes from Eledone cirrhosa, assembly GCA_964016885.1. Taxonomy (NCBI): domain Eukaryota; kingdom Metazoa; phylum Mollusca; class Cephalopoda; order Octopoda; family Eledonidae; genus Eledone; species Eledone cirrhosa. The sequence continues at coordinate 193,916,500 of OZ024740.1, forward strand.
TTTTGTCCCTGTTCAAATTTTTACATTATATATATATATATATATATATATATATATATATATTAAAATAACAGATTAAAGTTAAGCAAAGAATCGCTGCTTTCACCCTTAACGGGATCTTCTGAAACTAACAAAGTCAATCTGTAAACGCAGAAGTGGATATTTCAAAAAACGTTGCAACCGGAGAAAGACAGGAAGACGATACTTTGGTTCCTGGAAACGTTCGCTGGCAAAGAACGGGAAAAAAACGAATATAATACGTCATGAATAGGTGAAATAGCTCAGATTACATTCATTGTATTCTGCCATGTAGAGCAAATCTTTTTATTTTTATTTTAATTTGGCAAAGCTGACCATTTATCGCCTGGTCAGTCTGCTGATATGCAAATCTGGCTGATCAGTGGATCTGCTAATATGCAGATCTGACTGATAAGCCAGTCTGCTAATATGCAAATCAGGCCTATCAGTCACTGTATATTTTAGAAAATAGCATATATTTTCAATAGCTCTGACAGTTGGCAAGTGAACAGTGAGCTGTACTGATGAAGGGTGATAACCAGAAACATTAGTGTCTGCAGTTCTGTTTACATGCCAACACAAGAGCAAGAATAAAGAGTTCATTCTGCTGACATGGCTTTAAAAATGTGGCTTGTTTGCATAATTTCAAATGAATCGAATGTTATTAATATTCGAAAATCTCAGATTACATTTATTGTATTCAGCCATGTCGAGCGAATTTTTTTTTTTTTTTCAGATATTGATATAGATATATTTCTTTATTTGCCACAAGGGCGCACAAGAAAAGGGGACAATACAAAGATATGCCGGAGATTTTACATACAGTAGCGTAAAAAATATAAAACAAACAATTACAACAATCGAAATCCCCAATAGGGCGGAAGCGTCACAAATGGGTTGTTTAATACCCCGTCGATAGAACAACCCTAGAACAACCCTCAACTTCAGGAGCATGTGGTGCAAGGGCCCCTTTCTTCCTTTTGTTCTCTTCTTTAACCTACAGGCTTATAAACAGAGAAGGCCCAATGACTCGGGCCATTTTCGCTTCATTCACCCACATTTCAGTAAATTTACTGGGGTGCCGTGCCTCTCTCTCCACTCTGATTCTCCTTCTAAAGTGATACTTAAAGAAGGGAATCAATTGTTGTCCGGAGAGAAAGGCATCTGTTCTCAGTCCTCTCAATCTCGTCCACCATATAACTTCTTTAACCATAGCCACTGTACAGAGGAAAACCACCTCTCTTTCGTTTTTGAAAGAGGCTGGCGGTTTGATCCTTACTATGGACTCGGCAGTCAACTGGATTTGTCCCATACGCGACAGCAGTTGTTCTGCATAGTTCCACAGGTCGGTTACACCCGGGAAGTGTACAATTGCGTGCAGGACGGTTTCAATGTCCTGCGCGCATCTTCGACACGTCCTCTTGGAAAGATCCCTGCCGGGGCGTCTGTGCCTGTAGATATTGTCACGAACCGGTAGAGCTCCTCGGTAGCACTTCCAGGGACCGCTGAACGTTGTCCATAGATCCCAGGCGAAAGGTCCTACCAAACAGACTGGTGAGCTCATCGTCTTCGACGCCCAGAGTCTCTGCGAGCACGTCGTCGCCCTTGTAACGTACAATCCATCTATAGAACGTCGAAGTGGAGTCTCCACTGATTGCTGTGCCCGCTTGCCAGAGGACTGTGAGCGCCAGAGCGCATTCAATGTGCCAGGTGCCCATCGTTTTCGGTCTTTTCTTGACCCAGGTCTGCAACTCCGTCAGCGAGACGAACTGCGGGAAGGCCTGTCTCACAAACGGTGCCCACACTGGTTGGGGGTCGGTGAGCAATAACTGGAGATGCCGCAGCCTCAGCACTTGTTTGCGCATCATCAGCCACAGCATTCCCAGCCCTCCGTTGGAAGGGTGCTGACAGCAGACGGATCTCCTCACCAGCGGAGCCTGCTTCTTCCACAGAAACTGGAAGAGCATGCGCTCAATCTTGGCGAGGTGTTCACGGAGACAAAGCACGACAGTCAAGTGGTAGTAGCTGACGGACGCTATGAAAGCGTTCGCCACCTCTGCTCGACTTTTCAAGGACAGTTTGCACTCTGCCCACTTCTGGGTGAGCGCAAACACCTTGGCCGTGACCTCGTTCCAATTTTTCTCCACCTGGTGCTCTGAATCGAACCAGACCCCGAGAACTTTCACCGATCCGTCCGTCTAGCGTCCAACGACGCTGTCGGACGACATGGGTTTTCCTCTCCACGTACCGAGTTGCAAACCGACAGACTTGTGCGGGTTTAGTTTTGCTCCCGTCAGCGATTCGTATACTTTCAGTAAGTTGCCGATCACTCCGATTTCCAAGGTGCTTGACACCCCCTTACCGTCACGTCGTCGGCATAAGCCGACGCCGCTTTGAGCAGTCCCTGTTCTAGAGAGATGCACTTTAACAGCTCCAATTTCCTCAGTAGTGGCTCTACAGTCAATACATACAGAATGGAGGAGAGAGGGCACCCCTGTCGAATGGAACCCGTGATTGCGAACGGCTCTGATAGGTAGCCGTTCACCTTGACCCTCGAGCAGATGCTGGTGTGCATCGCCTCGATTCAGCCTCTGAAAACGAGACCGAAACCGGCCGCTTTGTGAACCACTTCCAAGTATCGATGGTCGACCCTATCGAATGCCTTAGACTGATCCAAATTGATCAGAGCCCCACCGAAGCCGGGTTTACTACCCACGCTCTCTATGATGTATCGCATGAGGTGGAGGTTATTGTGTATGGACCTGGTCGGGATTGCACACGTTTGCGCTTTCCTTACCAGGTTCTCGACGACAAGCGCCATCCTCGCCGCTAGCACCTTGGCCAAAATCTTTAACTCTGTGTTGAGCAGAGTTATGGGCCTGAAGTTGTTAATATCGTCCCCCTTGTTCTCGTCTTTCCTGATCAGCGTTACTACGCCCTTGCCTGCAGAACTGGGAATTCTCCCGTTCTGCTGCCAATTGCAGTAGACGGCCTCGAGGACGCCAGATAACCAAGTTCGGCATGCCTATGTAAAACTTATAGGGCGACCATCTAAACAGTGTGACTTGCGTTGACCGCAGCGACCCAGAGCGTCCCGTATCTCAGTGTCCGTAATCGGTCTTTCGCAGAACTCGGCGTCCGTGTTTGAGAGACGCGGCAGGCCGTCGAGGTATGAACTAAAGTCCATTGCCCCGTTCGGCTCACCGTCGTTCTGCTCAAACAGCCGCGCAAAATGCTGCTGAAAGGCCGCGCACATTTGCTTGGGGTCAAGTAGCACGCGTCCGTTTTGGCCTTTCAAAGACGGAATCGTGGACTTGTTGCCACTTTTTGCCTCCGCCACTCGGGCCCAGCTGACAGCTGTCGCTCCTTCGTTTCCTAGAGCACGTGTTTTGCTTCTGACCACGCAGCCTTCGTGTTTCGCATCGAAGAACTGGTCCAGTGCCGTTCTCCATGCTAACACTCTAGCTGCGTTGCCACTTCTAGGAGCCTCCCCTACCTTGGCTACTAGTTTTCTTTCTATTTTGTTTTTTCTCTAAGGCTAACTCTCTGCTAAACCCTATTCGATTCTACACTAATTACTTTCTTGAGAGAGTACCACCATCTATTGATGACGATGGCTCCCATTAACTGTTGCTTGACTAGTCTACTTATCCGTTCACTGTAAGTTTTACGTGCCGGCAACGACACGTTCAGCTTCCAGTATCCACGTTCCTGTTTATGTGTTCTCACACGGTTGACTATGCAGACGACTAATTTGTGATCTGAATAGGCAACCATGTGCATTCGTGGACAGCTTAACATCTCCTTGTCCCTTTCTCTAATGAAGAACCTATCTAAATACTATGTAGATGTCACGCTGCGGTTTGCCCACGTCCACTGTGGTGCAGTCGGGAAATCCAGTCGATACCTATACGCCAGTTGGAATTGGCCGATTAAAGTTTTGAGGCGGTTGTTGCACCCCCTTCTACTGGGACATGCTCCCACATAGTCCCTTCGTGCATCTAGGATACCAATCCAGTCTCGCACTAAAAGTAAGGAGCGAGACGTTCCCAGAAAATACTCTAGACGCTTAAAGAAGTCTGCCCGTGATTGCGATTGCCCGGTCGGGGAATAAACGGCCACCAGTCTGAAGGCTCCACTTCAATACTGTTCACGTCTAGGACTACCAGTCTACCCTCCGGGTCCAAGTGTACTTGCTGTAGTTCGACGTCCAGGTTCTTCCGAAACACGACAGCCACTCCCCTCCACCTCCTGGCTGACAGAGAGATGCGTAGATCTCAAAGTCGTCGAAGATGGCGGTTAGTTGCTGCTTGTTGCGGATCCTGGATTCGGTGATGGCTATCACATCCATACCGTGTGACCTAAGATCGTTTAAAAGTTGGCCCTGTTTCCAGGGCATCCTTAGGCCACGCACATTCACGGTTCCAACACGTAAACTAACCATGTTGGTGGAGAAGAGTTGGCGAAAAGGACGAAAAGGTGCACTTACTTTTTCGTTTCCTGGAGATCGGGTTGTTCAATCTCCATTTCAGTTCTGGTGGGGGTGTTGGGTGTGGTGGGGAAACATTTTAATAGGACGCGGTTAATAGGTTTTTGACAGGGGTTGCCAACATCCTGCGAAAACTGTTCTTTCAATTTCTGATAGATTTCTATCGAAACCCTTATTAGTTTTAGGAGTGGAGACGATTCTGCTTTGACGAATGTTTTGCCCTCCGTCTCCACCTGGGGTTTTGGGAGATGACCTCCATCAAACTCTTGTTGTTTGTGTTGATGTATGCGTATTGTTGTTTGTGTTTTTGTTGTGTTGTTTTAGTTTGTTGTTCGTCCGGGCGTGTTCTTTTTATGGTGGGTGCTTGTGTTTGGGGTGGTGTTGGTGCTGGTTTTGCTGGTAGGGGGATGTTTGACAGTGGTGTTGTTTGTGTTGTTGTTCGTGTCTGTGGTTCTGTGTTGGTGTTGGTGGTTTGAGTTTTGGGGGTTTTATGGTGTCTCTTTTTTTGTTTTTTAGATTTCCGAGACTCTCCTTCTTCTTCACTTAAAGAAGGAGTAGCAGCCTCATCTGTTGTTGAATAATCATCGTCAGGAGTGTGGGGTAGGTTTATATTGTGTGTTGGTGGTGTTTCGGTGTGTGTGTTTGTGGTAGTGTTTGATGAAGTGGGATGGGGTGGGGCTGTGTTCTTCAGGGGTGCTGTCTGTGTTTTTTCTGTTGTTTGTGGTCGAGTGGTTGTTTGTTTGGGTATGTTTGCTTGTTTTGTGCGTTGTTGTTGTTGTGGTTGTGGTGGTGGTGATTGTTTTGTTGTTGGTGTTGGTAAAAGTACTTTTTTTTAAAGATTTGTTTGTAAAGGGCAGGAGGCTTGTAGGTGTGATGCGCTTGCACATCGAAAACAGTGTGGCTTCGCCCTCGGTTACGATGTTGATGTATTTCTGGTTGTCGACCAGCACTCTTTCGGGGATTTGGGAAATTCTTTCTGGTGTCATCTGTATCAGAATTTCCAAATTTGTCCCTGTCCTCCTTTGTCTGGTCGACTTCCTGACCGAAAGAATTGTATCACTTTCTGGTTCTATAAAACCTTCTAAGATCCACCAAATATTGATGTTTGGTGGTATATTATTTATTTTATTTTTTTGTATTCTTTTTCCCATGTAAGTAGGGAAAAAGCTGTGTGTTTTTGTGATCACTGGTGTAACAGAATGCTTTTGTGATATGGCCTCACTTTTAAAAAGTACCGAAATACTTCCATATAGTCTGGCCCTCTGCATAAAATCAATATCCGGCAGTTTCTTTCAAGGTGGTTCAATTTCCCCTTGACTGGGGAATACCGGTTTTTTCGCTTGATTTAAAGGTTGCTGTCCTTCGAACTGTTTCTCGTTTAATTTGCAAGGGTGAGTTTATATGAAACCCACCCTTTTCTTCAAAGGTTATGAATTGATTTGCATCGGTCAACATTTGTTTGGAGTTGCTTATGTTGATGTGTTTGTACTCTGTTTTATTTATCACAGTCTGTGCGAATGTTTTTTTTTTTCAATTTTGTTGTTGTTGTTGGTTTTTTCGTAAGTAGTTGTGTCAATTGTTTCAATTTCTGCATTTTCTGTATTTTTTGGTGTCTGTTGTGGGCTGTTAGTTTCATCTTTTGTTTTGTAAATATCCATTTCTTTACGAAACGAAGTTTTGTTGTTGTTTGCCTCCATAGATACTTCTATGGAAATAGAGGGAGACATAGCGGTTATATCTGTCTCTTTCCCTCTCTTCTCGCTGTCTAGCGTTCGCTGTAAGTCACACATTGTTAAAGTTAGGAACATTTAAAAAACTTGTCAATTATTTTAATTAAATTTCCGCCCCTGTGGGGCGAAAACTGAGATTACCACCCAGCTGACAATTCAGCTTGGGTTTTAATCTATCAAACAATATACATTTTTACACAATAAATTCTGTTTTTGTATAGAAAAGTTTACAAAAACTTACCAACGATCTACTACACGTCCGATAGATAGATAGATAGATAGATAGATAGATAGATAGATAGATAGATAGATAGATAGATAGATAGATAGATAGATAGATAGATAGATAGATAGATAGATAGATAGATAGATAAATAGATAGATAGAAATAAACAGACAAAGAAATGTGTTTTGAATTACATGGGTCTGAGACTACGTTGGTACAATGCATATTAACCATGAACAAACAGAAAAAACATAATAACCGAAAGAAATTAATTAAAATGTATTAACGATTTCAATAGCTATTAAACTACTGGACACACTACGGATAGAGTTTGTTTCGCTGAAAATTAGTGGCTGTGTCACATAATCCTAGCGCTCCTCAACAGGAGTAAGAATTATCTGCACAGCACACCTAGAGATAATTTAGGTAACTAAATATCGCACGTGGTGTATATATAGTAAGAGAACAAATAAAACCCGTGCGACAGACAGCACATAGTCTCAACATAAGACGAGAGAAATGGTTAGGAGATTTTCTCTGAACCACTGCAAATGCAACTATTTAGACAACCCCTCTAATAGACTTGTAAGCCCTTCTACATCTGATATAGGTCGAATTAGCAAGTGTATCCTTGCCCGTATTATACCTATTTTGAAAGACAGAATTAGTTTAAGCTTTGGTTCAATACGAACCAGGTTATTCACTCTTTCAGTAGCATTATTAGGTATCTTCTTAAATTTATACAATTTGACATCGATAATTGCTATGCCTCTGTATCCCCTATTTTATTTAAGAAAGCCCTAGCCTTAGCTGGTACTAATACTGATTTATCTAGAAAGGAAATATACATTATATTGACGGCTAGACAAACTATAATTGAGTTCAATGGTAATTATTGGACTAGGGATAATAGAACAAATAACGTCGCCATCATTATGGGGTCAACTGAATTCTGCTCAGGTTACTGAGCTCGTAGGAATTTACCATTTACACAAACTTAAGATGGACTTACCCCATCTACAAGGTGGCTTATACAGAGACGATGCTCTATTTACTGTAGATAACTTTAACACACGTAGAATTGAGATTCTTAAGAAGCATATGCATAATGGTCTTTCTATCGCGATTGAAACCAACTATAAGGTTGTTAATTTCCTTGCTGCCACTGTAGACCTTAATACAGGGCTATACCGTCCTTATCATAAACCCGGTGAGATCTTAACCTATATTAATTGCCTCTCTAACACACCTTTCCTTTCTTAAATCCATTGTAAAGATTCAGTATATTACACACGATCTCTAGGCTCTCAGCAGATGAGAGTATATTTAACCAAATTGCTTAATACTATAATGAGGCTCTTTCTAAATCAGGCCATAAAGATAACATTTATTACTTACATTATATTATATCCACTCAACAATTAAGTTATAATGATGTAATCACACAGAGTTTTATCTCTAGTAAGATTAGGATTAAAATCGCTAATAGAAAAAACAAAACCGGCCTCCTTATAATAGCTTCCTACCTACTCCTAGCAATAAATTCAGAATTAGCTCTCATAGATACCTTAACCAAACGCCTTCCTTGAGTACTAAAAATTCATCCACCACTACTCTTAATAATTTAATGAATACTCTAAACTTACCTATGAACCCCTCTAATAATCATGGTACTATGCGCCGTAAGAAATCTCGTAATTCCTCCCTCTCACTTAATGTTTCTTCTAACCTCGCTAAAATGTTCTACTTGCAAATTAATTTCCCTCCTGACCACAAATACTATAAAGTATTCCTATAAAGTATTACTATAAAGAATTCCTTTTCTACTACCCCTAATTTAGCCAATTATATTGCTTTTAGTAACCATAAGAAATTAAAAAGACATAGGGCCTCCCTTTCTGATAATTTATCTCTATATATTAACCATATACATACGAATAATTCTAACTCTAACTCTCATCCAGTTAACTCTCCTATCTCCTCACCGACAAATGATATGCCTTCTAGTTCTACCCATACGCCTACATTATCCACTACCTATAACCGTAACTGTAACTGTAGAAATCCTAATAACTGCCCTCTGAATGGTCTGAATGGTCTGAATGGCCTTACTAATAATGTAGTATATAGAAGCACTGTTAAAACATATAGTGACACTAAGACTTACATTGGAGCTATTGCTAACCCTTTCAAAATTCGTTTTAATTCTCATACTCATTCTTTTAAGAATAGTAATTTAAAATCTTCTTCTTTATCTAGACTTATAAATACACTTAAACTCTCGAATATTAAATACTCTTTAGTTTGGGCTATGTTAGCCAAATCCTCTTCATACAAAGGCTGTTTATCTGAAGCATACAAAGGCATATTTATCCGAAGCTTATTTCATAACTATGACTAAACCCCGCCCAATAAATGACAGCAACGAGATTGTTATTATCTGCCATCCTCCTTCGCTAACCGTGTTTTTGATCCCACTTAAATTCGATTATTTTAATTGATTATCCCCCCCCCTTCTTTAATCTTTTTAACTTAAATCACTTTCCATATTATCTTATTTCACTTTATTTTACTACTGATATTTTCTGAATATCCCATTTCTTCCATCCCCTTTGACCTTAGTACATATATTTAAACTTATTTATATCCTATTTAATTTAATCTTGTTTATTTTTTTTCAATTAATTTTACTTCATTTCTTATAGCTTCCATCTATATTATCTTTTTTGTTTTTGTTTTTAGAGTGAATTTTTACTGCTTAGACCTTCCTCCTGCCTTTCTATACTATTTAACTAAATTTTTCATACATTTTTTCTTAAACCATTAATTTTCATTGTTACATAATCCCCCCCCCCCCTCTTTTCTTTCTGAAACGTTTCTAGATAAATTTTAAATTAACCATAAAATATAAATTTTTAGTCATGTATCTCCCTTTATTCTCAGTTATGGCCCCTATCATACACACTTCCGCTCGCATTTAAATTTCTCCATTTGTTTTTTAAAAACGTCATCCAAGTATTACATTTATTACATTTAAGGTAGGCCTTATTTTTCAGTGAAATGTTTTTCTTTTTGAATTTTTATATCTAATTTTTGTTTGTTTTCGTCTCTGAAGAGGGGACAATTTCAAATATTTTAATTTTTTTCATTCTTTTTTTTTTTGTACGTTCATCGTTTTTATGATCGATAATTACCTCCTTTATGTACAAATTAAGGATTTTGTTTCTGAAACGATTTGTCAGACGGAAAATATATTTATTCAAAAATGTGACGTTGTTTTCTCTAATATTTAATATATGTAATTTAGCTCTGCTTATACAAATTTTGCTTGATATTTTTTCTCCGGCTTACCTGCTTTGCTCGCTTGTCTTGCAATACCTGTTGATTACGTAATATTCCTTGTTCGGTCATTATACCAAAAGCTTATTGTTTTAAGCAGAAAGTAATATTGATTTAGGTGTCGCAGAAACCCTGTACTGGATTTTATCATCAATTCCAGGGGTCCAGATTTGTTATATATATATATTTGTATATATATATATATATATATATATATATATATATATATATATATATATATATATATATATATATATATATATATATATATATATAGAGAGAGAGAGAGAGAGAGAGAGAGAGAGAGAGAGAGAGAGAGAGAGAGAGAGAGATGAGATTCTACAGGACTAGAACTGTTTCATTCTTTAGAAATCATCAGGAATCTCATCGGGATTCCTGATGATTTCTAAAGAATGAAACAGATCTAGTCCTGTAGAATCTCATCTATATTAAAACTTTTATACTCTGCAATGTATTGAGTACCTTACTTACTGTGGTTACCTCCGTTTCAACCCGGAATAACGTATATATATATATATATATATAACGAAGGAAATGTGGTAAGGAACTAGGTGGACGATAACGCACCAAAGTACTCAATACTTAGGGTAGTAGAGTGGGTAATAGGAACGAGTAGGACCCCGACGGCTGAGCTGAAGCCGTTTCGACTGCTAATTCTGGACTAAATAAACATTTTTATCCTGGTATTTGAATGATTCAAATACCAGGATAAACATTTTTATTTAGTCCAGAATTAGCCGTCGAAACGGCTTGAGCTCAGCCGTAGGGGTCCTACTCGTTCCTATATATATATATATATATATGATTATGTCATTTATTTTGTCTGACCTGTTTAGCTTGTTTTGGGGGTTAGGTGGTCTATAGTTTCTTGCCCGCCTTCTCAGGTTCTATGGCCTTTATAACATAGGTTTATTGCTCTAGTCTTTTAGACTATGGAGCGCTTGCCAGCATGAATCGGAATTTACGTTACGTTTCGCTTTTTCTACCCGCCGAAATGCGATTCTCGCTGAATTCATATTTGTATTAATCTCCCGAGTCTTACAATTTACATGTTAATAATTCTATTGACAGATTAATTGTATAAGTTTATTTTTAAAAATACCCAGTCGAGTGCTCATTCGAATTGTGTTATTTATGCAATTGTATACATGATTTACACATACTGAATTCATTTGCCAAAATCTGGGGTTTTTCCCCTGTGAGTTACACATGTGCTTTTACTAAACACTGTGTCATCCACAATACTGGCGCAGAACAAAATACCTGTTGATAACGTGATATTCCTTGTTCGATCATTATACCAAAAGCTTATTGTTTTAAGCAGAAAGTAATATTGATTTAGGTGTCGCAGAAACCCTGTACTGGATTTTACCATCAATTCAAGGGGTCCAGGTTTGTTATATATATGTATATGTATATATATATATATATGATTATGTCATTTATTTTGTCTAACCTGTTTAGCTTGACTTGATTTTTGGCTCGGGTCGTCTATAGCTTCTTGACCGCCTTCTCAGTCTGTATGGCCTTTATAACCTATGTTTATTGCTCTAGCCTTTTATACTATGGAGCGCTTGCCAGCATGACTCGGAATTTGCGTTACGTTTCGCTTTTTCTACCCGACGAAATGTGATTCTCCCTGAATTTATATATATATATATATATATATATATATATATATATATATATATATATATATATATATATATATATATACAATACTATTATAATTCAGTTATCACGCTGAAACAATCACCAGCAACACTTGAAACTACTCAGTAATATGAAAGTGCAAAATCTCCTTATGGTGGTTTGTATATATCTATCTATATATATATATATATGAGTGTGTCTGTGTGTGTGAGTGTGTGTGTGTGGGGGGTGGGTGAGTGGGGGGTTGTGTTTTGGAACAGTAACAGTAAATCTACTTAAACTAAATTATTGCAATTAAACACTCAAACATGACGAATTAATGACGAAATTACGATCTCCATCAATCTTTCTTCTTGCTCTCACGTGGCTGACGATGTTTATAGGTGCATTTACAAAACAACGCATAAGTTATATACTATATAAATATTTATTGACATAAATTCAGAGTTTTCATTCCATTTGAAATATTGTCGATTTATTATAATTCTACATGATTACAATGTAATGACGCCTATTTATGCATTTATTTCGACATTCATTTCGTTTCTTTGTGTAAGATAATTTTTAATATGACTTATATTTGCTATCAGTTAGTTATCAGGCGCAATGTTTATATACAAAGAAGACTCTATCTAAGAAGCCATATTTTATTTTTGTTTTTCCCTGTAGCCTATTTTCATATATGCCATCAAATAAAGTGTGTGAATATATGTCAATAGTAAAAATAATTCATTTAATATGTTTAATAAACACAGTTTAGCATGCAGTTACAAGATATGCTTGGCAGCATTATTAGTAAATCTACTAATGCACTGGATTGACAGAACTTTTAGATCTTCGGAAACAGTTTACTTATAGGACATGCATCTGAGTTCAAATACTTCCGGGGACAAATTTACTCTTCCTCATTCCGAGGTGAATAAAATAAAGAACCTAACAAATAATGGAAACAATTTAATCAAATTCCCTCATTAAAATTATTGCTCGCCTTATGCCTGAATTGGAAACCATTAATATTATGATTGTTCGAATATTTTATGTCACTGTTTAGAATTCGAATTATTTTTGTTCACGTTCGTCGCTATTGGATTTGAGAAAATGCAGGTAATCGGACAAGACAGGATAATTTCTGTTCATTAATAATATATGTTGTGGTTAAACTAAAAAATAATCTACATGTTTTCTGTCACTAGAGACTAGATACAGGCTAAAATATTGATATTATATTGGACATTTTGGTTTCAAATCCCTCTAGGTTTTCATGTATCTGTTTTCATTTCACAATCGATAAAATGATAATGCACACAAAACAAAGCAATTGCATTTGATATATATTAGCATACTATACAAAGCACTTGCGTTGTGTCTGAACACAAACATACAATGTTTTTAGCGTCGGTTCACAATCACTAAACCTGACAAATGAAGCTTTCAGTGACTTTTCGGTTTTCTTTCATTGCATCCATCAGTATTATGGGATTTGCTCTTGAGAATCTAACCTTTATGTAAAACTGGCAAATTATCAAATAAAGCGAGAATGAAAATTACTAGATCCCATAAACTTCATGCATTTCCTGGTTGAACACCAATTGTAACCTCTCTATGAGATGAGCAAGTCAAAATACAGGGGCACATACTGTTTTCGATTATAAACTTCACCAGTAAATTTCATGCGTTCAGAGTAAGTGTATGCACTAAGGATACTTTAGAATAGAACCAGAATCGTGTGTTAATCATAACCTGGAGCAAGTACATTCCTTTTGAAATGTAGTCGAGGATTGGAATAGATTAATGAAGCCACTTACTACTCAAGTAATGTCTCTGATATTTTAGATACATGTTTGCATAACACCACATTAAACAGTTCTTACACCAGTCACCTGTAGCAAATTAAATTCCCATCATAGTCAACTACTTAAAGGTATTTACATAATGTGCACCTCATATGTGTCTTGAAATGATAAAGTTGATAATTAATTCCTTATTTATGGTCGGCAATTCATAACGGTCTGGGTTATATTCATATATGTGCATTATATGATGTATTCAATATGTCCAATATCATTTAATGTAATTATAATACGCTAGTAGTTTAATAATTTAAGGAAACAATAGACGTGCTATGTCGGGAGACAATCGTACGATATAGCTTTAGTGATCGACGTTTACGCCTTGTCACGATACATTTAAACATTCATCGTTCAAAAGTCGATAACGCACCAGCCCTGTAGGGAAGAATTATTTAGATTGATCAGAAATGAAAATAACTTTTGTGCTTATCGTCTGTAACAAAGTAATAAATGGAAAGCCGTTGGGTCACTTGTATTATATTTAATTTATAAATCGTACACTATAGATGTTGTTATCTATCTACACTTGACGTGCGAACAAATATGTTTATAATAAATGCTTACAGTGTTTAATTTCAGTTAATAACTATAACATAGAATGTTCCTCTCTTTTATCAAATTTTGTGCAAACCATTGAAAGTATATACATATAACGCAGAATATTGACATAAAGTGTTCAATCTTCATTAAACGATGTACTGCAAAATCTTCTAAATGAATTTATAAAATGTTTATTCTTGTCATTAGTTTCACTTCATTTAAATTAGATATAAATGGTTTTTTTCTTATTGAATTTCTTAAAAAATTTTCTTTTAAGAAAATACCTTCAAATGTTAAAAAGTGTTCTCAGGAATCTAGCGAAAGTGATTGGCAAGCGTGGCGAAGTATATATACATCAATATATTTTACAATTTAATGTAACTAAATGTTATTAGTTATATGATTAATATAAGGAGCATAATGAATAGAAATTAATGATTATTAAATGTGTCTGTGTGGGTTTCAACTCACGTAAGTCTGTTGTAAATATTTATGATATCCAATATAATATTATATGAATCGTTTAGAAAAATAGAAATCGATACATTGTTCTTAGTTTCCCTTTTCTAGACGGAAACTGCAAGCAAATATTACGGTGAACCAATCGACATACAGGGCAAATAGTAGAAATAGCTTTTACCATTACATGTTGAGATTAGTTCTTATTCAACAATGCTCGAAAGTGACGTTAAGGCTATTAATGACTTAATAGAACTCCCACACAGAGCCTTATTCAACTTCTATTTCTCTACGTCAGGCTGATGAACGATGCACTATATCTACGATGAATAATATATTATTCTACCATGCTAAAACATTCCAATAGCCATATTCATATAGTAATGCAATCTAATTTCCAGGTAGTTGAATGGAAATGATTACTCTCTAAAACGCAACGGAGAAAAAAGACTAAAATTCCAAAGTCTACATCGAACCCGGAAGCTCATCAGACTTTTGCTTATCCTGGTTTACATGGCATTAAGTGACTGAGACTATAAGATTGGCCCTGGACAAGACGCCAGTCTATCGCAGAATTAAAGGCCCAGCTACTGTTGTTACTCGTTTTCAGCTCAGTATAATGCAGCAACGTGAAATGATGTGTGGTGCTGAAGAGCAAAACACACAACTTAGTCCAGGAATCGAACTCGCGATGTTATGATCGTAAGCCCAGCAAACTAACCCTCAGGCTGCGCGCTTTCACGAGAACAAAAGGCACCGAGGAATAACTCAACAAATGGTCATGTCACATTGTTAAATGTAAATACCACTGGCGACTGTCAAAATAAGCCATATTTTGTTTGTTAATTTGATATTTAAAACGAAATGAAAAGTATCTCTGAATATAGAAATTATTGAATTAAGTAGAATATTTTTACTGAATGTTTTGTTTAACATACCTGTCCTGCTATCAACTAATGGTGTTAAAATTATTTCTGGCCCAAAGAACATTTCGTTTCCGACAACGCTCCAGGTCATACTTCAAACATTGAAGCATGCACACCTGTTGTTTTCAGAACAATAGACACAGAGTCACTTGTAGTTAATGAAGGTTTTCGAAAGAGTGTAAAATGAGCTCTCTTAATCAAGTATATCCGTGCATACTTGCGGACAGAAGTTGGAATTAAAAATTTGATACGGGTAAAGTTTGAGTTTTATTGCAAGCTGATAATGGGTTCTTCACCTTTGAAGACCTTAATGAATTAACAGAACCCATAATGTTTACTTCAAATAGTAAAGAATGGAGTCCCGCACAAATAGTTTTAATAACATAGATTATATACGACAGTCATAGAGATTTATCTCCAGATTTTGAGTAATCTAAAAATGAATTTAATGTTTTAACGCAGCATGAATGTTGAAAGACTGCAAATGCTAACGCTGAACAGTTATAAGAAAGAATAAGAGGTTTGAAAGAATACAAGGCAATCAAC
Organism: Eledone cirrhosa; assembly: GCA_964016885.1. NCBI lineage: Eukaryota > Metazoa > Mollusca > Cephalopoda > Octopoda > Eledonidae > Eledone > Eledone cirrhosa. The sequence goes on from OZ024740.1 coordinate 193,932,297, forward strand.
ACATGACACCATGTTTGTAAAAGTAAAACTCTTGCCAAAATCTGGGGTCATATGTTGCCTTACCTTTTGTATATACACAGAGCATGTTTTCATATTTTATTGAATTGCCCATAATTCCGTTCAAATGTGGTTTTAATGTTTAAAGGGGCACTCTATATTCCTTCAGATAGTTAAGATTGCATATTTGCGTAAAAAAACTACCATGTACCATCTTCTGAAACGAAATACTAAATCAGTAAGCAGGTTCTTGATGCACTTCGATTTCAAAGATTATATGTCAATAATACTTTCGTCTGTTTAGCGTATGTATAAATATGTTTTCACTTTCCTCAAGAACGTCACAAAATACTATGTGCAATATATACGAACAACACTTATAAATTAAGTGAGAAATAATTAAGAGGACAATTTATGTCGCAGACGGTTTGAATAATATTGCCGTTTAGTGTGAACACTTTGTTTTATTCGATTTTCAGATGTCGCAATACTTCGTCAATTTCTGACGTCACCGAAGTATTTTGATAAACTATCGTTTAAAACACTATTATGACAGGAGAGCAATGCGTCATCTCTATTTTATTCCAGAATGTACCGAAATCGCAAAGAAAATATAATCTATATCTATCAGTTTTTATTCCCATCCTGTCCAGTAGTTAATTATATTTTTAATGGTTTTCCCAATTCCGTTGTAGATGGATACTTTGAGATACTGATCAATCACGGGGGATGGTGGTGTGATTTAATTAACAATAATAGCATAATGTTCTTTAACCGTAGTACTCAGTGACAATATTTTAGTAAACCTTTTATCTGTTCTTTAATCTTGAGGTATAACAAGAAATTGTATTTAAAGTAGTAGCAAATTATTTTGCTTGAAATAATTTCAATCTTTCTTCTGCCTCGTTTAGGATGTACTTGCTGAATGAGTCTAAAAACTTTATTTACACTAATTGACAGTATGAATATTTCTTTTTTAAATGTGTTTGTTTAAACGTATTTGCAAACACAGCCTTACCCCGTTAGAGTATATTAGTATGCGTTCTTTTATTGTACATTTATATACATTAATAAAGCAATTACATGTTAATTGAAATAATAACTTTGTCACATTCCTGCAATATTCTTAACTTTAATAATGCTTCCGTTATTATCATGCGTACACAATCTATTTTATTAAATAAATCATATGCCCCATGAGTGTGTATGCTTTTAAAAATATATAATATGCTTACATACTGTTTTGCATATGCATCATCTGTATTCAATTTCGTTTTTATTATTCCATATTTCTTTGATTCCTGAAAAGCAATTTGTATTATAATTATTTACATAATAAATAAAGAAATCATTATAATTATTTACGCAATTATTAAGCTTTATTAAATTAATAGTACGAAACACGTAAGAAAATTATTTACAACTTATATTGGCAGCTTCTGGGCAGATATTTTAAATATAATCTGATGTTAAGACAGGCTAATGAACACTTTTGAATTGTATTCGGTATTCGTATACGAATACAGGACACAGAAAACAATCACATCGTGGAAGTGTCATTTTAGCCAGTACACAGATTTTGTAATGCTTCTCGCAGTTACAATTTTCCTCGCAAACCCTATCAGTGGACAGGTTTCACGCAGTACGAAGAAAACATTGACGCCAAGAAATATATAATAAATATAAAATGAAGACCTTGTGTAGTTGTGAATGGCTAACACGAATATTTTGGGGTGTAGATATAGTAACAAATGGTACGGTGACAATACAAAATGATGGCAGAATTGTGGAAGTTGGAATGCCCTCTGCTTATGGGTTTGCTTGATCCTATCTGCCACTTCTTTACAGGCAGGTTAAATGTCTTAAGATAACGTAGTAATAGTAAAAACTGCAGCAAGCTAATAATTAAAAATAAACCGCAGCTATTCAATATGGTATGTCTAATTCAAAAATACCGAATAGTAAATCAAATAATTGTTTCTACTTTTGGCACAAGGCCAGAAATTACCCAGTACATTACTGGTACTTTATTTTATCGACCCCGTAAGGATGAAAGACAAAGTTAATCTCGGCAGGATTTGAATAGTAGATCAAATAATGAGAATGATAAGCATATGAGTGAATGTAACCCGTTGAATATCCGAAACAGTTTGAGGGATGGCTGGTCCATTACTGTCCAAATATTATATGCATCACATAATAACAGGATTTATTTGAATAAAACCCTAGCAGATGTTGTTCGTGTAACCCTTTCAATCCAGTATTGAGACGAGAAAACACCATTATTTGTAGTGGATTGGCAGTATCGGTAGAAGGTCGGACGCCATGCTTTTCAGCAAAGAGTTACCACCCTTTATGATTTTAGTTCAAATCCCGCCGAAGTTAACTTTGCCTTTCATCCTTACCGGGACGATAAAATAAAGCACCAGTAACGTACTGGGATAAGAGCTGCCCTTCTGCCAAAAGTAGAAACACTTATTTGTATATTATTGATCATCCATCAAATTTGATTGTGAACATTTAGTTGTTCAATTAACTGAACGTTCGATTCGTGAATAAATGGGTAATTAGGTATTCTACAAAGACATGTGCCTTTAATATAATTCACAAGTCGGGTCAGAATGATATAATATGTGACAAAGCTGAATGTTTTGAATTGCAGGTCGAATCCATCAGAAAATCTTCCATAGAGATTCCGACAACCCAAAACTAAGATCCGAGACTATAGTAAAAATACACCATTAAGATACCAGAGTGAGGTGTAGCCTGGTACTTCCTGATAGAGGGGCAAAGATTTTTAACCACAAAGTTATGCCTGTATATAATACCCGAAACTAGGCACATTACCTCAGAGATAATTAAGTGCTTTGGTGAGAGATTAAACAATAAAATGGTGTCGGATTTCGAACGCCTAGCTCTGAAGGTGAGCATGGAACAGTATCTACTGGCACATGAAATCTAACAAAATAAAATAATAGTTGAACACTCTATGTTCTTACAGAGCAGAGTGTGATATAATATAAAACCAAAAATCAGTGATGCATCTGGACTCAATTTATTGTGTGTTACAATTGTTTCGCCGGCAGACAGCTCGAGACACGATCATTGTATGGATCTGCCTGATTCTAGAACTGCAGGTTCGTCGGACACTTGCAACAATTTCGGAACAAATTTTCTCACTTGGGTTTTAGCTTCAAAAGACATCTTCCTCGCTTGTCCTGCTATTGGCTGTTGTTTTTCTATGTCATCATAAATTCTGGCCAATATTTGATGCCATACTGCCCATCAGCTACTCCCCGTCCGACACACTTCAATGAATTCATGCTGGATTTGGTATTTCACAAGTCACTCACACACACATATACACACAAACATATATACATACACATACACACACACGCGCACATACACATATACATATATATATATACATACATATACACACACACTCTCACACACACACACACGTCTACGACCATATAACTAACAACATACGCGTCCACAGGTGCCTGCCTACATGCCCTCGTACATCAGCTCTCACACGCATGCACACGCACAAACACACAGACAAACACGCACACGCATACAAGGACACACACATGCGTACGCGTACATCTAATCATACACACAAACACGTACAGACATATACATAGACACGCACATACACACGCCTGTCCGTACAAAGAGGCACAAGGACAGACACGCTTCCAAACTCACACATACACACACATACATATATATCTCTCTCTCTATATATATATATACATATGTGTACATGTACACACACATAAACGTACTCACCAGTAATCCCTTAGCCTGTTTTAGGTGCAGGTACACACACACACACACACACACACACACTGGCTCATATACATTCAAACAAATACGCGCCCAAATACCTCCGTGCCCACGTACATCTACAAAGATACATACACGCACACACATATCTCTGTCAGTATTCAAATGTGATATACTCACAGTCATATAAAACTGCACAATGGGTCATACAGGGTCATCCATGAAAGGATGCATCCTGTTATAGATGCACGAGTAAAACAATGTAAGCAAATACATACATCCATACACATACATGCAAGCGTACACACACATATATAAATAAATAAATAAATAAGTAAATAGAAAATAAAAATATAAATAAAAGTATATATATACACACACATACACATACACACACGCATTCATATACGTATACACATATATATATATATACACACACACATTCACATACACACACGCATGCATATACGTATACACATATATATATATATATACACACACACATACACACCCACATATATATGTACATACACACACATACATACACATCAATAAAAAAAAAATACAATATACTAAAATATACATCTAACGTCATACATTAAAATATGTATCTCGTACTAAACATGCACAGATATAAACATTATAATCATATACATACATCCATACACATTCACGTAACACATACACATATATATATATATATATATATATATATATATATATATATATATATATATATATATATATATATAGTTAAATAAAAGTCAAATGATTAAAATTTAGCTTCGTTTATTACTGCTATATATATTTCAGTGACAGCCATCTTTGGCTGTGACCTCTTCAGGCAGTTTGAATTAGTATGGTATAGACAAGTACATATGTTGTTTAGGTGTATGATATTGTCAATACTCTGATATGCCCAGTTCCTTGTTGGGTTGTTAATTCACTGGGGAACTGGAGTCATATGAATTCAAACAAACGAATTTTAGTGTCACAGGTCCCCTTCTCCTCTCATTGGTCAGTTATTAGTGTTGTCATTGTTGGAGTTAGCTTAAAAATTGATAAAATGGTAGAAGGGACAAGGTGTTGAAGGAACAAAATATCAAAAAATGTGTCAAACTTCCCATTGTTCAGTTCTGAGAGCATTCCTCAGTCAGAAGTCTATAGAATTCTTTCTGGGGTGAGGCTCCCTGTAGTGTTTATGCCTGCTATTGTTCAGTACATTTGACCTCCACCATTATTTTGGTACTGTTGTTGTTGTAGTGGTCAGCTTATATCTTGCTGCTGCTAACAATTTAGAAGTATTCAGTTTGTGTTTTCTCTTCATCCCACCCGCCACCACCGTAGTGGTGGTGGCGGGGGGGGGGGGGGGGTTATTTCATGTATATGAAGAAATATAAGGCAATAAATGAAGAAAACAGTGCTCCAGCCTGCATACTGAGGTGTTGGTACACAACCAACATAAACTCAAAAATATATATATATATATATATATATATATATATATATATATATATATATATATATATATATATATATATATACTTATATATATATATATATATATATACACACACATTTATATATATATATATATATATATATACACACATACTCACACACATATATATATATATATATATATATATATATATATATATATATAAAGGACGTAAAATAAGAAAATATTTTAAAAAAATTTTTTACTTACTTAAATTTTCACTCCAACTAATTAGTTTCTGCAATGGGATAAAGACAGTTACGTAATCCAACTGTCGAGAATTCATTGCGTCATCAGGGAGTCTATTCTCAGTTAAGTCTCCAGGCAATGCGCGGACACTGGCGGCTCATATAAAAATAATAATAATTCGGTAGATCGAACAGCTTGCGAGGACTGGATTCTATGTACCGAAATTCTCACTGCTTCAAGTCAAATGGCCGATTCTAAAGAATCAATCACGTGACACAGAGGCTAGTTAGAAGGAATGGGATGGTAAGATGACTGACGCCTACTAACACCCCCAAAAAAATTTTTTTAGAAGTGGTTTTGACAAGTTTGCTCGACAAATCAGTGATTTGGAGATAAATATAGATAATTTAATATATCAACTAACATAAGCGCACAGATGCACGCCCATGCCAGCAAATACACAGGTTATGTCATAGTACCTAGGTGGTTCAATGCAGGAGAATGCAGAACAATAATATAAAGGACGTAAAATAAGAAAATATTTTTTTTTAAAAATTTTAAAAAATTTTTTTACTTACTTAAATTTTCACTCCAACTAATTAGTTTCTGCAATGGGATAAAGACAGTTACGTAATCCAACTGTCGAGAATTCATTGCGTCATCAGGGAGTCTATTCTCAGTTAAGTCTCCAGGCAATGCGCGGACACTGGCGGCTCATATAAAAATAATAATAATTCGGTAGATCGAACAGCTTGCGAGGACTGGATTCTATGTACCGAATTGTTCTGCATTCTCCTGCATTGAACCACCTAGGTACTATGACATAACCTGTGTATTTGCTGGCATGGGCGTGCATCTGTGCGCTTATGTTAGTTGATATATTAAATTATCTATATATATATATATATATATATATATATATATATATACATACGCTTACACATATAAAAACAATAAAATAAATATACAATATATTAAAATATGCATATAACGTCACATAGAGATATATAAAAGAGAGGAGAAAGGAGAAGGTATGTGTATGCGTGCAATATAGTACATATGAGGAGTATAAGATGCACACTTAGGTCTGTACGGAACAAATAAAGATGTGTTCCAAAATTGAACACATGGAGAGTATGTATTCACGATTGAAAAGGTACGCATGCATGGGGGCGCGTAGCCCGGTCATACTGGGGTCTGTCACTGTGGTTGAGGTGTGTTGTCCTATAGGTGCAAGGTACGTGACTGAACGACCGTGGAATCCGGGTTAACCTGTCTCGGCTCAGGCGATGTTCCTGCCTTGGGTGACGTGCGGAGTCGGGTATGCATCGATTATATTTGGTTTACCCCACTGCGCATATAATGTCATCAGGGTATGGTGTCTGATCCCTTTAACCTGTTTCGTCGCTCTGGTCGGCACGTGCTCCGCCGCATGTCCTAGCCTGGGCTTCCCGGAGGATTCCATGCGGAGAGTGTGCACCTTCTCTGGTGTCTGCAGGTCATGATCATTTCCGATTTCAGATTGACCGTGTCATCCTTCAGTCTTACTATTTCCATGGCCTCGTATAGGCATAGGCTACATTTTCTACTTACAGCCGAGTATGCATTCGCGTGCCGAACGATACTCCAGTCAAGGGCGTCTTTCAGGTCCCACACCAGGTCCGCTAGCCTAGTGGAGTGCCTTTTGATTCGGTCCTTGAAGGAGTCCGTATGGTTATACATCCGCGATTTAAAGGTCGTGGATGTTGCGCCGATGTAGGTGCGTTTTACATTGTGGTGCTAACCACACATTTGTTTACAAGGCCCTTCGTCAGGCATTTTCCCTGTAGGGAGCACTGGGTTCCCGCTCTGCAGTTACAAGTTCTGTTGTTATTAGTTATATATATATATATATATATATATATATATATATATATATATATATATATATATATATATATATATATATATATATAGTTGTGTCCTGCAGCATAATTTATATGATTTATATTAGAATGAATAGCTCATACGACTGGCTTAATGAATAGCTTGTACAAAAACAACTATATTAGATTTTGTTATTGCTATTGATTCCGTGTACCGAAATTAGTATAATTTTCGAAACGGGAGACATATTTTCGCACAGAAAATCAATGACGTTAACTATATGTTCACAATATATTCTATATGGTTAGGCGATTTACACATATAATTAATATCAACATTTTTTCCCTTTTTCTTAAATATCTGTGAATTCAAATTTACAAATGATGTACTTGTAAAACTCTGAAAAATATTGTTTTTTTGTTTTATATAAGAACGCTGTTGGTTGGAGAAATGGAGAATCTTGCTAATTATTAAAGTTATCCTGCCAAGACACCTCATCATTTAAATGTAGTGGAGCAGATAAAATATTGATACACACAAGTGCTGATTCTGATATTTCTTCATCACATTTTCAACAGACAGTAAAATGATGTGATTAGGAAACAAATCAATGCATTTGAACGTAAGAAAATTGGCACGTCAAGTATTTTTATATCCATTTGTTGACAGAAACAAATACACATTTATCGCGGCAGTAATAACATAACAACAGACAGGCTTCCATCGAGTGGAAAACAACGATTAGCTTTCAATGTCTGTTTGAAGCCAATTCAAATCCAAGTCTGGTTCTGCTTTTCGGTATGATATACGAATGTTTCTTGGAATGTAAATGTGAGGGTGTTTAGAAAATTTAGGATCCTATTATTTGACCCGATTCCAATTATATATCAACACACGCAGATATTAAAATCCCAAGCGGATGTAAAGCAGGGATACAGTTAATGACCGGATACCTTTAACGGCTTTAGTAATTTGTGTCACAATTACACTGATCTTGATTTTAATTAATTTTATAGCTTCTTCTTCTTCTTCTTCTTCTTCTTCTTCTTCTTCTTCTTCTTCTTCTTGCATCAAGTCTGTAATATCGGAGCTGTAATCTCTCGATTCGCGGAAGTAATGGCTTTACCATCTATAACCTACCCCAAACATACCTTGTACAAAGATATTTACAAGCAATAGTACCTATATTATGTTCTGGAACATTGAGTAGCTTATAGGCTAAATCTCCTTTTAGCTACGCTGATTTAGGAAAGTATTTATTCAAACTGCACATCTGCAGGATAAATGAATCTACCTGGAACTAAGCTTCAATATGTAAGATAAACTGTTTGGCTATCACAACATATCTGACGTATTACCTAGTAGCGTTGCTACATTTTCTCTTTAAGTAATACATATGAATGCAAAGCCATAAGCAAAACCAAGAAAACCGAGTTTTTAGGTGACATCTCATGTATTTTCTTGAATAGGGAGAGTTAAAATATTTGTGATAGTTATAAACAGAATGCCCACACCTACACTCTCAAGAGATATAAAAAGCAATCAGAAAAAAATATAACAAGATAAAAAAAATTAAGTGACAATGATACAAAACGGAAAATGATAAATGTCATGATAGTATAATATAATAACAAGCGACATTTATACATATATAGATTTCCTTTTAAAAACATTAGGAAATTATTCATAAATTCTTTATAGAATATTCACTTTATGATTATACAATTTACTTCTTCCAACACTTTTTAGATATATGAGTGAAAGAGTTTCAAATAATTTTCCTCATTCTTTGTTGAAAATATAAATAGCATTCTACCATTCCAAAGGATTTCAGCTATTAAAATATCAGCAGCAGAAACAAGAAACATTTTAAGAATTTAATCAAAGTCTGCTGGTATACATTTTCAGTGTTATTGTGTTATTCTAGGCATCTATGGTACACATTTCAATCACACGGACACACACGCATATATATATATATATATATATATATATATATATATGTGTGTGTGTGTATGTATGTATATGTATGTATGTAAGTATGTGTGTACAGAGAGGGAGAGAGAGTAATATTTATATGTTCACACACACACGCACACACGCAGTCACACACATATATATATAATGGCGCAAGCTGACGATGCCAGAGACTAGCCATAACTCCAGGCAGATTAAACATGGTCTTCCGAGACTGAGCTGAGAATGATGATATATATAAAACTGAGTTATAGATTGCTTGAAGCATTCTGTAATGTGAAGAAAATCGTGTTTTGCTTAAAAGGTACCATAATGTGAATTGAACGATAAATGTTAAATACATATATGATAACAATTAGGTTACAGCAGCATGTTTCTTTTTTTTTATGGCTCTGAGGCTACAATTGTTTGAAATTTGAGAGGGTCATTTATTTTCGCAAGGCTACGAGCAGCAAATGTGATTTAAGCTATTATTGTATCATTATCGTGACGCTACTCAAAACACCCTACAGTGGAACACAATTCAGGCCGCTTGTATTCTCGATCATATTATTCCGATCATTGCTCGACAACGTCGCGACTAAAGGCATATCTATTATGTTTAAGTTCGTCTGGCTGGAGTTGATCATAGTTTCTGACATGTTGTCTAGGAGGATCGGTGAGAAGAGCCAGGAAATTTTTAGAGAGATCCTTCTATACTAGGGACAATAGGATTAATCTGGAGTTTATATCCGGTTTTGGGATGTGGTGGAAAGTTGGGAACATAATTTTTCTAGTGGGGATTTTGGTGTTTTGGTTGTTTAGAAGTTGTCGACGCCTGCTTATATCGACCCAATCGTTGTTAATGAGGTCCACAATCTGCGTTGACATGATAACTTGGTACATAATGCATTGCCGTTGAGATGTTCAAACGCCAGGTGCTTGTAGTTCTTTCGAGTGACAAAGCAATATACTTTCCCTATGTCAGAAGGGGGGGGGGGGTATTAACGGTCTTTTGTTCTTAAGTTTTATCAAGTGAAATATTATTACTTTCGGAAGTAATCGAGATTGTATTTAGAAATTTGAGGGGGTGGGGTCGGAAGTTGTTTGTCGCAGTAGTAGTGGTGTTGCTGGTGTTGTTGAGAGCAGATAACGATTTCAGCTGATAGAATGCTTCGCAAAATTCGGTTTCGACATCCTGTTGCAATTTGGTGTCGAATCACTGTTAAGATATCTTTTGGGCCTAGTCTGACGAGTTTAATTTACATACGGGAGAGAGATCCTACTATGTCTGTGACGAGCGGTTGTTTTAGTGATGTGTGGTGTACTAGTGTTGGTCGGCATGCTGGTAGAAGCAGAGCTAGAATTGTCATGACTGCTTGAATAGATATACTGGGAAGAATTGTTGTTGACTAATATTTAAATCAGAGTCACATAAATGTTTGTTCCAGCAGTTTTTTCTCGTGATAGACATAATTGTGATAACATCAGTCTATAACTGTTGTTGTTTCCTGAAGCAGAGAATTTGGAGGTAATTTCATTTGTGGTTGGAATTGGACTATTTTTACATGTATTGCCGGAGTAGATCAATCAGGTATGGTAGGTGGATTCTGATGCAACTGTTGTGTAATTAATCTAAAGACATTTTAAAGCTTGATAGGGGAAATCATGTAGCTATGTGTAGATTTACAATTGAGATGTTTATTGTGTGTTTCTTTCGGACAACGTTCAAGAAAGCTGATTTGGTAACCAACTTTCTTAGTACATCCTGCTGATAGTTAGAATAGTTCTTTAACGGCTGCAAACTTCGCTTCGCACAGGTGTATGAATGAGAGAAAGTTGCGTATATTCTAGGAAATAGGGATTTGTTTAAAAGCTACCAGAACGAGGATTAGGCGGTAAATGTTAAACATATGATAACAATGATGTTGGGGTGTTAACTTTCACATTTTTATAGGTCCTTATAATTCTGGATAAACTCTCTTCATCAAAAAATTAATAACAGATACTAGTTTGGAGTCGAGTATACTTTGCCGCTCCTGAGCAGCCAGTTTTGATGCTTTTAATTTTAAATGTTGTGTTCTTTTCAACGTTTGTAGTGAATCGATCGCTTGATATGTGATCTATGTTATGTTCTGTCTAAGCTTTTGTTGTTTCATTCTTAATGTAATAACAAGTTTTACTGTGCATACTTATGATAGGCACAGACGTAAGGATCAAACCTATACAGAGATAGGTAATTGTTTAATGATTTATGTAATTAATTTGCAGCCCCATGCTTCCGAGTGCAATACTGGTATGCATCACATTGGGCAACTGCTTTCTAATGTAGCCTTGGCTTCAAGATTGTATCGCGAGTGTAGAAGATCATCGTTTGTGTGTGTGTGTGTGTGTGTGTGTGTGTGTGTGTGTGTGTGTGTGTGTGTGTGTGTGTGTGTGTGTGTGTGTGTGTGTGTGTGTGTGTGTGCGTGTGCACGTGTGTGTGTGTGCACATTTCAATGACCGGGTTTAGTATGAATTCGGTGACATCATCAAGTATTCGAAATATAACAAAGGAATATAATAGACAAAATCCATGGGGATGAAAATCAGAGACATGAGGGTGGCCGACAATTTAGCAGCTTCTACCCCGGTCTAAATGGTCGGCAACCCTCATGTCTCTGATTTTCATCCCCATGGATTTTGTCTATTATATTCCTTTGTTATATTTCGAATACTTGATGATGTCATCGAATTCATACTAAACCCGGTCATTGAAATGATCATAGTATAATAAACCTTTTAAGGAATTACACCAGTCCAGCCTCCTGTTATTTTATAATATATATATGTTTATATATATATATATATATATATATATATATATATATATATATATATATATGTGTGTGTGTGTTTGTCTCTCTCTCTCTGTGCGTGGGTGTGTGTATGTGTATATATATATACATATATATATATATGTGTGTTTGATGGTAGCTAAGATGATTCCATAGGCGGTATGCCGGTTGAGCACTCTATGTTCTCACAGAGCAGAGTGTGATATAATATAAAACGAAAAATCAGTGATGCATCTGGAATCAGTTTATTGTGTGTTACAATTGTTTCGCCGGCAGACAGATCCATAAAATGGTCGTGTCTCGAGCTGTCTGCCGGCGAAACTATTGTAACACACAATAAACTGAGTCCAGATGCATCAGTGATTCTTCGTTTTATATTACATATATATATATATATATGAATCCTCTGTTAGATCATGGAATACCACGAGCATGTCTGTTACGTAAGTTGGATATTTGATTTCGGATTCATAGAAACACTTTAAACGTATATAGTTTGATTTGTCCTGGTGTATCTTTTTAACCTGTTAGTTTTTTCGTTACTTTGGTATTGTGTGATAGGTTTTGCCTACCACAATGTTCAATCTGTCAAGCTATTTAAACGTATGTTATTACTCTAAGGACCTACCCTTATTGAGTGCTTTGCTAACTCATTCATATTGTAGGTCGACTTTGCTTGCCCATAGCCAAAGCTACGATTTTACTAAGCTTCCACTTGTATATATATATATATATATATATATATATATATATATATAAGTTGAAAAAAATGAAAACGAAATTTCATTTCTCACTCTTAGTATGGCACTTAGTTAAATGTAAGTATGTATGTATACTACATACATATATGTATACAGACGTACAGTAGCATGCATATATATATATATATATATATATATATACACATATGCATACAGGTACACATACATATATGCACGCATCAGTTTAGCCGACGTTTATTATAACGCCGACCGCTTTGTTCGTTTGTTTGTCAACAAAGCGAACAGCCTGAATTTATGCCATACGGTGTTAAGGCAACCACGTCACCTTTTTGTTCAACACTGACACAGGAACGATGTACTAGTTTCAAGCTTGTTAGCTATCATCAGCATCGTTTACCCATCTGCCAGATAGTTGAACGTTCGAAAGTATATACTTTCCTTATGAAAATTAACGGCTGAGCAGCCTAATTTGCATATTGAGTGAGTTAAATCGGTCAGGCATACCGAAAACGATAAGTTGAAAAAAATGAAAACTAAATTTCATTTCTCACTCTTAGTATGGCACTTACTTAAATGTAAGTATGTATGTATACGTACATACATATATGTATACAGACGTACAGTAGCATGCATATATAGATATATATATACACATATGCATACAGGTACACATACATATATGCACGCATCAGTTTAGCCGACGTTTATTATAACGCCGGCCGCTTTGTTCGTTTGTTTGTCAACAAAGCGAACAGCCTGAATTTATGCCATACGGTGTTAAGGCAACCACGTCACCTTTTTGTTCAACACTGACACAGGAACGATGTACTAGTTTCAAGCTTGTTAGCTATCATCAGCACCGTTTACCCATCTGCCAGATAGTTGAACGTTCGAAAGTATATACTTTCCTTATGAAAATTAACGGCTGAGCAGCCTAATTTGCATATTGAGTGAGTTAAATCGGTCAGGCATACCGAAAACGATAAGTTGAAAAAAATGAAAACGAAATTTCATTTCTCACTCTTAGTATGGCACTTACTTAAATGTAAGTATGTATGTATACATACATACATATATGTATACAGACGTACAGTAGCATGCATATATATATATATATATATATATATATATATATATATATATATATATATATATATATATATATATATTTATATATACACATATTCATACAGGTACACATACATATATGCACGCATCAGTTTAGCCGACGTTTATTATAACGCCGGCCGCTTTGTTCGTTTGTTTGTCAACAAAGCGAACAGCCTGAATTTTTGCCATACGGTGTTAAGGCAACCACGTCACCTTTTTGTTCAACACTGACACAGGAACGATGTACTAGTTTCAAGCTTGTTAGCTATCATCAGCACCGTTTACACATCTGCCAGATAGTTGAACGTTCGAAAGTATATACTTTCCTTATGAAAATTAACGGCTGAGCAGCCTAATTTGCATATTGAGTGAGTTAAATCGGTCAGGCATACCGAAAACTTATATATATATATACATATAAATATAATTCAGCGAGTATCGTATTTCGGCTGGTAGAAAAACCGAAACGAAACGCAAAATCGTAGAAATGCTGGCAAGAGCTCAATAGTTAAGAAAACTAGAACTAAACAATATGTTAAAACGCCATACAAACTGAAAAAGTGGTTAATAAGGCATTAACCAGCTAAGCCAAAAAAATAAATCAAGCTAAACAGGTCAAACAAAATAAATGATAAAAACCTGGACCCAAATGGAATAGATGGTGAAATCCAAATGCAGGGTTTCTATGACACCTAAATCAAAAATACTGTCTGCTTAAAACTATAAGCTCTCAGCATAAAGATCGAACAAGGAATATCACGTTATCAACAGGTAATTTTGCTCTGTAACCAACTTTGCCAGTGACGCAGAACTTTGTAAACGCACATCCGTAAGTCACAAGGGGAAATTCCCCATATTTTGGCAAATGAATTCAGTATGTGTATATCATACAAAAAATTGCATAGATAGCACAAATCGAATAAGCACTCAATCGGGTAGTTTTTAAAATAAACTTATGCAATTAATCTGTCAATGGAATTATTAACAGGTTAATTGTAAGACTCGGGAGATGGTGTGCCAATTATATATTCAGACATTCTCTACTGATAGCTTGTTGGATTCCAGCATTTATCCTCTCTTTAACATGCGACACTTTAGATAGAGTATGTCATCTCTATGATCACGTGTACTCCTTTGTTCTCTTAAGCGGTGCTTTGGCATTACTAAGTTGTGTGGCCGTTTTGGGGAAGAACTCTTTGGAATTCCTTCCTGCTGGTTTATTTGTCGTTACTCTCATTGAATCTGTTGTGTATCCGGGAGATCGTATTCCGTACACAGGCTATTTTGGTTCTGTAAGGAAGGGCTGAATCCTGGTGTACACATATGTTCCTGTAGTGATCCATCCTGTAAAATCTGTTGTATATAGATCCCTTCTCTGTGATATTTTGTGTAGGGTCGGGTACAGAGACAGACCCAGGGATATCGAGATACTCAACGTCAACATTTATCTGTGCATTAAAGTCTTTGAAGACGCCGGGTTGTAGTTTCCTTGAATCATTGTGGAATATGAAACTTGGTTATGTCTTGGAAGCCGTTACAATACGAGTAGGGTGGTAATTATTAATCGAATGAAGAAGGAGGCATAGAAAAGTCTTCTCCGGAAAAGTCGCAAACCAACGATCTTAGTAATCAGTATCAATCACCAATTATCGATTTTAGTAATAAGCAGCTGAAGACCAAGATTTTATTCCTAAATACAGATAGGTTTTTCTATATTTATCTCACACTGCACAACATTACTAGTTTTCTTGATATATTATAGATTTTATGTATCGTTAAACATAGTATATTTGATGCTGTGAACTAATGTTCATGGAGTTTTTTTATTGAGAAAAATAATCGATATGTATTTTATATGTATCGATTAAACCTAAATATATCGATTAAACCTAATATATATATGTATATATATATATATGTGTGTGTGTGTGTGTGTGTGTGTATTCTTAAGAACAAATACAAAGAAAGGACAAGACAACGAATTTTTTTTTTAAACGAATATACAAACGAAGGGCACAGAACTCCATTGTAATCAGCCGTTGGGATGAACATGGGCCCCTTTTCGACCCCCTAACATCGGTATTGCTGGTTTATCCGGGGTGACAGCGTCTGACATAAGCCAAACGCTGTCCAAAGATGAAAGACAAAACAATAATTTATAGCCATTAAGCTACAAAATATATACAATATTATATATCGAAGGAAATAGTTAACGTTTTGATCTTTGTGGAAATATTGTTCAGAATATGTCTGAGTCAATATCCATGCATAAGGTTTTGAAAACGGTGGTCCTTTTCTATTGGTAAATATTTGGTTTCTTATGATTTAATCTAATCTCATCATTGTCTTAGATGCCTTGTCCTATTGGGAATATTGACGTATTGCATACTATATTATTTTCTGTTAAACAGTTATAATCAGTAAATAATTTATATAGTCCTGTCATATATTTTGAGCACGTTGGACATTGCATGACATCAAATATTTCTACCACTTGAATAATCCGTTTTCTACACAAAGAAACTCCGGTGAAAATGCAATTCTGTGAACATTTGGAATCTATCTTTATATATCTCCCCACTTAGATTAATCTAAAAGTTTAATATAACTATTAACACTGACTGCAGTACGTATTGTTTTTAACTCTGTTATTTCTACATGCCAAATCATTAGAATTGAATAAGATACTGAAATTAATTCTGAATAATTTTCCAGAATATACGCTAACCTCTTGATTTGAATCTTTACAAAATAATGAAATCTTATTCCAGTTGATGATTTTCTATATTCTATTACGTTGACACTGTTTGATTTTGTATTACTTTGTTTTACTACATTTCTCTTCATCCTTCATTCAGCAGATATTAAATTTTAATTATTTAAAATCTCAACGTATTACTCAAAATTTACGTAATCTACAGGATCTACTGTTATATGTTAGAGATGTTTTATTTTTGCTAAAATCAAATTTAGCTTAAGCTTTTCTATTTTTCTTCTTTATTGTTAGTAGAAATAAATTCAAATGAGAATATATCGTTATAATATACCGAGTTGAAGATTCATCAGATAAAATTAAATAGAACAGATATTAGATTATATATGAAAAAATGACATCTCCTTATAATATATAACCAGCAATTTCTCTGTCTGTCTGTCCGACAGTGGAAACACGTGCGCGCGTGCGAATGTTTTTTGCGTACGCGTAGAGAGAGAGTGAGAGTGAAAGAAAGAGACAGACTACGAGAGGGGGATAGCGGGAGGGAGAGAGGGAGAGAGAGAGTGAATAGACGCTAAAACACGTGCGCACGTGCGAATGTATTTTGCGCACGCGTAGAGAGAGAGTGAGAGTGAAAGAAAGAGACAGACTACAAGAGGGCGTTAGCGGGAGGGAGAGAGGGGGGAATTGAGGAGTGCTACAGAAACATATATATATTTCTGTGTGTGTGTAATATATATATATACACACACAGAAATATATATATATACACACAGAAATATATATACATTTTCTGTGTGTGTAATATATATATATATATACACACAGAAATATATATACATTTCTGTGTGTGTAATATACATATATATATACACACAGAAATATATATACATTTCTGTGTGTGTAATATATATATATACTAGCAGAAAACGACCCGGTGGGTGGTTTTCTGCTAGTCTATATATATAAACTGAGGTTGTCTGTCTGTATGTCTGTTTGTCTACTATAACCGTCGGCACACATCTCCTCCTAAACCGTACGTTCAAATGTTGGTGAAATTGCTACACTTATAGATGAAGGTCCGGCGGAGACATCTGTCGAAAGAATGTTCAAATCGACCCACGCCAAGTCCAAAAATCGAATTTGTAATGTATTGATTTTTCAGTTAAAATGTATAGAGATGAGAGACGAGTTATTTCCCTTTTATGGCGTCATTTGCTTATCTATTTATGTTACGTATAAACGACGCGGTGGAGCGAGAAGAACAATTTCATGCAAAGAGAAGACCAAGTTTATGGTGTAAATGGATTCGTTAGACTAATATTCTATTTAAAATAACCGAATGATTTCCAGCCCCGGAGTTTAAGAATGATGTAAATAAATTGTAAACGAAAATGACAGGTTATTAAAGTAGTTGTTTCTACTTTTGGCACAAGGCTAGCAAATTATCCAGTACATTACTGGTACTTTATTTTATCGACCCCGTAAGGATGAAAGGCAGAGTTAACCTCGACGGGATTTTAAATTTGCCTTAACATAGTAAAAGTAAATAGTGAAGATTTAGGCCAGTACATACGCATGCGCCGACGAACATACACATACATATACATACGCACACACAAATACATACACACACACGTAGCCCCGGAGTTTAAGAATGATGTAAATAAAATTGTAAATGAAAATGACAGGTTATTAAAATAGTTGTTTCTACTTTTGGCACAAGGCCAGCAAATTATCCAGTACATTACTGGTACTTTATTTTATCGACCCCGTGAGGATGAAAGACAAAGTTAACCTCGACGGGATTTTAACTTTGCGCTAACATAGTAAAAGTAAATAGTGAAGATTTAGGCCAGTACATACATATGCGCCGACGAACATACACATATATATATATACATACGCACACACAAATACACACACACACACACACACACACACACACGTGCGCGCGCGTGTGTGTAAACCTTATGCATTTCTATAGTATTTTCACCAAACTAAAGACATAGGTTACTTATGTACTCCGGATGGTCATGGGAACTTTCATTTTTCCAGATATTGATTATAGGGCCCCCCGGCAGATAACCCCTTTAACCACTTTAACCACTTCTTTGGAGTCGACTGAAGCACTGCAGTGCAATGCAACAAAACGTCATAACTTCTGGAGTTTGCAACCGATTTTCACAAAACTTGACACATGGGCTACGTTTGTTCTACAGATGAATGTGAACTCTCAGAATTGACACATATTGAGTAGGGGACCCCTGGGGGCAGGAACCCTCTTTTGGAAAAAGCCGATGTAAAGTATAGTTTTCCAAGCAGCACTGAAGTATTGACATAAATGGTATACATAACTGGTATTTAATACCCGAGCAACGCCGGGTACCTCTGCTAGTATACTATAGATATTAGTTGTAGAATATAGTCACCGCCAACCAATGCGTAGGCCATTTTATATTCTTAATATTCTTTACCGTGTGGTTAGCGAGGCATATTTGAAGAAAAACTATTTGAAGAAAAATTATTCTTATGAGAATTTACATTTATCCTAATGGTAACATGAAATTTATGTTACTGGTAACATTGCGTAACAAATGGTTATCAAAAATTGCTATCATCCTATGAATTTGATGGCAACTAATGAAATAAGAATTCAGTAATTTGAAGGCTGCTTCAAGTAAGCAGCTACTAACCTTGCCCATTTCCTAATTTATAACTAACCTCAAGTCGTATAAACATAAGAGTAAATTGCTGCTAAGATCACGACTAAATTTTATATTTTTCTTCTGCCAATTATGTGCTATTACGCATATTTCCATATATATACATATATCATTCCAGCTTTTCTCCTCTTCTCTTCTTTCCCTCTCTACACTACCCATTTCTCATCTTATGCTTCAGATTCCCATTCTTTCCTTCTCTCACTCTCTATCCGTTCTTCCGTTCAATATATGGTTATATTTTAACCCGAGTTTTGCTATGCACATAGCACTCGGCTTTTTACAGCTACTCCTGTGTTGGGTTTGCTACAATTTTATTAAAAATCATGTATATATTTGTGGAGCGGGGATTACTCTCTGCCTGTCTGTGTGTCTGCCTGTGTTTCTATATGAAATAGCTCGTACACTTCCTGATGTAGAACGGTTTAATATACGTTTCCGATTTCGCGCAATTTACAAAGAGGTGAAATAATAGTGACAGTTGAAGGTAAATCAGAGGAAAGACTGGCGAATATAACATATCTCTAAAACTAACAATAAATAAAACAAAGAATACACACTGAAACACACACACACACACACACAAACACTCACACATATATAGCTTCGTCCGCAGTGTATATATATATATATATATATATATATATATAGAGAGAGAGAGAGAGAGAGAGAGATAAATCTACCAAAATGTACGGTAGTGTCCAATCCGTATGAAGAACTCAATGTAATCCGAATATCATGAAAAGTGATGTATTCAAAAACATTTTTTTCGATGAAAAATACAGGAAAACAGAGTCAAGATAAATTAATAAAAATAATGAAGAAACAAAGAAACAGTTCCTTATATTAAAAAATTCATCATTTTACGATCGTTTCTAGGATATATATGTTAGTGTTGGTATGCATATCATATAGATCTATGTAAAATTTTTACAAACTATCAGAAGGAATATACATACCTAACTCATATATATGCTGTCTTCAGAAATAATGATATTTGTTTATTGAAAAAAACCAACAAAGATTTAATACAATGGGTCTGTTTGGGAACAGGTTTTGAATTGACCAATAGAAAGATAGTGAAGGTCAAGATGATAAAATAGTAGTAATAGAGCCTTAATTTAGGGGTAGAGGGAGGTAGATTTCAGTTTTGGATGGAAAGAATATTATGAATGAAAGATTATTTTAGCGACCTATTATATTAAATCTTTGTTGGTTTTATTCAATGAACAAATATAATTATTTCTGAAGACAGCATATGACCTATTTCTGAAGACAGCATATGACCTATTTTCATCCCTAAAATAATCTTTCATTCATAATATTCTTTCCATCCAAAACTGAAATCTACCTTCCTCTACCCCTAAATTAAGGCTCTATTACTACTATTTTACCCTCTTGACCTTCACTATCTTTCTATTGGTCAATTCAAAACCTGCTCCCAAACAGACCTATTGTATTAAATCTTTGTTGGTTTTTTCAATAAACAAATATCATTATTTCTGAAGACAGCATATATATGTGTAGGTATGTATATTCCTTCTGATAGTTTGTAAAATGTTTACACAGATCTATATGATATGCATACCAACACTAACATATATATCCTAGAAACGATCGTAAAATGATGAATTTTTTAATATAAGGAACTGTTTCTTTGTTTATTAATTATTTTTATTAATTTATATATATATATATATATATATATATATATATATATATATATGTGTGTGTGTATATATATATATATATAATAGCTTAGTACGCGGACGATTCATAGGGATTATATAGATATATTTTTTTTAATATAGGCTTAGTTTATGAGCTCGATACAAAAATACATAATCATTAAACAACAATATTGTTTGAAATATGGTCTTTGAAGCCGAAAAGATTTGAATACTTTGTGGCTTAAGCGTCCCCTCCCAACTCGAGCCAGCAGAGCTGGCATGACAGTTTTCCCGTCTGTGGTGGTATGCCCCTCATCTGCTATGCTACTTGCTATGCTACCTTCTCTAGTGAAAACCTGGCACGCATGGCCAACATTTTAGGCTCTGCTACCTGCCAGGCCGAATAAGGCAAACTGTCCAATTATTGGCCACTCTCTGATAGCTTTGTGGTAGAGCCTGGAACTATAGAATATTCCCGCGTTCTTAGCTCCCGGATCATATCCCTGCTCACTGCTATTGGAACGGAGTTGGCTGCGCGCGTGGTGGAGTGGCTTTCCAGCGCGTCTCCTTTGGCGTCTTCCGGGGCATTGTATTCTCCATCCTGTTGGTCGGGACCAATAGGAGGAGGGTAACTTATTTGCAGGTGGAAGATACTCGTTCGGACATCACACATTTACACACATAGCCACGTATAGAGTCAACCGTGTGAACAATATATTTTATATATAAAACTTCAGAAGAATGTATTTTATAGAGAATTAGTAGTTAATAAAGAAACCAGGTGTGTTTCTTATATATTTAAATATTCCTTTTATAAGTAAATTGTTTTCCTCTATTACAATACCTAGGCGTTTCTCGCAGTATAACGTAAAATTATATCAAATACATATATGCATACATACATACATATATACATATATACATACATGATGGCTGCCACCTCGTTATCGAGTATGGCCATTGCACGATATAACATTATTAGTAATTATGAATTAATGCTATCGTGCAATGTCTGTGCGTGAAGATCTTTTTTAAAGTGACGAAAGACTGTGCACTGAGCCATTCCCAGTCTATGAGCGACAGTAGCTATAACCCGAAAAGAAGAAAAGATGAACATCATCGGTAGCTACTGAGCCGCAGGTGTTTTGTCGGATTTATCCCAGTTTCCTGAGTTGCGTTATCCTAGAAGAAAGCCCTAACAAAGGCTAGGGGTCCTTCAGCCCAGTGGTTTAACCGCGCGATCGTGTAGCCAGCCCAAGTATTTCTATGTCCCCGCGCATATACATACACATGTATACATGTATACATGTATATACAAATATACATATATACACATGTATATACATATTTACACTTGTTTGGATGGCCGTTGACTGTGATGAGATTCTCCGCTCTTTGCCGGGTCTTTTATTTCATACCGCATGGTGTCCAAATATGACACACCTCACCAAGCTAGCTTGGTGGGGTTGCCGGTTTAGTCACCGACGACCCGACCATGAGACAGGTTGTACTGAGTTACATGTTACAAGTAACACTCGAGAGCGACCGACATATACATACATACATATGTAAAACATTCCAAACATTTTGCATCTAATAACTGCATACAAAGGTTATACACATGCACACATACAACTCAAAACATACACATCCACACATACAATAACATCCATACCTACACATGCATACATGCAGACATGCACACATACAATACCATGCATACATGCAGACATGCAGACATGCAGACATATCTACCTAGTTGATGTTGTGTAAATTCCAATGAGATAGCCTTGTGACTATGTTAGAAACCGACTCTCTCTTTCTATTGGAAAAAAAAATTGTGAAATTATAAAACCAGAAGAACATACATTCATACATACATACGTAAAGGATTGATTCATCCCAATTTTGAAAATTGCCATCATTTGAACCTATTCTCTTTAGCATATGCTACAGGGGGAAAATACCTTTTCAGCTAGGGCCAACCATGCTCATGTAACACAATTAAATTATATTTAGATCAAGGGATTCTGGTGCTTGCAGTTTTTTTAAGTGAAGAAAGGCTTTGCTCTGGTCCAATCCCACCCTCTAAACGACATCATAAACCAACATCATTGGCTGCTATCGAGTCGCAGGTTTTACATCAGATTTCTGCTTCCCTTGAATGATGTCCTAACATACATACATACATACATACATACATACATACATACATACATACATACATACATACATACATACATATAATACATATAATAATGGCGACCGTTGTGGTCAGTGTCCGATAATCGGAAGTGTGTAATTACGGCTTACATGAAGGCAACATACCATATATTGGAAAAGGTTGAGCTACAATATGCGGTAAGATTACATATAATAATTCTACATAAGTGTATGAAATGTAAGTGTGTTGTAAAACACCTATTTATATGAACGATACATACACTTATGATATATGAACGATACACACACTTTAACATATAAATGCAACGTTGTTATATTACATTTATAAAGAAATATACAAGTAACGTTTTCGATTCAGAAACAAAAACATAAGTGTTTGAACTGTGAATATGTTGTGAATAAGTTGTAGAACACCTATTTATATGAATGATACATAAACTTTAACATATAAATACAGCGTTGTTATATTATATTACATTCATAAAGAAATATACTAAGTAACAGTTCTTTTTGTTCTCGATTCAAACGATTCAAGAACAACGTTTAAAACACGGTTGTAGAATTAAAAACTAACTGAAAAGAAATATTACCCAAGCTGTGAATAACTTTAAATTTGATTCTGACAGAACTTTGTCGAAACTTTTAAAGAAGATCATCGACTATTTTGAAAAATAAATACGAAATATTAGTGAATAGACGAACTCATCAAGGCAAAAAGTACAAGTCTCCTTTGATCAAATCGCAACTACAGCCGTTGTATACAGTGGAGCTACGAGCTTAACAAAGTATTATATAAAGCATACAAACAATCTGAACCCCAAAAGTTCGGTTTTATGCAAAGGCTAAAAACGTTATGGAACTCCAAACACCCAGAATTAGACTGTTCTCTAAAGCATTTAAATGAACAGGCAAAACGTATCATTAGATGTAAATTGATACATCTAACGGAATTGAGTGATACTTCAAATACAGCCCTTGTAGAAAACCACCCCACCTCCACTGACAGACAAAGATAATGGCCAACTAAATCTAACAGTGAACAGCTCACCAACAATTTTGCTGAAATCCATCCCACTTCCACTGAAGAACAGCGAGAAAGGTCAGCTAACTCTAGTAGTAATTGTCACCACATCAACAACGAGGCTGAAATTCATGACTCTACTGAACAAACAGAGCACCAAAAACTTTTGGACACCCTACAAGTGATATGGAACGATATGTTTCAAGAGATACACAGCCTTAATGTGAGTGACAGACCATACAACACTAGAATCAGTAAAGAACCCACGAAATTGGAATTGGAAGCGGTGAACGAAATAGCTGGCAATTATGTGAAGGCTATACGATCTAAAGGTGTAGAAACGACATTTGAAACGCTTAATGTTTTGTTATATGTTTCAGCTGTCAAATTGCTATCATATAACACACATCTAAAACCACGCAATCAAGATACAAACAGAAAGCCAGAACCAGCGTGGATGCGAAATTTAAAAACCAAAATGTTGTCCCTGAGACGAAGTATCTCACACATCGCAGTCGTTATGAAATGCAACATAGAGAGCAACTACACACGACACCAGGAAGACCTAAAGAAAAGGTTAGAGAGACGATTTGGAGATACAAAATTTAAAACTTTGAACTCCAAATTACACCAGTTGAAACAACAACTCACAGCTACAACAGAAAGACGAAAATATAAGTCAACAGCACATAAACGACAAGTGCTAAATAGATTGTTTGCCAGAGATCCTAAATCAGTTTATTGCAGCTTCGGTGGCAAAAGCTCAATCCCTGTAAACGACACCCCTTCAAAAGAACAGGTTGAGAGCTACTGGAGATCTGTATGGGAAACGGATGACGAATTCAACAGACAAGCTAATTGGCTAAAAGAACTGGAACAGGACTACTGCCAACATGTCCAGACAAAACAATATGACATAGATGGGTCAATTCTGGAAACATCTCTACAGAAAATGTCGAATAGGAAATCGCCAGGCCCAGACCTCATTACAGGATACTGGTTGAAGAATTTCACTTTCTATCGGCAAGATCTCATACGGCTGTTTACAGAAACCATTAAAGGCACACAAGAACTGACCAGATGGTTATCAACTGCTACTACTCTCCTCATTCCCCAAAATAGCCAAACCACCCTTGCTAAAAATTACCGCCCAATTGCCTGCCAAAACATCATGTATAAATTATATACTGGGTGCCTTAACCTGTTCTTACAGGATCACTGTGCTACCAACAACATCATAACACCTGAGCAAGCTGGTGGAAAGAGGGAGGTGTGGGGTTGCATAGATCACCTACTAACTAACAAAATGATTCAGGAAAAAACAACAAAGAATCGCAGAAACATGACTGTGGTGTGGCTGGACTATCAAAAAGCATTTGATAGTGTACCTCATGGGTGGATTATTAAGGCTTTACAGTTAGCTAAAGTCCCACAACCATTGGTAGCTGCTGTTGAACGCCTGACCAAGAACTGGTACACCAATTTGATCCTTGGAGGTGAGAAGGAGCAGGTTAAGACTGATAAGATACATTACCAGAAGGGCATCTTTCAGGGTGATAGCTTGTCAGTGCTACTCTTCGTTCTCTCACTGAATCCACTATCTTACCTACTCAGGAAACAAGGTGGACAAAGAAGTGGGCCCAGAAGTATCTCCCATCTTTTCTTTGTTGATGACCTGAAGTTGTATGGGCCAAATATCAATGACATCAAGAAACAATTGGACCTCATTACACAATTTTCAACCGACATCAAAATGAAATTTGGTGAGTCCAAGTGTGCATATTTGGCAGTAAAACGTGGAAGAGCTGTGCCCTCCTCTAGAAATTTAGAGATGAACGGCCTGACAATACAACCTCTACAGTCAGGTGACAACTACAGATATCTTGGATAGGATGAGAATGTCAGATATGATGGACCCATAAATAAGGAGAGAACCAGAACTGAATACCTCAGAAGAGTAAAGAAAATATGGTCATCAGAACTGTCAGCATACAACAAATACATTGCCCACAATACTTATGCTGTGCCAATTCTAACGCCAACATTTGGCCTTCTGAACTGGTTATTGCAAGAACTAAGTGAGATGGATGTTAGAACTCGAAAACATCTCAGTGTCACTGGGAACTTTAACATCAATTGTGATGTGGATAGGCTATACTTCTCACGCAAGGAAGGTGGCCGGGGTCTAAAATCAATATTAACAACATATGAGATCCGGATATTAACACTGAAGCAACACCTTCAACAGAGGAAAAAGGTTAGCACCCATCTTGCCCAGGTTTATGAGCATGAAAAAAAATATCATTAGAATAGCGACTGATCTGGAGGAGAGATATGCAATAAAGCCTGATATAAATCTCTCACCCAGAGAAATCGGAAGATCCTATTCAATGTTCAAACAAGATTAAAAAATTGACCAATTTACAGAAAAAGTTGTGCATGGATACTTGAGGCGTAAAACAGACCATAGAGGGGATAAACCACTCAAAAAGCCTGGCATGGAGTTCCGACAAGTTTATGACATCACACCTTGAGGGATATCTCTATGCAATACAGGAACAAGAACTCCCTACCAAATATCTGCTGTACAAAAGAGGAGAGCCAGCAGCTGACAATAAATGTAGGCTATGTAAAACAAAGATCGAGGATGTAAGCCTCATTGTTGCCAGCTGCGAAAGAATGTCATCTAGCTACTACCTCCCCATGAGACACGATTGGATAGCTAGAACCTTCTGGAACGCACTTCGGGAAACAAAATTAACAACAAACGAGGAAGAATATATTGAGACAGATGGCACTAAGGAATACTGGTGGAACCTGAAACTAAAAACTGCCACCAAATTAAAGCGCAACCGGCCTGATATTGTTGTTTGGGACCACACATTGAAAACGTGTTCTGTTGTGGAGATCAGCTGCCCACTTGATGTAAACGTTGTCAGAAAAATACAAGAGAAGGAGGACATCAACGGACCATTGATGAGGAGTTTACAAATCCAGTATCCAAGATACACCTTTAGCTTCATACCCATCATTATTGGAGCTACGGGTTATATACCAACCCGCTTGGACCAAAATATGACTGAACTTGGATTTGCGGACAAAAAGCGCAGCTCCCTAATTCATAGTCTACAAATGACTGCGATAACTGGCACCTTCAAAATTTGCAAAACATTCTTGCGATTCAAAGCATGACAATTTCTTTTCTTGTACAACCTTGCCACCAGGAAGGTGGCCGGTCAAAAAAATATACTCGAAATTAAGAGAAAGAGATAACTTACATACATACATACCTAACAGACAAAATATAATGATATGGGACAGGGAAAAGAAGGTATACAGAGTAGTGGAAGTTAGCTGCCGAGCAGATGCCAAAATTATATTAAAGATTAGCGAAAAGGAGAATATCTATGCAGAACTAATGAGAAATCTGCAGATACTTCACCCTGACTATACGTTCAGATATATACTTGTGATTAATGGGGCACTGGGATGCGTTAGTAATTGCCTTACTACAAATCTTGAAAAGCTGGGCTTCACAGAAACAGAAAGACCACCACTAGTTAGGAAACTACAAGTACACTCCATTAATGAAACTGTAAAAATATGTCAAACATTCAAAAAATTCTGCATCTAATAACTGTACAGACACAAAGCACACATGCACACATAAAGCTCAAAACATCCTCATCCACACATACAATAACATCCATACCTGCATACACATGCTTGCAGGCAGATATGCATACATGTCTAGTTGGTGTTGTTTAAATTCCAATGAGAGTCATGTGTCTATGTTAGAAAGCGATTCTCTCCCTATTGGTAACAATTCATAAAATTATAAAACCAGAAAAACATACACACATACACACATAATGGCTACTCACTCGTTATCAAGTATGGCCATTGCACGATATAACATAATTAATAATTATCAATTAATGCTATCGTGCAATACCTGTTTAAAGTGTGGAAAGACTGTGCACAGAGCAAAACCCTTTCTCTGAGCGACAGTAGCTATAACACGAAAAGAAGAAAAGATCAACATAATCGGTAACTACCGAGCCGCAGGTTTTATGTGGAGGTTATCCCAGTTTCCTGAGTTGCAATCTTCTATATGAAAGGCCTGACAAAGGTTACAGGTCCTTCACTTCCAGTTGTTTAACCGCGTGATCGGGCACACAGCCCGATTATTTCTATGTCTGTATGCATATACATACAGATGCATACATGTATATACATATTTACACATTTTTGGATAGCCGTTGACTCTTATGAGTTCTTCCGTCCTTTTTTAGGTTTTGATTTTTGTCCTCCAAAGTGTCCAAAATCCCCCTGATCACCAAATAAACATGGTGGGGTTGCCGGTTTATTCACCGACGACCCGACCATGCGACATGTTGTACTGGGTAACTCTTGATTGTTACTGGTAACATACATACATATATACGTGCATACATACATACATAAATACATATATACATAAATCATACATAAAGTTTTTGTTATATTGTCAACTATTTTTCTCGTGCCTTGAGAATTAAATGTCAAAAATAAATTTTCAATAAATATACGTATGTCTCACTTTTGCAGTTCATATTTTCTTGTCCCACTTCGGCGTCCAGCCGGATCAATTGGTTCGGACAGGATAAGCTGAGAGGAGCGTTTGAGGGCTGTGTCCCAACGACCCTCTCATGAATAAGTTGGCGAAGAAGATATTTCCTTAGACACCGTTCATTGAAACATTATCTCCACTGTAATTTTAACAAAAGATATGAAATATTAATAGTTCAGATATCTTTATTATTCTTTAAAATTGAAACAAGCGTCATTTCAAATATTACAGACTGTAATCGTTATAATAATGTCATAAAATACTACAATATTATGGCTGGATTGAAATATCTTTTAAAATGGGCGGAGAAGTTATTTCATTCTTTAATGATAGTTATTGTGTTATGCTAGACGTTTCATTTTCCCTATATCATTATAAAGTTCAACTTGTTATGATTCTCTATATATTTTTGGCGCTTTTGCTTTGTGTAACTTTTTGTCAATATTGTTTGCAATAGAATTATTTGAAAAGTAGTTTAATTTGTTTGAAACGCTGATATTTGATTTGATTGATATGGTGTTATCGAATACCACGTGTATATTCTATTGTTTTATGCTGATCCTCTAATTTATGTATTTAACAGAATAATTGAAATATCAATTTACTTTGTTTTAACCATTTATAACTTTCACTGAACAAGGTTACGCAAGAGCTACAGTTTGTAATTTCTAATATATGGTAAAATTATATGCTCAGAATTCGGCGTTGTGGAACGCTGACTCCAATGTCTGATAGCAAATAGAACTGCGTAAGATCTAGAATACACATATACATAAACGCACGCGCGCGTGCATATATATATTTATATATATATATATATATATATATACACGAGCTGAAGATCCGCTAAGGTGAAACAATTGTTCTCGGTATGGCGAACTAACTGCTGTGTAACCTCTCCTATATATATATATATATATATATATATATATGTGTGTGTGTGTGTGTGTGTGTATGTGTGTGTGTGGGGGGGGGGGGGCGTGTGTGTGTGTATAAACGGAAAATATGAAACAAAATTTAATTTCTCACTCTTAGTACGGTTGTTAACTTAAATATAAGTATTTATACGTTCATACATATATATATACAGACGTGCAGTAGTTTGTATATATATATATATATATATATACATACATGCATGCACATATATATATGTACGTATGGATTCACCGAACATTTATTATAATGCTCGGTGTGTTTGCAAACAAACAGCCCGAATTAAGCCGTACGGTGTCTAGCAACCATCGTTGCTCATTTGTTCAACACTGACAAAGGAACGCTGTACTAGTTTCAAGCTTATTATCTATCGTCAGCAACGTATACCTTCCCTCCAGATGGTTGAACGTTTGAAATTATATACTTTCCACATGCATATTAATGGCTGAGCAGCCTAATTTGCATATCCAGTGAGTTAATCTGCCGGGGTACTGAAAACGATAAACGGAAAAAATGAAACGTAATTTCATTTCTCACTCTTAGTACGGCTGTTACTTAAATATAAATAAGTATACGTACATACATATATGTATACAGACGTACAGTAGTATGTATATATATATACATACATGCACACATATATATATGTACGTATGGATTAACCGAACATTTATTATAATGCTTGGTGTGTTTGTAAACAAACAACCCGAATTAAGCCTTAAAGTATATAGCAACTATCGTTGATCAATTGTTCAACACGGACAAAGGAACACTGTACTAGTTTCAAGCTTATTAGCTATCGTCAGCAACGTATAGCCTCCTGCCAGATGGTTGAACGTCTGAAAGTATATACTTTCCTTATGCATATTAACGGCTGAGCAGCCTAATTTGCATATCGTGTTAGTTAATCGGCCGGGGTACCGAAAACGATAAACGGAAAGAATGAAACGTAATTTCATTTCTCACTCTTAGTACGGCTGTTACTTAAATATAAGTATGTATACGTACATACATATATGTATACAGACGTACAGTAGTATGTATATATGTATACATATATGCACACATATATATATGTACGTATGGATTCACCGAACATTTAATATAATGCTCGGTGTGTTTGTAAACAAACATCCCGAATTATGCCGTGCAGTGTGTAGCAACCATCGTTGCTCATTTGTTCAACACTAACAAAGGAACGCTGTACTAGTTTCAAGCTTATTAGCTATCGTCAGCAACGCATACCTTCCTGCCAGATGGTTGAACGTCTGAAAGTATATACTTTCCTTATGGATATTAACGGCTGAGCAGCCTAATTTGCATATCGAGAGAGTTAATCGGCCGGGGTACCGAAAACGATAAACGGAAAAAATTAAAAGAAATTTCATTTCTCACTCTTAGTACGGCTGTTACTTAAATATAAGTACGTATATGTACATACATATATGTATACAGACGTACAGTGGTATGTATATATATGTACATACATGCACATATATATATATATATATATATATATATGTACGTATGGATTCACCGAACATTTATTATAATGCTCGGTTTGTTTGTAAACAAACATCCCGAATTAAGCCGTACAGTGTCTAGCAACAATCGTTGCTCATTTGTTCAACACTAACAAAGGAACGCTGTACTAGTTTCAAGCTTATTAGCTATCATCAACAACGTATACCTTCCCTTCAGATGGTTGAACGTCTGAAAGTATATACTTTCCTTATGCATATTAACGGCTGAGCAGCCTAATTTACATATCGTGTTAGTCAATCGACCGGGATACCGAAAACGATAAACGAAAAGAATGAAACAAAATTTCATTTCTCACTCTTAGTATGGCAGTTACTTAAATAGAAGTATGTATACGTACATACATATATGTATACAGACGTACAGTAGTATGTATATATATATATACTTACATGCACATATATATATATATGTACGTATGGATTCACCTAACATTTATTATAATGCTCGGTGTGTTTGTAAACAAACATCCGGAATTAAGCAGTGCAGTGTCTAGCAACCATCGTTGCTCATTTGTTCTACACTGACAAAGGAACGCTGTATAAGTTTCAAGCTTATTAGCTATCGTCAGCAAAGTATACCTTCCTACCAGATGGTTGAACGTTTGAAAGTATATACTTTCCTTATGCATATTAACGGCTGAGCAACCTAGTTTGTATATCGAGTGAGTTAAGCGGCCGGGGTACCGAAAACGATAAAAGGAAAAAATTTAACGAAATTTCATTTCTCACTCTTAGTACGGCGGTTACTTAAATATAAGTATGTATACGTATATACATATATGTATACAGACGTACAGTAGTATGTATATATATATATATACATACATGCACACATATATATATGTATGTATGGATTCACCGAACATTTATTATAACGCTCGGTGTGTTTGTAAACAAACATCCCGAATTAAGCCATTAGAAATGCGCAACCGGTAAAAATTTAAAACTAAAACTGAATACTAACCAATAGTTATTACTAATTTATACTTATTCCCAATTAAACTATTTTTCACTCAGAAAAATTTGTCAGCATTTTCTTTTCCTTTTTACTCCTCTATTTCTTTTATATATATATATATATATATACATATGTATATATATATATATATAAATATTTATATATATACATATACATATATATATGTATATATATATATATACATATAATTATATATATTTATATATATATATATACATATACATATATATCTATCTATTTATAAGACTGTTTATATTGTATTTTGTCTGAAGAAGGCATAACATATTTTTAATATGATATCCCTGAAATATATATAATTAAATAAATATGGTTTTATAAATATAGTTTCCATTTATTTAATATCGTATATATATACATATATTTATTTATATATATACATATACATTTATATATTTATATTTATATATATATATATATATATATATACATATACATATATATATATATACATATATATATATTTATATATACATATATATATATACATATATATATTTATATATACATATATATATACATATATATATTTATATAAACATATATATATATTTATATATACATATATATATATACATATATATATTTATATATGCATATATATATACATACATATATTTATATATACATATATGTATATATACATATATATATATTTATATATATATTTATATATATATATATATATATATATATATATATATATATATATATATATATATATATATATACATATATGTATATATATATAGTGACGAAATATAAGTCAATTGTATGAACTCATAATCTTTTATTTACTGTTATATATATTTCGATGATAGCCATTGAATGGTTATGATCTCATCAGACAGTTAGTCAGTTCTTAGATATGCCAGCTCTGTGTGTATAGTGTTGATGGTATCAGAGCCTTGGCACATATGTACCGGCGGACAAGGGAGGCGCCGTAGTGGTGTAGCGCGCGGCCGAAGCCCTCAGGCAGCTCTGTAACCCCCTCTTTTACCGCCCTCTACCCTCCGATCCCACCCCCCTCTACCAACAACAAGTCTCCTCCACCATCAAATACCTTATCGCCTCATCCCTCCTCCCCCCACCGCTTCCAACCTCATCTTCCGCACCCCCGCACCCCCACCATCTACTTCCTCCCCAAACTCCACAAACCCGACAACCCCGGCAGCCCCATCGTCTCCGCTTTCAACTGCTCCACCGAACTCATCTCCGCCTTTCTCGACTCCCTCCTCGCCCCCCTTGTCACCACCCTCCCCTCCCACATCTCCGATACCAACCACGCCCTGCGCCTTTTCGACTCCTTCACCTACCCACCTGGCCCACAGCCCTTGCTCTTCACCCTAGACATCAAGTCCCTCTATAATGTCATCCCCCACGCCGACGGCCTTCGCGCCCTCAAACACTACCTCGACCTTCGCCCCTCCCCCATTCCCTCCACCCCCACCCTCCTTCGCCTCGCCGAGCTGGTCCTCACCCTGAATTGTTTCTCTTTCTCGGGTGAGTTTTACCAACAGGTCACGGGGGTAGCCATGGGTACAAGAATGGGCCCGAACTATGCCAACCTTTTTGTTTGCCATGTTGAGGCCCAAATCTTTGCCCAGTACACCGGCCCCACGCCCGAACTGTACGGTCGTTACATTGACGACTGTATCGGAGCCACGACCCTCACCCGAGAACAGCTCGACTCCTTTCTCTCCTTCTTCTGCTCCTTCCACCCCTCCCTCCACTTCACCACCTCTATCTCCACCACCCACGTCCACTTCTTAGACATCTACGTCGCCTTCGACCCCTCCCACCACTCCCTCGTCACCTCCGCCTTCTTCAAACCCACCGACTCCCACTCTTACCTCGACTTCACCTCTTCCCACACCACCCACACTAAACACTCCATTCCATACTCCCAACTTCTCAGGATCCGCCGCCTCTGTAGCCGTGATGCTGACTTTGAGTCCTAGGCCCTTTCCCTAGTCAGCCATTTCATCCGCAGAGGTTACCCCACCCCCTTCTCTCGTCCACACCGCTCACACCCGCGCCCGTACTGTCCCCTGCTCCACCACCCTCACGCCACGCAACCGCATACCCACCCACCGTCTCCCCTTCCCCATCACCAACCACCCCTCCACCTTACCCCTCCACCGCACCATCCGCCGCCTCTTCCGACGCCTCCAGTCCGACCCCTCCACCTCCCACATATTCCCAACCCCACCACTCCCCTCCTTCAAACGCGCACGCAATCTCCGCACCCTCCTCGTCCACAGCTCCCTACCCCCAACCCACACTCTGTGTCCCCCCCCCGGTTCCTTTCCCTGTTCTAGGCCCCGCTGCAAAACCTGTCCCCACATCACCAACACCGCCACCTTCCAGGGTCCCAACGGCCACTCTCTCTCTGTCCGGCATGCATTCCACTGCACCTCTTCCAACCTAGTCTACGACTTATGTCGGTCAGACGGGACGTCGCCTGGCGGACCGAGTCACGGAGCACCTCCGGGATATTCGTCTCGGGGGAAGTTCCCCCATCGCCCGCCACTTTGGTGGCCCTGGACATTCCGCACGCCATCTCACAGTCTGTGGCCTACTCCAGTGCCACGGACCACCCGCCAATCGCCTTACGGTCGAACAACGAACTATCTTCATCTTACAGACCCACACTCCCCCGGCCGAACTCCCCACCCCTATTTCTTTAGCCTTCGACCGCCCCCTCCCCCCACACTTATCCCCCACTAACACCACTAACACACCCCACCTTTTCACCGCCCACCCCACAACTAACAATACTAACACCTCCACTCCACCCCCAATCTGACAACCCTTCCCCAACTAACATACTAACATCCCTTCCCTCCCCTATTCTCCTCCTCCCCCTCCTTATCACACGCACACACCCACCGGCACATATATACACGCGCTCACACTAAACACACACCCTACTACCACCACTAACCCTCACCCCCACACCTCTCACCCCCACACCTCTATCCCACCACCCTGCAACTAACCTCACTAACAGCCCCTAACCCCAAGCACACGAACACACGCACCCACTTACACCACCCACCCCACACGCAACTAACATCACTAACACCCCCTAACCCCACGCACACGTACCCACACACCCTCGTACACCACCAACTCTACACACCCTACCACCACTAACCCCCACTCACACCTGCATTCAACCCCTCCCCACCTCCCGTATACTAACACCCACTAACACCTCTTCATCAAACTACACACACACCAGTACACCACACTCCCTCCATAGAACCACACACATCCTTCTCTCCCCGCTCCACCCACACCCTCGCTCCACTCTCACTCATCCCACTAACACCCCTACTAATACACACACACACACCCTCCTCACTCCAACTTTCACCCCTACCCATCCTCGCCCCTTTACCATTCCACCGACTGCTGCTATGCCCTCTGACCACCTCCCAGCACAAACAGACCACAGCACTCCCACTGCTGACCACTTCCTGTTGCGCGCGCACCCCACATCTCTCTTCTTCAGACCATCGCTTCATGGAATACCCACACGCAGAAATTGACCAATAACCAATCCACTAAACATCTTCGGAATTTACCAACTTTTCAACCATCCTCTTACGTAATCACCTATATAACTCACCCACACAAACACCCCCCAAAAAAATGTTCTACACACGCTACCTACACCCACAACACGCTTAAACCCCACACACACGTGCTTTCCACCACATATTTACACCCTCAGCCACCTGATTCCTCTCACCCCACCCTTCTATCCACACACGCACAGACACTCCGACCCCCCCCCCCCCAAACACACCTCTTCCTAAACATGCAACCCCGTTCTTCCCCCAACCCTTACTTTCACATACACACACACACACACACGCACACCTACACACACACACCACCTTCAGCCCTCCCCGCTCGGACACCCCGTCTCCCTCTCCCCACTCCACCCGCCACCACCCCTACACACCCCACACCCTTCCACCACTTGTTTGCCCCACTTTTAATTTCAGTTTATTTTGATCATGCCTTTATTTTTAAATTTATCTCATTCCTTGTATTTTGATCATGCTTTATTTTTATTTTTATCTCTATTTGTTATTTTTTCATTCGCACCGTTTCCTTTCGCTATATGTCTCTCCACCACTCCCCTACACATCCTTTGAACTCTGTTCCCACACACTTCCCACCTGAGGAAGGGCTTATGCCAGAAACGTCGTCCCCCACCAACACCCCACTCTCCAGAGCGTGAAATTAATAAACATTCGTTGTATTGCCTCTCTGTTTTGTCCCTGTTCAAATTTTTCCATTATATATATATATATATATGGTGGTGGTGGGTCTGGTCTAATGTGGTATTTCGGTGTTTAATATCAGCTTTGACCCGGGTGTCCTACGCTGTGTGTGTGTGCGTGTGTGTCCGTGTATACATTTATATGTGTATGGGTGTAGGTGGTTGTATGTGTCTGTATATATAAAAAAAAATATATATATATATATGTATACCGTCTCTGCATATGCATGTGGTGTGTA
The DNA here is from genome assembly GCA_964016885.1 of Eledone cirrhosa. Classification (NCBI taxonomy): domain Eukaryota; kingdom Metazoa; phylum Mollusca; class Cephalopoda; order Octopoda; family Eledonidae; genus Eledone; species Eledone cirrhosa. Next base: position 193,969,215 of record OZ024740.1, read on the forward strand.
TACGTGCATATACGTGCTGAACATATTGATGTGTACAATCTTGTGATGTCCCAATGCGGTGACTTAATGGCTCTTGAAGCTATTTTTTATATATTTTCTGTCTTTTTATATATCTTTTGTATGCGCTACAACTGTGTCTGCTTGCTTTAACCCGCCTGCACCTCGCTTGCTAATGCACGTGAATTCTTCTACCTCCTTCGATGCACCTCTCTCTGACCATTGGACTCCTGCCCGGGTGTGAACCGGTTTGTGATTACCCCCCCATGACTTTCGAGTGAACTTTTGAGACTGCCCAACCTGGGACG
>OZ024740.1:193972019-194022019 GCA_964016885.1 Eledone cirrhosa
ACGTATTCGTCTTTTCTGACTAATTAGCTGTTCGAGAATCCCTCAAATGTAACATTGTAAAATGATATTCATGTTGTGCAAAACCAGGAACGTAACTGTAATAGTGAGTCTCAGATGCATAATATGAATTCGTCGACTGAACAATTAGATGCATAATGAATATGCTATGTACATCATAGCGAAGATAGAAAATCTAAGATAAAGTCAATATGATTACACATAATAAAACTCATTGCAATTGCTTTAACGCATTTTAAAGGTTTCTCTTATATATGTGCGTATAGGTATCTATATGTGTGATATGTATGAGTGCCGAGGGCACTAACGATGAGTCCTCCACTTGATTCAATCAATGGAGCCTCCAACGTGTGAAATTAACATGTAGGAGCTTATATTTAGGTCTAACAGAAACCTTTATTACCAATGACTATGGATAACACAGTGTGGTTTGATTGATTTTCAGTTGAGATTCTTTTTCTCTGATATTATGATATTGCTTTAGACGCAACTAAATCTACGGCTCATGGTGGTTTAATAAGAATTATCTATCCTTCTATCTATATACGTTTATCGTTTGGGGCTCCACCCTCGCTTCTCTCACTCTCTATCTCTCTCAATCTTTATCTCTCTCTCTCTCTATATATATATATATATATATATATAGAGAGAGAGAGAGAGAGAGAGAGAGAGAGAGAGAGAGACAGAGAGAGAGAGAGAGATAGATATATAGATATTATAGATATATATATATAGCAATAATAATAAATTTGAAGACAAAAATCCAAAGAGGGCTCGATAACGTAAATATATATCAGATATATAAGAACCGTAGAGCAAATATTTATTAAAATAACAAATTAAAGTTTAAGCAACGAATCGCTGCTTTCGCCCTTAATGGGATCTTCTGAAACTAAAAAGGTCAAGCTGTGAACGCAGAAGTAAATATTTCAAAAAACGTTGCAACTGTACGGTGTAATTCGCGCTGTTCGTTTACAAACAAACCGAACATTATAATAAATGTCAGTAAACCCATACATACATGTATATTTGTGTGCAGGTATGTATATATATACATACTACTGTACGTCTGTATACATATATGTGTGTACGTGTACATACGTACTTACATTTAATTATGAGCCGTACTAAGTGTGAGAAATGACATTTCGTTTCATTCCATTTATCGTTTTCGGTGCGACCGGCCGACTAACTTACTCGAAATGCAAATTAGACTCCTCAGCCGTTAATATGCATAAGGAAAGTATATACTTTCAGACGTTCAATCATCTGGCAGGAAGGTGTACGATGCTGACGATAGCTAATAAGCTTGAAACTAGAACATCGTTCTTGTGTCAGTGTTGAACAAAAAGGCGACGATGGTTGCCTGAGCACTGTACGGCGTAATTCGGGCTGTTTGTTTACAAACAAACCGAACAATATCATAAATGTTCGGTAAACCCATACGTACATATATATATGTGTGCATGTATGTATATATATACATACTACTGTACGTCTGTATACATATATATATGTAGGTATACATACATACTTACATTTAAGTATCAGCCGTACTAAGAGTGAGAAATGAAATTTCGTTTCATTCCATTTATATATATATATAATTTATATATGTAAAATATGTACAGTATATCGAAGGTATATATTTGGTTAACACTTGATATAGCAGGAAGGGTGTCTTAACGTTTCGGGCGCTAGTCCTTCATCAGAAGAAAGAATGAGAATTAAAAAAAATTAAGGGGACGGGGGCGGGGGGGGGGGGGGATTGGAAACATGTCTTTAGATAAAAATAATAGGTCCATTTATGTTGACATCTCTTGCAAAACTGTTGGTGTGTCGTTTTGTGTATGATTTATCTTTTAGAAAAGTGGATGATGGCGCGCGTCTACCTAAAATGAAAAAAAAAGTTTTATAAAAAGAGCTATACTTGAGCACGTGCGTACGCAGGAGTGTGTGTGTGTGTGTGTGTGTGTGTGTGTGTGTGTGTATGTGTGTGTGTGTGTGCGTGTGTGTGTGTTATTATAGGTCCGTACGAAGTTAAGAAGAGATATGTGTGTATATGTGAGTAAAAGAGTGGTTGTGCATGTAAGTACGAAGCTATGACCAAAGAAAAAGCGATAGGAAACTAGGCGTGTGATAATGGACGGGGTATTAGAGAAATTGGGGAGGTGAGTTAAGTCCAAGAGGGAAGTAGGACCGAAAACGGTGAATCAGACTTTGTTCATTCCTGGTGCGCGAGACCTGTGATCCATGATGTATAAGGATACCCAGGACTGAAACACGTAGGGAAGAATGACCAGGAGGACAGAAATGACGGGCGACAGGAGTATCCAAACCGAGTCGTATGTTCCTCAAGTGTTCGGGAAACCGGTCCGCCATACGGCGTCCCGTTTTTTCGATATATAAAACCCGCAAAGGGAACACCGGAGGGCATAACAACGTGGGTGGATGTGCAGGTAAAGGAATGGCGGATTGACCTCGATGTCACGTGATTGATTCTTTTGAATTTGCCACCGACGCAGTAGGCAGTGATTTTCTCAATGGCTAGGAATTTAGTCCACGCTTTGCTTTTTTCCATCCACTGAATTATTTTTGTATAAGTTCCCTGTGTCCACGTATTGCCTGGAAACTTAGCTGAGAATAGACTTCCCTGATGACGAAAGGCTTCTCTGTACACTTCTTCGGAAAGTATGTTTATTCCCTTTCAGAAACTAATTAGTTGGGAGTGAAATTTTAGTAAGTAAGATAATTTTATAATTTTCTTATTTTACGTCTCGCATATATATATATATATATATATATATATATATATATATATATACCAAAGATGCAGATTGAAATAAAGTCTATCGATCTCATTTTTAGTGATACAAGACAAAAATTGTATTTATCTATTTAATATACAAAATCTTACAATGTCATGCGAGGCCATTGTCATAATATAAACACAATTAAGCAGTATCTAATAAAACCAAAATATACTGTTAAAGGGAAAAGAATAAAGAAAATGAAAAAGGGAAGACGAAAGAAGGATCATGTAATTAAAAAAACAGAAACATGGAAGGACAGTCATTACACGCCAGTCTGAGCGATTACTCACCAGCGTGCCATGGTGAAAACAGCAAGGGCGTTACCGCAGAGACTCCTGCTGCAACACCCACCACACTTCAAGGAGCTCCTTCCTCAAGCGTACCCCTGTCTTTCTGACTTTACGGTGTAAATCAGCATTGCGGGGACCAAGGACGCTAGAAATATCGACAGAGACCGGTGGAAATAGGAAGAGTTTGGTCAGGCATTTAATTGTCGTACTCTACTCAGCATTGTACATCGAATCCTGTGTTTGTGGCCAAATCGACATCTCTGGAGGCGAAGAAAGAGTGGCTGCACGTCATATCCTAAATTAGAGCTTTGCCGCATCAAATAGGAAGTGGGTTAATCCGTTTAATCGACGTTCTCCTCCCCTAATATTCCTGGCCTTAAGCCTAAAGTAGAATTAATTACATTTCCAGTCATCAACTAATTGTAGGATTAGGATATTCGAATGTTTCAAGTTCTTTCATGAAGAAATTGTAAATCAAAATTGTGAAAATCCGTATTTCGTTTTATTTTCTACTGTGGAAAACATTACATTTTTAAGAAATTGATAAAATAAATAAGTTTATGTAAGTTATGGCGTTATATGAAAATGCGTAAGAAATTATATGGCTAGAAAATAATAACAGAAATAAGCGTGTTTTAAAATGTTCAATTGTTGCTTTTTGTGGGTGTTTATAATATACATTCCGTGCAATATTTAATCTAAACTTCGTTTGGTAATAACAAGCTCCAAGTAAATGTATTGATGTTCTTATCAGAAATGTTTGATCACTTTCATGGTTAAATATTCGATTCTCAGAAACCTATAGCTTCTTGTTAGTTTGTTGATTAAAGTTAGCTGTTACTTCGATCTAGGTTCATTTTGATCCCCAGAAGAATGTGCTTCTAGGGAGTAAAATATGCATAAACCTACATCTACATCAAATTGACAAGTAAAATACAACTATAATATTGCGAAAAGCTATAATAAAATAGAAGACGAATTACAAGTGTTCACCGAATTTCTGCTTACAGAAAACATTCAAGAGAAGGATTTCCACTTGATCGTTATATGTCAGGCTTAATTAGAAAAGACAATACTTGCAGGCAACTTTGTGTATGCAAACGTATTGTCAAATTATAACAAGTTCTATATATCCCGTGTGAGGATTCGGGACGTAGATATTTGTTATAGCAACTAAAACTTGTAAATGGAATGTTATGGACGAACAAACAAGGCTTAACTGCATATATGGGAACATAGAAGAAAAGAACGTCTTATGGTGTTTTACACGCGATTTTGCCATAATTGAAACAAAATATGATTGAGCACTGAAACGAATCTCTAGAGCAACAATATGTGAAGTCATCTTGACCAAATAGATATTGAGGAAACGATTTTTTACATACTGCATTGAGTAATACATATAACAATTATCACCGTAATTCTTTAGTTATGGATATTGAATGAACATTGCTATATTTTTATGCTTTATTTTTTGCTTTTAGAATGGTTTAGATTTTCCAGACAAATATTTCCATTTCTAAACTGATGAAATGAATAAATAAAATATAATTGTTTCTACTTTAGGCACAAGGCCAGCAATTATCCAGTACATTACTGGTACTTATTTTATCGACCCCGTAAGGATGAAAGGCAAAGTTAACCTTGGCGGGATTTGAACTCAGACCGTAAAGGGACGTAACTATGCTAGAAAGCATGGCGTCCAACCTTCTACCGATACTGCCAATTCACCGCCTAAAATATAATGACATTATAAAATCATTTCTAGAGTTGCTGAAATTATACGTGCTTTTTTATTTGTAGGGCGTATTGTAATGATTAATAATGGTAAACGTTATTACAATTACGAAATGAATAGAGTAACGACAATGTTATGTAACCGATGAACAATGTTTTCAATTGTGTGCAACAGCTTGATATATATTCTCACGACTAGAGGGGTTGTATTCCTAGTTCTAATTTATATATAAAGGTGAAAAATACATAAACTCACTATATTTTGATTACTATATATATATATACGTTATTCCGGGTTGAATCGGAGGTAACCACCGTAGGTAAGGTACTCAATACATAGCAGAGTATAAAAGTTTTAATATAGATGAGATTCTACAGGACTAGAACTGTTTCATTCTTTAGAAATCATCAGGAATCTCTGTATAGCATTCCTGATGATTTCTAAAGAATGAAACAGTTCTAGTCCTGTGGAATCTCATCTATATATATATATATATATATATATATATATATATATATATAGTTATGTAATAAACAACATAAGGCAATTATTCCATTTACCAGTGGTTTCTTAAAAGCAAAAGAGTTTGCTTTCAATCCTCAGAATGAAAAAATCCTGGTCTGTTTATTGAATTTGGATTTTAAAATCCAAATTCAATAAACAGACCAAGATTTTTTCATTGTGAGGATTGAAAGCAAAATCTTTTGCTTTTAAGAAACCACTGGTAAATGGAATAATTGCCTTATGTTGTTTATTACATAACTATTAAGCTCTGTTACCTACATAGAGCACTCTTTTTTCCTGGACTTTTCCGACGGAATTACTTCAATTATATATATATATATATATATATATAGAGAGAGAGAGAGAGAGAGAGAGAGAGAGATACATATATATATATATAAGACCCCGGGAGCACAATGCATTATTGATGACACATAGTAGTTTAAGGATTCATATAGTTAGAAAAGAGCCTTAGCGAGGTAGCCGCTGTGTAAGTGTTGCACCTGCTGGATTTTGCAGCCACATTCCGTCAAATGACTTTCTAGTATTTTAGGAATGGTTACTCTGCTTATTTGCGCTCTGTTCTCCTTACAAATAAAAACTTTTTACCGTGATCAACGCTCGATTCATGTCAAACGAAAACAACTATATGTTGAAGAACAAAATCGATTTTATAATCAAAAGAGAATTATATATATCTCGTCACCAGACTGAAGATTTGGTTGGTTTTAGAATATATATTATAGAGTTGCTGATATATAACTAATGTATTTCATGTATAGCAATGTGTTTTATTTGGATAACTACAAAACTTTGAAGCTACATGTTTTTTTATATATTTCATGTCCCACATTCTGCCTGAGATTTGATGCGTCCAATCCCCATACAACTCTATTCAAACGAAAATATGTTATTTTGTGATTGAACTTCTCCAGCAGGGATACAAAAATATATGCTGAATGATGATGATCAACTTAGAATTCACCTTCCTATTATATTATGATAACAGAATATTCATGTCTGTTGAACATTAACATTGATGCAGTCTCATGTTATATATAAACAAATCTTGGCTAAATTACTTCCATAAAATTGGTAATATCCAGTTGAAGGCATGTTACGCTGGTATATACATTATCCTTATTTTATATTAAACATCCGTAATTGTTTTTCTCTATTTTCTCGTTCCATCTTCCATTGACACTATCGTTTTCTATTTCACTTACAAGTTTGGATTTTGTAAATATCTTACAGCTTTACACTCTTCCCCTCCCTCTCTATGTCTGCAGTGTCTACACTCATCCATATATTTCTGTAATTTTCTGTATATCTGTCTCCCCTTTTCAGTATTTCCACTTCTAATGTTGGAATATTGAACTTCCTTTTGCTCCAACGTCAATTAATCACAGTTATCAGGAACTTTCGATATTGACAAAATGTCCTAATACAATTGGCGCCAAACACCGTTCTATAACTAATCTTTGATACCATTTGCAAACACTCAAATTAATAGAATATCAGTTTATAGGCTTTGTTTGTTAGCAATAGGTCTGTAATTCAGGGAAACGTCTAAGCAACGTTTTCACACGGCTAGCTTTTCTGGAAAGCCATATTTAGTTACAGAAATGTACGACATGGCATATACATATCAGGAAAATCTATTTCCCTTTACGTTGTCCAAATGTTTGCACAGACATCACTTGTATTATTTTTCTTATGGTATTATTTATCTTTAACAGAACTAAATGTGTGAGTTCAATACTCACATTCTCATCATAGTATTTAATATATTGTCCCATGTTTACGTGTAAAATGTTTTCGTTGAAATTTCAATAAATTTCAGTTGTATATCAAATAACTTTCAAAGACAAAATACGAAAATTAAATAATTAAAATTCGGTTTGCATATTTATTTACAAGTTTAAGCCTCTATCGTTTCATGTACGTTACGCATTTTTGACTATTAAAAGTAAATGTTACATCTCCAAGTATTCTCAGTATACGTCAACTTGTGAATCTTACATGTTTTAGTCAGGCATAGCGTGTATAGGAGCAGATTACCCAAAGTCTTCTTCGTTCCTTTAAGACAGAAGTCGGGGGTTTCAAGGAGGTGTGCTTGCTATTTATTGATAGTAACATGACCTAACAGTGAATTCTTCATATGCATCGTTTTTATATAACAACTACATGACTTCTACATCAATCAATTGTTAAAAATTCCTTAACATGCTTTCTCGAATAGTTTACAATAGTAAAGTTTTTATTTTTTTTATTTTTGACTATAGAGAATAATGTTAGATTTTATATGGAAATGAAAACACACCACAAATAATATATGCCTTGTGAATTTTAAAATGATATCATGCTAGATAATGTTCCAAGGTGGGGGAGTAATAGCAAACAGAGAAAAGGATATAGTTCAACACACAAAATCAAAAGAGAAGTTTATGAGGGAATATAATAGAGGCATTAGATTAATATTTAAAACATGCGAACTTAACCTTAACTGACAAAAATAATCTATGTGTACGAAGAATAAGTTAATATGGTAAATTTACAGAAAAGCACCAGCTTGGGTTCGGTGAGAAAATTTTATTTTATTTTTCTTAGGTTTGTTCGCATATTTTCAAGTAATCTGAATTCCAACTCCCGCGCAATCTTCTGTTACTCTCGAAAACAAACGGATGTAATCGAGTGCGAAAACATCGGAGTTTTGCACGTTTGGAGTTTTCTTTGGTGGGAATTTATTTTCTGTTTGTGTGTATGTGTTTTCAAAGAATCTGAAATCCTACTGAATGCGAAGGTAATGATAAAATGGGACGTATAAGATCATGCACAATATATATTTATATTCGGTGATTACTCTAATTTAGTTGGGTGAACATTTATACATATACATACACACACACACCCACACACACCAACACACACACACACACACACACACACACACACACACACACATATACATATATATATATATATATATATATATATATATATACATATATATATATACATATATATATATGAAATATATATATAAATAAACATTTAGAAAACCATAGGTATGAATAATACTGGCAGCGAACGCCACCAAGCGGTGTTCGTCAGAAGTAAAGGGGACAATCGTCGATGCATTTCGAACTCAACTGCGGCTCGTGAGTACGATCCCAACCGCTCTTGCAACTATCGGACTTTAAAAGCAAAAATATATAGCGTTTCGTCTGTATAAATGAGCCGATTAATCTCATTCTATTCTATTTGAAGTTGAACCAACTTATACAACTGCATATATAAATCAGATTAATCACCTCATTTACACAGACGAAAAAAACTATATATTTTTGCCTGTTTTCAAAGTCCGGCAGTTGCCAGAGCGGGAGGGATCGTCCCGCCGAGAACCAGTTGAGTCCGAAATGCATCGACGATTGTCCACCTTGCTTCCGTCAGGCACCACTTGGTGGTGGTGGCTGCCAGTATTATTCATAGCTATGGCTTTCTAAATGTATATTTATATACATACCGTATTTCTTTAGAAATACGAAATACAAATACATATTTGTATACAGTTAAGTTCGAAGCTAAATTCTAAATATATATATATATATATATATATATAATATATTTAGAAACACACAGATACATGCGGACACACACATATATACATGAATGCATCCGCACCCAACTGTGAGTTAAGGGTGCCAACTTCGCCGATGTTGCTCAATGAATGACTGGGACAGACCAATTCAGTTGAACTAGACTGAACCAGTATCAGAGTTAAAAATACATTATGAAGAGAGAAGAAACATTTAGATATAATTAGTAATAAAATGTATCATACCTAAACTGCTCCTAAATTCCTCGACTACGTAGTTTCGTGGCATAAACAAAAACAATATATCATAAATACATAGAGTCCTTGCGAGGTCTGCCGACTTATCAACAGGATACCTCATTTTACTAGTCTCAAGAACGCGTCTACACGACGTGAGAAAGAATCCCAAAAGGCGGAGGGGGAGATAGTCACGCGATATAACGGTCGAGAAACAGAGCTAAGCCTCTTATAACCCCGAAGAAAATACCACGGAGGCGGAGGGGGTATTTATATCGAGGCCGTAGTAGAGGTGGTGAAGAAGGCGAGAAGTATGAGTAATGGAAGCTTTCCAGCTGTCCCCACACTTCAAAGATTGCTCGACCAGAGGGAGTTGTTAACAATATATTTAGAAACACACAGATACATGCGGACACATACATATATACATGAATGCATCCGCACCCAACTGTGAGTTAAGGGTGCCAACTTCACCGATGTTGCTCAATGAATGACTGGAACAGACCAATTCAGTTGAACTAGACTGAACCAGTATCAGAGTTAAAAATACATTATGAAGAGAGAAGAAACATTTAGATATAATTAGTAATAAAATGTATCATACCTAAACTGCTCCTAAATGCCTCGACTACGTAGTTTCGTGGCATAAACAAAAACAATATATCATAAAGACATAGAGTCCTTGCGAGGTCTGCCGACTTATCAAGAGGATACCTCATTTTACTAGTCTCAAGAACGCGTCTACACGACGTGAGAAAGAATCCCAAAAGGCGGAGGGGGAGATAGTCACGCGATATAACGGTCGAGAAACAGAGCTAAGCCTCTTATAACCCCGAAGAAAATACCACGGAGGCGGAGGGGGTATTTATATCGAGGCCGTAGAAGAGGTGGTGAAGAAGGCGAGAAGTATGAGTAATGGAAGCTTTCCAGCTGTCCCCACACTTCAAAGATTGCTCGACCAGAGGGAGTTGTTAACAATATATTTAGAAACACGCAGATACATGCGGACACATACATATATACATGAATGCATCCGCACCCAACTGTGAGTTAAGGGTGCCAACTTCACCGATGTTGCTCAATGAATGACTGGGACAGACCAATTCAGTTGAACTAGACTGAACCAGTATCAGAGTTAAAAATACATTATGAAGAGAGAAGAAACATTTAGATATAATTAGTAATAAAATGTATCATACCTAAACTGCTCCTAAATTCCTCGACTACGTAGTTTCGTGGCATGAACAAAAACAATATATCATAAAGACATAGAGTCCTTGCGAGGTCTGCCGATTTATCAAGAGGATACCTCATTTTACTAGTCTCAAGAACGCGTCTACACGACGTGAGAAAGAATCCCAAAAGGCGGAGGGGGAGATAGTCACGCGATATAACGGTCGAGAAACAGAGCTAAGCCTCTTATAACCCCGAAGAAAATACCACGGAGGCGGAGGGGGTATTTATATCGAGGCCGTAGAAGAGGTGGTGAAGAAGGCGAGAAGTATGAGTAATGGAAGCTTTCCAGCTGTCCCCACACTTCAAAGATTGCTCGACCAGAGGGAGTTATTAACAATATATTTAGAAACACACAGATACATGCGGACACACACATATATACATGAATGCATCCGCACCCAACTGTGAGTTAAGGGTGCCAACTTCAGCGATGTTGCTCAATGAATGACTGGGACAGACCAATTCAGTTGAACTAGACTGAACCAGTATCAGAGTTAAAAATACATTATGAAGAGAGAAGAAACATTTAGATATAATTAGTAATAAAATGTATCATACCTAAACTGCTCCTAAATTCCTCGACTACGTAGTTTCGTGGCATAAACAAAAACAATATATCATAAAGACATGGAGTCCTTGCGAGGTCTGCCGACTTATCAAGAGGATACCTCATTTTACTAGTCTCAAGAACGCGTCTACACGACGTGAGAAAGAATCCCAAAAGGCGGAGGGGGAGATAGTCACGCGATATAACGGTCGAGAAACAGAGCTAAGCCTCTCATAACCCCGAAGAAAATACCACGGAGGCGGAGGGGGTATTTATATCGAGGCCGTAGAAGAGGTGGTGAAGAAGGCGAGAAGTATGAGTAATGGAAGCTTTCCAGCTGTCCCCACACTTCAAAGATTGCTCGACCAGAGGGAGTTATTAACAATATATTTAGAAACACACAGATACATGCGGACACACACATATATACATGAATGCATCCGCACCCAACTGTGAGTTAAGGGTGCCAACTTCAGCGATGTTGCTCAATGAATGACTGGGACAGACCAATTCAGTTGAACTAGACTGAACCAGTATCAGAGTTAAAAATACATTATGAAGAGAGAAGAAAAATTTAGATATAATTAGTAATAAAATGTATCATACCTAAACTGCTCCTAAATTCCTCGACTACGTAGTTTCGTGGCATAAACAAAAACAATATATCATAAAGACATAGAGACCTTGCGAGGTCTGCCGACTTATCATACTTCTCGCCTTCTTCACCACCTCTTCTACGGCCTCGATATAAATACCCCCTCCGCCTCCGTGGTATTTTCTTCGGGGTTATAAGAGGCTTAGCTCTGTTTCTCGACCGTTATATCGCGTGACTATCTCCCCCTCCGCCTTTTGGGATTCTTTCTCACGTCGAGTAGACGCGTTCTTGAGACTAGTAAAATGAGGTATCCTCTTGATAAGTCGGCAGACCTCGCAAGGACTCTATGTCTTTATGATATATTGTTTTTGTTTATGCCACGAAACTACGTAGTCGAGGAATTTAGGAGCAGTTTAGGTATGATACATTTTATTACTAATTATATCTAAATGTTTCTTCTCTCTTCATAATGTATTTTTAACTCTGATACTGGTTCAGTCTAGTTCAACTGAATTGGTCTGTCCCAGTCATTCATTGAGCAACATCGGTGAAGTTGGCACCCTTAACTCACAGTTGGGTGCGGATGCATTCATGTATATATGTGTGTGTCCGCATGTATCTGTGTGTTTCTAAATATATTGTTAATAACTCCCTCTGGTTGAGCAATCTTTGAAGTGTGGGGACAGCTGGAAAGCTTCCATTACTCATACTTCTCGCCTTCTTCACCACCTCTTCTACGGCCTCGATATAAATACCCCCTCCGCCTCCGTGGTATTTTCTTCGGGGTTATAAGAGGCTTAGCTCTGTTTCTCGACCGTTATATCGCGTGACTATCTCCCCCTCCGCCTTTTGGGATTCTTTCTCACGTCGTGTAGACGCGTTCTTGAGACTAGTAAAATGAGGTATCCTCTTGATAAGTCGGCTGACCTCGCAAGGACTCTATGTCTTTATGATATATTGTTTTTGTTTATGCCACGAAACTACGTCGTCGAGGAATTTAGGAGCAGTTTAGGTATGATACATTTTATTACTAATTATATCTAAATGTTTCTTCTCTCTTCATAATGTATTTTTAACTCTGATACTGGTTCAGTCTAGTTCAACTGAATTGGTCTGTCCCAGTCATTCATTGAGCAACATCGGTGAAGTTGGCACCCTTAACTCACAGTTGGGTGCGGATGCATTCATGTATATATGTGTGTGTCCGCATGTATCTGTGTGTTTCTAAATATATTGTTAATAACTCCCTCTGGTCGAGCAATCTTTGAAGTGTGGGGACAGCTGGAAAGCTTCCATTACTCATACTTCTCGCCTTCTTCACCACCTCTTCTACGGCCTCGATATAAATACCCCCTCCGCCTCCGTGGTATTTTCTTCGGGGTTATAAGAGGCTTAGCTCTGTTTCTCGACCGTTATATCGCGTGATTATCTCTCCCTCCGCCTTTTGGGATTCTTTCTCACGTTGTGTAGACGCGTTCTTGAGACTAGTAAAATGAGGTATCCTCTTGATAAGTCGGCAGACCTCGCAAGGACTCTATGTCTTTATGATATATTGTTTTTGTTTATGCCACGAAACTACGTAGTCGAGGAATTTAGGAGCAGTTTAGGTATGATACATTTTATTACTAATTATATCTAAATGTTTCTTCTCTCTTCATAATGTATTTTTAACTCTGATACTGGTTCAGTCTAGTTCAACTGAATTGGTCTGTCCCAGTCATTCATTGAGCAACATCGGTGAAGTTGGCACCCTTAACTCACAGTTGGGTGCGGATGCATTCATGTATATATGTGTGTGTCCGCATGTATCTGTGTGTTTCTAAATATATTGTTAATAACTCCCTCTGGTCGAGCAATCTTTGAAGTGTGGGGACAGCTGGAAAGCTTCCATTACTCATACTTCTCGCCTTCTTCACCACCTCTTCTACGGCCTCGATATAAATACCCCCTCCGCCTCCGTGGTATTTTCTTCGGGGTTATAAGAGGCTTAGCTCTGTTTCTCGACCGTTATATCGCGTGACTATCTCCCCCTCCGCCTTTTGGGATTCTTTCTCACGTCGTGTAGACGCGTTCTTGAGACTAGTAAAATGAGGTATCCTCTTGATAAGTCGGCAGACCTCGCAAGGACTCTATGTCTTTATGATATATTGTTTTTGTTTATGCCACGAAACTACGTAGTCGAGGAATTTAGGAGCAGTTTAGGTATGATACATTTTATTACTAATTATATCTAAATGTTTCTTCTCTCTTCATAATGTATTTTTAACTCTGATACTGGTTCAGTCTAGTTCAACTGAATTGGTCTGTCCCAGTCATTCATTGAGCAACATCTTTGAAGTTGGCACCCTTAACTCACAGTTGGGTGCGGATGCATTCATGTATATATGTGTGTGTCCGCATGTATCTGTGTGTTTCTAAATATATTGTTAACAACTCCCTCTGGTCGAGCAATCTTTGAAGTGTGGGGACAGCTGGAAAGCTTCCATTACTCATACTTCTCGCCTTCTTCACCACCTCTTCTACGGCCTCGATATAAATACCCCCTCCGCCTCCGTGGTATTTTCTTCGGGGTTATAAGAGGCTTAGCTCTGTTTCTCGACCGTTATATCGCGTGACTATCTCCCCCTCCGCCTTTTGGGATTCTTTCTCACGTCGTGTAGACGCGTTCTTGAGACTAGTAAAATGAGGTATCCTCTTGATAAGTCGGCAGACCTCGCAAGGACTCTATGTCTTTATGATATATTGTTTTTGTTTATGCCACGAAACTACGTAGTCGAGGAATTTAGGAGCAGTTTAGGTATGATACATTTTATTACTAATTATATCTAAATGTTTCTTCTCTCTTCATAATGTATTTTTAACTCTGATACTGGTTCAGTCTAGTTCAACTGAATTGGTCTGTCCCAGTCATTCATTGAGCAACATCGGTGAAGTTGGCACCCTTAACTCACAGTTGGGTGCGGATGCATTCATGTATATATGTGTGTGTCCGCATGTATCTGTGTGTTTCTAAATATATTGTTAATAACTCCCTCTGGTCGAGCAATCTTTGAAGTGTGGGGACAGCTGGAAAGCTTCCATTACTCATACTTCTCGCCTTCTTCACCACCTCTTCTACGGCCTCGATATAAATACCCCCTCCGCCTCCGTGGTATTTTCTTCGGGGTTATAAGAGGCTTAGCTCTGTTTCTCGACCGTTATATCGCGTGACTATCTCCCCCTCCGCCTTTTGGGATTCTTTCTCACGTCGTGTAGACGCGTTCTTGAGACTAGTAAAATGAGGTATCCTCTTGATAAGTCGGCTGACCTCGCAAGGACTCTATGTCTTTATGATATATTGTTTTTGTTTATGCCACGAAACTACGTCGTCGAGGAATTTAGGAGCAGTTTAGGTATGATACATTTTATTACTAATTATATCTAAATGTTTCTTCTCTCTTCATAATGTATTTTTAACTCTGATACTGGTTCAGTCTAGTTCAACTGAATTGGTCTGTCCCAGTCATTCATTGAGCAACATCGGTGAAGTTGGCACCCTTAACTCACAGTTGGGTGCGGATGCATTCATGTATATATGTGTGTGTCCGCATGTATCTGTGTGTTTCTAAATATATTGTTAATAACTCCCTCTGGTCGAGCAATCTTTGAAGTGTGGGGACAGCTGGAAAGCTTCCATTACTCATACTTCTCGCCTTCTTCACCACCTCTTCTACGGCCTCGATATAAATACCCCCTCCGCCTCCGTGGTATTTTCTTCGGGGTTATAAGAGGCTTAGCTCTGTTTCTCGACCGTTATATCGCGTGATTATCTCTCCCTCCGCCTTTTGGGATTCTTTCTCACGTTGTGTAGACGCGTTCTTGAGACTAGTAAAATGAGGTATCCTCTTGATAAGTCGGCAGACCTCGCAAGGACTCTATGTCTTTATGATATATTGTTTTTGTTTATGCCACGAAACTACGTAGTCGAGGAATTTAGGAGCAGTTTAGGTATGATACATTTTATTACTAATTATATCTAAATGTTTCTTCTCTCTTCATAATGTATTTTTAACTCTGATACTGGTTCAGTCTAGTTCAACTGAATTGGTCTGTCCCAGTCATTCATTGAGCAACATCGGTGAAGTTGGCACCCTTAACTCACAGTTGGGTGCGGATGCATTCATGTATATATGTGTGTGTCCGCATGTATCTGTGTGTTTCTAAATATATTGTTAATAACTCCCTCTGGTCGAGCAATCTTTGAAGTGTGGGGACAGCTGGAAAGCTTCCATTACTCATACTTCTCGCCTTCTTCACCACCTCTTCTACGGCCTCGATATAAATACCCCCTCCGCCTCCGTGGTATTTTCTTCGGGGTTATAAGAGGCTTAGCTCTGTTTCTCGACCGTTATATCGCGTGACTATCTCCCCCTCCGCCTTTTGGGATTCTTTCTCACGTCGTGTAGACGCGTTCTTGAGACTAGTAAAATGAGGTATCCTCTTGATAAGTCGGCAGACCTCGCAAGGACTCTATGTCTTTATGATATATTGTTTTTGTTTATGCCACGAAACTACGTAGTCGAGGAATTTAGGAGCAGTTTAGGTATGATACATTTTATTACTAATTATATCTAAATGTTTCTTCTCTCTTCATAATGTATTTTTAACTCTGATACTGGTTCAGTCTAGTTCAACTGAATTGGTCTGTCCCAGTCATTCATTGAGCAACATCTTTGAAGTTGGCACCCTTAACTCACAGTTGGGTGCGGATGCATTCATGTATATATGTGTGTGTCCGCATGTATCTGTGTGTTTCTAAATATATTGTTAACAACTCCCTCTGGTCGAGCAATCTTTGAAGTGTGGGGACAGCTGGAAAGCTTCCATTACTCATACTTCTCGCCTTCTTCACCACCTCTTCTACGGCCTCGATATAAATACCCCCTCCGCCTCCGTGGTATTTTCTTCGGGGTTATAAGAGGCTTAGCTCTGTTTCTCGACCGTTATATCGCGTGACTATCTCCCCCTCCGCCTTTTGGGATTCTTTCTCACGTCGTGTAGACGCGTTCTTGAGACTAGTAAAATGAGGTATCCTCTTGATAAGTCGGCAGACCTCGCAAGGACTCTATGTCTTTATGATATATTGTTTTTGTTTATGCCACGAAACTACGTAGTCGAGGAATTTAGGAGCAGTTTAGGTATGATACATTTTATTACTAATTATATCTAAATGTTTCTTCTCTCTTCATAATGTATTTTTAACTCTGATACTGGTTCAGTCTAGTTCAACTGAATTGGTCTGTCCCAGTCATTCATTGAGCAACATCGGTGAAGTTGGCACCCTTAACTCACAGTTGGGTGCGGATGCATTCATGTATATATGTGTGTGTCCGCATGTATCTGTGTGTTTCTAAATATATTGTTAATAACTCCCTCTGGTCGAGCAATCTTTGAAGTGTGGGGACAGCTGGAAAGCTTCCATTACTCATACTTCTCGCCTTCTTCACCACCTCTTCTACGGCCTCGATATAAATACCCCCTCCGCCTCCGTGGTATTTTCTTCGGGGTTATAAGAGGCTTAGCTCTGTTTCTCGACCGTTATATCGCGTGACTATCTCCCCCTCCGCCTTTTGGGATTCTTTCTCACGTCGTGTAGACGCGTTCTTGAGACTAGTAAAATGAGGTATCCTCTTGATAAGTCGGCAGACCTCGCAAGGACTCTATGTCTTTATGATATATTGTTTCTGTTTATGCCACGAAACTACGTAGTCGAGGAATTTAGGAGCAGTTTAGGTATGATACATTTTATTACTAATTATATCTAAATGTTTCTTCTCTCTTCATAATGTATTTTTAACTCTGATACTGGTTCAGTCTAGTTCAACTGAATTGGTCTGTCCCAGTCATTCATTGAGCAACATCGGTCAAGTTGGTACCCTTAACTCACAGTTGGGTGCGGATGCATTCATGTATATATGTGTGTGCCCGCATGTATCTGTGTGTTTCTAAATATATTGTTAATAACTCCCTCTGGTCGAGCAATCTTTGAAGTGTGGGGACAGCTGGAAAGCTTCCATTACTCATACTTCTCGCCTTCTTCACCACCTCTTCTACGGCCTCGATATAAATACCCCCTCCGCCTCCGTGGTATTTTCTTCGGGGTTATAAGAGGCTTAGCTCTGTTTCTCGACCGTTATATCGCGTGACTATCTCCCCCTCCGCCTTTTGGGATTCTTTCTCACGTCGTGTAGACGCGTTCTTGAGACTAGTAAAATGAGGTATCCTCTTGATAAGTCGGCAGACCTCGCAAGGACTCTATGTCTTTATGATATATTGTTTTTGTTTATGCCACGAAACTACGTCGTCGAGGAATTTAGGAGCAGTTTAGGTATGATACATTTTATTACTAATTATATCTAAATGTTTCTTCTCTCTTCATAATGTATTTTTAACTCTGATACTGGTTCAGTCTAGTTCAACTGAATTGGTCTGTCCCAGTCATTCATTGAGCAACATCGGTGAAGTTGGCACCCTTAACTCACAGTTGGGTGCGGATGCATTCATGTATATATGTGTGTGTCCGCATGTATCTGTGTGTTTCTAAATATATTGTTAATAACTCCCTCTGGTCGAGCAATCTTTGAAGTGTGGGGACAGCTGGAAAGCTTCCATTACTCATACTTCTCGCCTTCTTCACCACCTCTTCTACGGCCTCGATATAAATACCCCCTCCGCCTCCGTGGTATTTTCTTCGGGGTTATAAGAGGCTTAGCTCTGTTTCTCGACCGTTATATCGCGTGATTATCTCCCCCTCCGCCTTTTGGGATTCTTTCTCACGTTGTGTAGACGCGTTCTTGAGACTAGTAAAATGAGGTATCCTCTTGATAAGTCGGCAGACCTCGCAAGGACTCTATGTCTTTATGATATATTGTTTTTGTTTATGCCACGAAACTACGTAGTCGAGGAATTTAGGAGCAGTTTAGGTATGATACATTTTATTACTAATTATATCTAAATGTTTCTTCTCTCTTCATAATGTATTTTTAACTCTGATACTGGTTCAGTCTAGTTCAACTGAATTGGTCTGTCCCAGTCATTCATTGAGCAACATCGGTGAAGTTGGCACCCTTAACTCACAGTTGGGTGCGGATGCATTCATGTATATATGTGTGTGTCCGCATGTATCTGTGTGTTTCTAAATATATTGTTAATAACTCCCTCTGGTCGAGCAATCTTTGAAGTGTGGGGACAGCTGGAAAGCTTCCATTACTCATACTTCTCGCCTTCTTCACCACCTCTTCTACGGCCTCGATATAAATACCCCCTCCGCCTCCGTGGTATTTTCTTCGGGGTTATAAGAGGCTTAGCTCTGTTTCTCGACCGTTATATCGCGTGACTATCTCCCCCTCCGCCTTTTGGGATTCTTTCTCACGTCGTGTAGACGCGTTCTTGAGACTAGTAAAATGAGGTATCCTCTTGATAAGTCGGCAGACCTCGCAAGGACTCTATGTCTTTATGATATATTGTTTTTGTTTATGCCACGAAACTACGTAGTCGAGGAATTTAGGAGCAGTTTAGGTATGATACATTTTATTACTAATTATATCTAAATGTTTCTTCTCTCTTCATAATGTATTTTTAACTCTGATACTGGTTCAGTCTAGTTCAACTGAATTGGTCTGTCCCAGTCATTCATTGAGCAACATCTTTGAAGTTGGCACCCTTAACTCACAGTTGGGTGCGGATGCATTCATGTATATATGTGTGTGTCCGCATGTATCTGTGTGTTTCTAAATATATTGTTAACAACTCCCTCTGGTCGAGCAATCTTTGAAGTGTGGGGACAGCTGGAAAGCTTCCATTACTCATACTTCTCGCCTTCTTCACCACCTCTTCTACGGCCTCGATATAAATACCCCCTCCGCCTCCGTGGTATTTTCTTCGGGGTTATAAGAGGCTTAGCTCTGTTTCTCGACCGTTATATCGCGTGACTATCTCCCCCTCCGCCTTTTGGGATTCTTTCTCACGTCGTGTAGACGCGTTCTTGAGACTAGTAAAATGAGGTATCCTCTTGATAAGTCGACAGACCTCGCAAGGACTCTATGTCTTTATGATATATTGTTTTTGTTTATGCCACGAAACTACGTAGTCGAGGAATTTAGGAGCAGTTTAGGTATGATACATTTTATTACTAATTATATCTAAATGTTTCTTCTCTCTTCATAATGTATTTTTAACTCTGATACTGGTTCAGTCTAGTTCAACTGAATTGGTCTGTCCCAGTCATTCATTGAGCAACATCGGTGAAGTTGGCACCCTTAACTCACAGTTGGGTGCGGATGCATTCATGTATATATGTGTGTGTCCGCATGTATCTGTGTGTTTCTAAATATATTGTTAATAACTCCCTCTGGTCGAGCAATCTTTGAAGTGTGGGGACAGCTGGAAAGCTTCCATTACTCATACTTCTCGCCTTCTTCACCACCTCTTCTACGGCCTCGATATAAATACCCCCTCCGCCTCCGTGGTATTTTCTTCGGAGTTATAAGAGGCTTAGCTCTGTTTCTCGACCGTTATATCGCGTGACTATCTCCCCCTCCGCCTTTTGGGATTCTTTCTCACGTCGTGTAGACGCGTTCTTGAGACTAGTAAAATGAGGTATCCTCTTGATAAGTCGGCAGACCTCGCAAGGACTCTATGTCTTTATGATATATTGTTTTTGTTTATGCCACGAAACTACGTAGTCGAGGAATTTAGGAGCAGTTTAGGTATGATACATTTTATTACTAATTATATCTAAATGTTTCTTCTCTCTTCATAATGTATTTTTAACTCTGATACTGGTTCAGTCTAGTTCAACTGAATTGGTCTGTCCCAGTCATTCATTGAGCAACATCTTTGAAGTTGGCACCCTTAACTCACAGTTGGGTGCGGATGCATTCATGTATATATGTGTGTGTCCGCATGTATCTGTGTGTTTCTAAATATATTGTTAATAACTCCCTCTGGTCGAGCAATCTTTGAAGTGTGGGGACAGCTGGAAAGCTTCCATTACTCATACTTCTCGCCTTCTTCACCACCTCTTCTACGGCCTCGATATAAATACCCCCTCCGCCTCCGTGGTATTTTCTTCGGGGTTATAAGAGGCTTAGCTCTGTTTCTCGACCGTTATATCGCGTGACTATCTCCCCCTCCGCCTTTTGGGATTCTTTCTCACGTCGTGTAGACGCGTTCTTGAGACTAGTAAAATGAGGTATCCTCTTGATAAGTCGGCAGACCTCGCAAGGACTCTATGTCTTTATGATATATTGTTTCTGTTTATGCCACGAAACTACGTAGTCGAGGAATTTAGGAGCAGTTTAGGTATGATACATTTTATTACTAATTATATCTAAATGTTTCTTCTCTCTTCATAATGTATTTTTAACTCTGATACTGGTTCAGTCTAGTTCAACTGAATTGGTCTGTCCCAGTCATTCATTGAGCAACATCGGTCAAGTTGGTACCCTTAACTCACAGTTGGGTGCGGATGCATTCATGTATATATGTGTGTGCCCGCATGTATCTGTGTGTTTCTAAATATATTGTTAATAACTCCCTCTGGTCGAGCAATCTTTGAAGTGTGGGGACAGCTGGAAAGCTTCCATTACTCATACTTCTCGCCTTCTTCACCACCTCTTCTACGGCCTCGATATAAATACCCCCTCCGCCTCCGTGGTATTTTCTTCGGGGTTATAAGAGGCTTAGCTCTGTTTCTCGACCGTTATATCGCGTGACTATCTCCCCCTCCGCCTTTTGGGATTCTTTCTCACGTCGTGTAGACGCGTTCTTGAGACTAGTAAAATGAGGTATCCTCTTGATAAGTCGGCAGACCTCGCAAGGACTCTATGTCTTTATGATATATTGTTTTTGTTTATGCCACGAAACTACGTCGTCGAGGAATTTAGGAGCAGTTTAGGTATGATACATTTTATTACTAATTATATCTAAATGTTTCTTCTCTCTTCATAATGTATTTTTAACTCTGATACTGGTTCAGTCTAGTTCAACTGAATTGGTCTGTCCCAGTCATTCATTGAGCAACATCGGTGAAGTTGGCACCCTTAACTCACAGTTGGGTGCGGATGCATTCATGTATATATGTGTGTGTCCGCATGTATCTGTGTGTTTCTAAATATATTGTTAATAACTCCCTCTGGTCGAGCAATCTTTGAAGTGTGGGGACAGCTGGAAAGCTTCCATTACTCATACTTCTCGCCTTCTTCACCACCTCTTCTACGGCCTCGATATAAATACCCCCTCCGCCTCCGTGGTATTTTCTTCGGGGTTATAAGAGGCTTAGCTCTGTTTCTCGACCGTTATATCGCGTGATTATCTCCCCCTCCGCCTTTTGGGATTCTTTCTCACGTTGTGTAGACGCGTTCTTGAGACTAGTAAAATGAGGTATCCTCTTGATAAGTCGGCAGACCTCGCAAGGACTCTATGTCTTTATGATATATTGTTTTTGTTTATGCCACGAAACTACGTAGTCGAGGAATTTAGGAGCAGTTTAGGTATGATACATTTTATTACTAATTATATCTAAATGTTTCTTCTCTCTTCATAATGTATTTTTAACTCTGATACTGGTTCAGTCTAGTTCAACTGAATTGGTCTGTCCCAGTCATTCATTGAGCAACATCGGTGAAGTTGGCACCCTTAACTCACAGTTGGGTGCGGATGCATTCATGTATATATGTGTGTGTCCGCATGTATCTGTGTGTTTCTAAATATATTGTTAATAACTCCCTCTGGTCGAGCAATCTTTGAAGTGTGGGGACAGCTGGAAAGCTTCCATTACTCATACTTCTCGCCTTCTTCACCACCTCTTCTACGGCCTCGATATAAATACCCCCTCCGCCTCCGTGGTATTTTCTTCGGGGTTATAAGAGGCTTAGCTCTGTTTCTCGACCGTTATATCGCGTGACTATCTCCCCCTCCGCCTTTTCGGATTCTTTCTCACGTCGTGTAGACGCGTTCTTGAGACTAGTAAAATGAGGTATCCTCTTGATAAGTCGGCAGACCTCGCAAGGACTCTATGTCTTTATGATATATTGTTTTTGTTTATGCCACGAAACTACGTAGTCGAGGAATTTAGGAGCAGTTTAGGTATGATACATTTTATTACTAATTATATCTAAATGTTTCTTCTCTCTTCATAATGTATTTTTAACTCTGATACTGGTTCAGTCTAGTTCAACTGAATTGGTCTGTCCCAGTCATTCATTGAGCAACATCTTTGAAGTTGGCACCCTTAACTCACAGTTGGGTGCGGATGCATTCATGTATATATGTGTGTGTCCGCATGTATCTGTGTGTTTCTAAATATATTGTTAACAACTCCCTCTGGTCGAGCAATCTTTGAAGTGTGGGGACAGCTGGAAAGCTTCCATTACTCATACTTCTCGCCTTCTTCACCACCTCTTCTACGGCCTCGATATAAATACCCCCTCCGCCTCCGTGGTATTTTCTTCGGGGTTATAAGAGGCTTAGCTCTGTTTCTCGACCGTTATATCGCGTGACTATCTCCCCCTCCGCCTTTTGGGATTCTTTCTCACGTCGTGTAGACGCGTTCTTGAGACTAGTAAAATGAGGTATCCTCTTGATAAGTCGACAGACCTCGCAAGGACTCTATGTCTTTATGATATATTGTTTTTGTTTATGCCACGAAACTACGTAGTCGAGGAATTTAGGAGCAGTTTAGGTATGATACATTTTATTACTAATTATATCTAAATGTTTCTTCTCTCTTCATAATGTATTTTTAACTCTGATACTGGTTCAGTCTAGTTCAACTGAATTGGTCTGTCCCAGTCATTCATTGAGCAACATCGGTGAAGTTGGCACCCTTAACTCACAGTTGGGTGCGGATGCATTCATGTATATATGTGTGTGTCCGCATGTATCTGTGTGTTTCTAAATATATTGTTAATAACTCCCTCTGGTCGAGCAATCTTTGAAGTGTGGGGACAGCTGGAAAGCTTCCATTACTCATACTTCTCGCCTTCTTCACCACCTCTTCTACGGCCTCGATATAAATACCCCCTCCGCCTCCGTGGTATTTTCTTCGGAGTTATAAGAGGCTTAGCTCTGTTTCTCGACCGTTATATCGCGTGACTATCTCCCCCTCCGCCTTTTGGGATTCTTTCTCACGTCGTGTAGACGCGTTCTTGAGACTAGTAAAATGAGGTATCCTCTTGATAAGTCGGCAGACCTCGCAAGGACTCTATGTCTTTATGATATATTGTTTTTGTTTATGCCACGAAACTACGTAGTCGAGGAATTTAGGAGCAGTTTAGGTATGATACATTTTATTACTAATTATATCTAAATGTTTCTTCTCTCTTCATAATGTATTTTTAACTCTGATACTGGTTCAGTCTAGTTCAACTGAATTGGTCTGTCCCAGTCATTCATTGAGCAACATCTTTGAAGTTGGCACCCTTAACTCACAGTTGGGTGCGGATGCATTCATGTATATATGTGTGTGTCCGCATGTATCTGTGTGTTTCTAAATATATTGTTAATAACTCCCTCTGGTCGAGCAATCTTTGAAGTGTGGGGACAGCTGGAAAGCTTCCATTACTCATACTTCTCGCCTTCTTCACCACCTCTTCTACGGCCTCGATATAAATACCCCCTCCGCCTCCGTGGTATTTTCTTCGGGGTTATAAGAGGCTTAGCTCTGTTTCTCGACCGTTATATCGCGTGACTATCTCCCCCTCCGCCTTTTGGGATTCTTTCTCACGTCGTGTAGACGCGTTCTTGAGACTAGTAAAATGAGGTATCCTCTTGATAAGTCGGCAGACCTCGCAAGGACTCTATGTCTTTATGATATATTGTTTCTGTTTATGCCACGAAACTACGTAGTCGAGGAATTTAGGAGCAGTTTAGGTATGATACATTTTATTACTAATTATATCTAAATGTTTCTTCTCTCTTCATAATGTATTTTTAACTCTGATACTGGTTCAGTCTAGTTCAACTGAATTGGTCTGTCCCAGTCATTCATTGAGCAACATCGGTGAAGTTGGTACCCTTAACTCACAGTTGGGTGCGGATGCATTCATGTATATATGTGTGTGCCCGCATGTATCTGTGTGTTTCTAAATATATTGTTAATAACTCCCTCTGGTCGAGCAATCTTTGAAGTGTGGGGACAGCTGGAAAGCTTCCATTACTCATACTTCTCGCCTTCTTCACCACCTCTTCTACGGCCTCGATATAAATACCCCCTCCGCCTCCGTGGTATTTTCTTCGGGGTTATAAGAGGCTTAGCTCTGTTTCTCGACCGTTATATCGCGTGACTATCTCCCCCTCCGCCTTTTGGGATTCTTTCTCACGTCGTGTAGACGCGTTCTTGAGACTAGTAAAATGAGGTATCCTCTTGATAAGTCGGCAGACATCGAAAGGACTCTATGTCTTTATGATATATTGTTTTTGTTTATGCCACGAAACTACGTAGTCGAGGAATTTAGGAGCAGTTTAGGTATGATACATTTTATTACTAATTATATCTAAATGTTTCTTCTCTCTTCATAATGTATTTTTAACTCTGATACTGGTTCAGTCTAGTTCAACTGAATTGGTCTGTCCCAGTCATTCATTGAGCAACATCGGTGAAGTTGGCACCCTTAACTCACAGTTGGGTGCGGATGCATTCATGGATATATGTGTGTGTCCGCATGTATCTGTGTGTTTCTAAATATATTGTTAATAACTCCCTCTGGTCGAGCAATCTTTGAAGTGTGGGGACAGCTGGAAAGCTTCCATTACTCATACTTCTCGCCTTCTTCACCACCTCTTCTACGGCCTCGATATAAATACCCCCTCCGCCTCCGTGGTATTTTCTTCGGGGTTATAAGAGGCTTAGCTCTGTTTCTCGACCGTTATATCGCGTGACTATCTCCCCCTCCGCCTTTTGGGATTCTTTCTCACGTCGTGTAGACGCGTTCTTGTGACTAGTAAAATGAGGTATCCTCTTGATAAGTCGGCAGACCTCGAAAGGACTCTATGTCTTTATGATATATTGTTTTTGTTTATGCCACGAAACTACGTAGTCGAGGAATTTAGGAGCAGTTTAGGTATGATACATTTTATTACTAATTATATCTAAATGTTTCTTCTCTCTTCATAATGTATTTTTAACTCTGATACTGGTTCAGTCTAGTTCAACTGAATTGGTCTGTCCCAGTCATTCATTGAACTACATCTTTGAAGTTGGCACCCTTAACTCACAGTTGGGTGCGGATGCATTCATGTATATATGTGTGTGTCCGCATGTATCTGTGTGTTTCTAAATATATTGTTAATAACTCCCTCTGGTCGAGCAATCTTTGAAGTGTGGGGACAGCTGGAAAGCTTCCATTACTCATACTTCTCGCCTTCTTCACCACCTCTTCTACGGCCTCGATATAAATACCCCCTCCGCCTCCGTGGTATTTTCTTCGGGGTTATAAGAGGCTTAGCTCTGTTTCTCGACCGTTATATCGCGTGACTATCTCCCCCTCCGCCTTTTGGGATTCTTTCTCACGTCGTGTAGACGCGTTCTTGTGACTAGTAAAATGAGGTATCCTCTTGATAAGTCGGCAGACCTCGAAAGGACTCTATGTCTTTATGATATATTGTTTCTGTTTATGCCACGAAACTACGTAGTCGAGGAATTTAGGAGCAGTTTAGGTATGATACATTTTATTACTAATTATATCTAAATGTTTCTTCTCTCTTCATAATGTATTTTTAACTCTGATACTGGTTCAGTCTAGTTCAACTGAATTGGTCTGTCCCAGTCATTCATTGAGCAACATCGGTGAAGTTGGTACCCTTAACTCACAGTTGGGTGCGGATGCATTCATGTATATATGTGTGTGCCCGCATGTATCTGTGTGTTTCTAAATATATTGTTAATAACTCCCTCTGGTCGAGCAATCTTTGAAGTGTGGGGACAGCTGGAAAGCTTCCATTACTCATACTTCTCGCCTTCTTCACCACCTCTTCTACGGCCTCGATATAAATACCCCCTCCGCCTCCGTGGTATTTTCTTCGGGGTTATAAGAGGCTTAGCTCTGTTTCTCGACCGTTATATCGCGTGACTATCTCCCCCTCCGCCTTTTGGGATTCTTTCTCACGTCGTGTAGACGCGTTCTTGAGACTAGTAAAATGAGGTATCCTCTTGATAAGTCGGCAGACATCGAAAGGACTCTATGTCTTTATGATATATTGTTTTTGTTTATGCCACGAAACTACGTAGTCGAGGAATTTAGGAGCAGTTTAGGTATGATACATTTTATTACTAATTATATCTAAATGTTTCTTCTCTCTTCATAATGTATTTTTAACTCTGATACTGGTTCAGTCTAGTTCAACTGAATTGGTCTGTCCCAGTCATTCATTGAGCAACATCGGTGAAGTTGGCACCCTTAACTCACAGTTGGGTGCGGATGCATTCATGGATATATGTGTGTGTCCGCATGTATCTGTGTGTTTCTAAATATATTGTTAATAACTCCCTCTGGTCGAGCAATCTTTGAAGTGTGGGGACAGCTGGAAAGCTTCCATTACTCATACTTCTCGCCTTCTTCACCACCTCTTCTACGGCCTCGATATAAATACCCCCTCCGCCTCCGTGGTATTTTCTTCGGGGTTATAAGAGGCTTAGCTCTGTTTCTCGACCGTTATATCGCGTGACTATCTCCCCCTCCGCCTTTTGGGATTCTTTCTCACGTCGTGTAGACGCGTTCTTGTGACTAGTAAAATGAGGTATCCTCTTGATAAGTCGGCAGACCTCGAAAGGACTCTATGTCTTTATGATATATTGTTTTTGTTTATGCCACGAAACTACGTAGTCGAGGAATTTAGGAGCAGTTTAGGTATGATACATTTTATTACTAATTATATCTAAATGTTTCTTCTCTCTTCATAATGTATTTTTAACTCTGATACTGGTTCAGTCTAGTTCAACTGAATTGGTCTGTCCCAGTCATTCATTGAACTACATCTTTGAAGTTGGCACCCTTAACTCACAGTTGGGTGCGGATGCATTCATGTATATATGTGTGTGTCCGCATGTATCTGTGTGTTTCTAAATATATTGTTAATAACTCCCTCTGGTCGAGCAATCTTTGAAGTGTGGGGACAGCTGGAAAGCTTCCATTACTCATACTTCTCGCCTTCTTCACCACCTCTTCTACGGCCTCGATATAAATACCCCCTCCGCCTCCGTGGTATTTTCTTCGGGGTTATAAGAGGCTTAGCTCTGTTTCTCGACCGTTATATCGCGTGACTATCTCCCCCTCCGCCTTTTGGGATTCTTTCTCATGTCGTGTAGACGCGTTCTTGAGACTAGTAAAATGAGGTATCCTCTTGATAAGTCGGCAGACCTCGCAAGGACTCTATGTCTTTATGATATATTGTTTTTGTTTATGCCACGAAACTACGTAGTCGAGGAATTTAGGAGCAGTTTAGGTATGATACATTTTATTACTAATTATATCTAAATGTTTCTTCTCTCTTCATAATGTATTTTTAACTCTGATACTGGTTCAGTCTAGTTCAACTGAATTGGTCTGTCCCAGTCATTCATTGAGCAACATCGGTGAAGTTGGCACCCTTAACTCACAGTTGGGTGCGGATGCATTCATGTATATATGTGTGTGTCCGCATGTATCTGTGTGTTTCTAAATATATTGTTAATAACTCCCTCTGGTCGAGCAATCTTTGAAGTGTGGGGACAGCTGGAAAGCTTCCATTACTCATACTTCTCGCCTTCTTCACCACCTCTTCTACGGCCTCGATATAAATACCCCCTCCGCCTCCGTGGTATTTTCTTCGGGGTTATAAGAGGCTTAGCTCTGTTTCTCGACCGTTATATCGCGTGACTATCTCCCCCTCCGCCTTTTGGGATTCTTTCTCACGTCGTGTAGACGCGTTCTTGAGACTAGTAAAATGAGGTATCCTCTTGATAAGTCGGCAGACCTCGCAAGGACTCTATGTCTTTATGATATATTGTTTTTGTTTATGCCACGAAACTACGTAGTCGAGGAATTTAGGAGCAGTTTAGGTATGATACATTTTATTACTAATTATATCTAAATGTTTCTTCTCTCTTCATAATGTATTTTTAACTCTGATACTGGTTCAGTCTAGTTCAACTGAATTGGTCTGTCCCAGTCATTCATTGAGCAACATCGGTGAAGTTGGCACCCTTAACTCACAGTTGGGTGCGGATGCATTCATGTATATATGTGTGTGTCCGCATGTATCTGTGTGTTTCTAAATATATTGTTAATAACTCCCTCTGGTCGAGCAATCTTTGAAGTGTGGGGACAGCTGGAAAGCTTCCATTACTCATACTTCTCGCCTTCTTCACCACCTCTTCTACGGCCTCGATATAAATACCTCCTCCGCCTCCGTGGTATTTTCTTCGGGGTTATAAGAGGCTTAGCTCTGTTTCTCGACCGTTATATCGCGTGACTATCTCCCCCTCCGCCTTTTGGGATTCTTTCTCACGTCGTGTAGACGCGTTCTTGAGACTAGTAAAATGATGTATTATCTTGATAAGTCGGCAGACCTCGCAAGGACTCTATGTCTTTATGATATATTGTTTTTGTTTATGCCACGAAACTACGTAGTCGAGGAATTTAGGAGCAGTTTAGGTATGATACATTTTATTACTAATTATATCTAAATGTTTCTTCTCTCTTCATAATGTATATATATATATATATATATATATATATATATATATATATATATATATATATATATATATATATATATATATATGTATGTATGTATATATACATATTATAAGTACAGATTACAGTTTAATCAAAGAATCGCTGCTTTCACCATTAAGGGAATCTTCTTAACGTTAATTGCGAAAGTCCAACCTAAAGTCCAACCCCTCTTCAACGTGGCAGGGCGGTGGCAACGGGTAGAGTCAGAGCTATGCCGTCGGTAACTTCGGTTCCTGGTAGGGCCACCCAAGGCGGATTGGTCAGGCACCCAGCGGTATTAGGGCCGCAACCCGGCAAAAGGGCTCTGGTGAAAATCCAAGAGGTGTCTGTTCTGGCAACCGGCGGTCTCGGGTCGTTTCTGACCCTGCGTCTGTGGAGAATCTGCGGCAAACAGGACGTTTTTTTGCTCTCGTTTGGGATATACATGCGGGTTTTTGGGGGACCACTTGTGAATTCACTACTCCTATGAAACTTCTTCCATGAATACTACAAATACGAACTATGAATACGAATTGCCTTCCCGCTGCGAACGCAATGCAAAACAACACCGCTCCTACCGCTATGGCTCTACAGACTATTCCCGCAGTAGTCCCGCTCTTCAGACGAAGGAAGGAATTGAGGGTGGCGTGCTGGAACGTCCGAACACTTCGTGACGACGGTGTCCAGGCACTTACAATGAATGCTCTGCACAGGTACTGCGTTAATGTCGCTTGCCTTTCAGAAGTTCTACTTCCCGATGTTGGCCATCTTCCGATCAAAGTTCCTGGCGAAGACATCTCCTACCACTTGTACCATAGTGGCGTGACAACAGTGGCCTTCACGGGGTCGCTGTAGCGCTCAGCCCTGACGCGCAAGCGGCTCTGCTGGCGTGGCAGCCGATCTCCCACCGACTCGCGCTGGTTCGATTGAAGGGTCAAATATCCAACGTCAGCGTAATTGCCGTCTACGTTCCCACACTCAATGCAGACGAGGCGGATAAGTCGCATTTCTATGCCGATCTCCAAACAACCGTGGATGGCGTCTCCTCCAGTGATCTTCTCATTGTCGCTGGGGAGTGGAATGCGCGAACGGGACCGGCTGATGATACAACACGCATATTCTAGGACGCTTCGCCCTAGGCGTACGCTGTGACAATAGTTAACGGCTCGTGTCCTTCGCGGATGCCAATCGTCTTATCGTCACCAACACCTGGTTCCAACATCCTCGGCGTCACCTCGTCACGTGGCGATCCAATGACGGAAGAACGGCCAATCAGATTGACTACATCCTGGTCAGCGCAGTGATGTACTCGCGTGTGCATCGAGGGGCTGATATGTGCAGTGAGCTTGTGTCAGACCATTTTCTTGTTCGAGCAACTCTTCGTCTGCGCTGCAGGCGAAAACTCCTCCAGAAAAGGACTGACATCTCGCGACTCAAGATCGATGCTGGAAATGCTTTCCGGCTAGAGCTGCGAAACCGATTCCACATGCTGAGTAACGAAGTGGAAGAGGAACCGGAGCAGGAGTGGAACGCGCTCAGGGTGGCGACGGTTGAGGTGGACAGAGAGCATCTCGGGTCGACTCAAAGACGCCATCGGGACTGGATCTCCGGCGACACTCTTGAACTCGCGGAGAGGGCGAGAGTAGCCCGACTCGAGGGTGCACCCAATCTTCGAGATCTCCGACGTCGCACATCTCGGGCTATTCCGGCCGATCGGAATGCACACTGGCGCGAATTTTCTGAGCAGACGGAGAGGGCATTAACCTGTGGTGACTCGCGCAAGCTCTACCAACTGGTGAAACGGGCCAGCCGAAGCAGTACGGGTATCAGCGAGACGATCCGTGATCGGAATGGGGCGGTCATTACCAATCTTAATGACCGGCTAGTCCGATGGCGGGACCTTTCTCCGAGCTGCTCAACCACCCGCCACCACCCACGCCAGCCTACGTGCAACCTTTCAGAGAAGAATACGGGTGCAGCACTGCCCCTCCAGCTGTCGAGGAGGTACGTAGTGTCCTGACACATCTCCGGAACAACAAGGCGCCGGGCAAAGATGTCGTTCCGGCTGAGGTACACAATGCTGAGCGTGATGTCTTCGCAGCTTGCCTCCATCGAGTCTTCTCCTCGGTGTGGGCGACGGAGCAGTTCCCTGGTGACTTGAGCGAGGCAACTCTCCTACCCTTCTTCAAACAAGGCGATAGGAAACTGTGTTCCAACTACAGGGGTGTCAGTTTAATTGATGTTGCTGCCAAAACCTTCTCAATTCTTCTGCTGAAAAGGTTCCAGGGTACCCGTCCTTCTCAGGGCGGCTTCCGTCCGGAGAGGGGGTGCGTCGATCAAATCTTCAATCTCCGACGTGTCCTGGAACAACGGTGGGTATATCAACAGCCTACCATCCTCTGCTTCATCGACTTTGCAGCTGCCTTCGACTCGGTAGATCTGGAAGCCCTCTGGCGTATAATGCAGGCGGACGGCATCTCAGTGAAGCTACTTCGTCTCATACAAGGCTACCACCGGCCGACTCGGGCTCGAGTGAGGGTCTATGGTGCGGAGACTGAGTCGTTCGATGTTGGGACCGGTGTTCGGCAGGGGTGGCGCTATCGCCAACTCTCTTTAACTACGCCATTGACTACACTCTCAACACAGCGCTCCGGGATTACCCGGGCGGAGAGGTCGGAAGAGGGGTCGTGGTGTCGGACCTGGCCTACGCGGATGACATCGTGCTGATGGGCGCTAACGGGACAGATGCACAAGGTACTCTCTAAAGGGTGCACACTGCAGCCGCCGCTGTTGGTCTACGTATCAATGACGCCAAGTCGAAAGTCATGACGTTACTGGTCTCGCCTGATGCCTGGCAGCCAATATCTCTCAAGGGCGTGGACCTGGAGGATGTGGAGTCCTTCGTTTACCTGGGCTCAACAGTGGTTCAAACGGGACAGGGCGCAGCCGAGGTTAAGCGTCGCTTAGGTGCTGCCAAATCCGCTTTTGGGCGCCTCCAGCGGTCTCTGTGGGACAGAAGAGAGATCACCTCGGCGACCAAAGGGCGAATCTACCAGGCCGTCGTTCGGACTATCATCCTCTATGGCTTTGAAACATGGCCTATGAGGGTAGTCGATCAACGAGGGCTGGAGGTCTTCGACAATGACTGTCTCCGCCGCATTCTTCGCTGCCGATGCGTTGATCGGTATCTACCACCAGTCTTCTTCTTCGCCTGAATCTTCGATACCTTCCTGATGTGCTTCTGCAACAGCGCTTGAGATTGTTTGGGCACGCAGCCCGGTGCCCTCTGGGTGAAATGATCCGCGATGTCCTACTCCCACCTCCTCTCCCTAACTGGCGCAAGCGCGTTGGCCGGTGGCTGAAGACCTGGGCAACGACGATCATGGAGGATCTCTCCGAACTCTCAGGTCCGCAGGTGGTCGGCCTGCGCTGATGGAACCGTGACTGGCTCGCTATCACCAGTGACCTAGCCCGGGACCGTCATGCGTGGGCTGCCATGGATCGAGATGTCGTCAGGACAAGGGAAGAAGCCGGCTCAACCCGTCCAGGGTGAATGTCGACAAAAGTACAAGTAGTAGTAAGGGCGAAAGTAGCGATTCTTTGTTTATTATCTTATCTGCAGGTATAATAAGTATTTGCTCTGCTGGTTTATATATATATATATATATATTTATAATCCTTATCGGGCCCTCTTCGGATATTTATCTTCACACCTATTATTATTATTCCTGCCGAGGTTAATTTTGCCTTTCATCCTTACGGGGTCGATAAAATAAAGTACCAGTAATTGGTGGCCTCATGCAAAAAGTAGAAAGAATTGTTGTTCTTCTTATTATTATTATATTTATATATATATATATATATATATATACATATATATATACTATATATATATGTATACATACATTCGGTATACAAGCATACAAAATTCACTACTGTCACTCGACGTCATATTAATTAATTACTAAAAACATGGTTCACGGAGTATATTTATAAAGAGGAAAATGATTTCGTGATTTCTCTAGACACCAAACTTTGATTAAAAGGTAACATTTGCGAGGCAATTTTGGGTGAAAGGGAGCGGGCTAAAAAAAATATATGCTTTTGTTTTGTAACATTTGCGAGGCAATTTTGGGTGAAAGGGAGCGAGCTAAAAAAAATATATGCTTTTGTTTTGTAACATTTGCGAGGCAATTTTGGGTGAAAGAGAGCGGGCTAAAAAAATATGCGTTTGTTTTCGATGTCTGCTCCCTTCTAACTTTCAGAACATCCGACAGTGCCGCGTAGTCGCAGGGGTGTGGGTGACTGACCACTCAAATAACACCTAGAATACTACCAGCCCTATATGTTTTCTCTAGCTACCAGTCCCCCACCACCTCGGCCAACAACACTAACCGGTCAGTGTGAGTTCAGTTCAACCAAATTTGTTTACTGCTAATTTTGGTCTGCAGCAGAATTCCAGTGCATGCGTACGCACTACTCGTTGATGGCGGGATAATATACAGACCATCAATCCCAAAGTGAGAAAGTTTCAGACGTTAAAAGTAAGAAGTCCAGAAAACTAGACAATAGTCAATATACTAAGAATAATATCTAACTGGCTAAAGTGTATATTCTTATTAGGGACTGTGTTCAGAACTGGATATTCACTTGTTGTGAGTCCACCCTGGAAAAAAGCCGGCCTCTCATCGACAATGACAGGCAAAATTTAAAGTATCCAATGTAGCGAATGTAAAGATTTCGTAATCATGCAGTTGGTAACCCGATCAATCCAGTAGAGACAAAGAATACGTTGATAATGAAGATATAAATATATATATATACATAGCCTATCAAAATTATTTTATCACACACGTGTGACATCATCAGTGGTACTATTGTTTTCTCCTGTTGTATTGTAATGTCTAAGCCATTTTTTCCGAAAATTGCTTAGACATTACAATGCAACGGGAGGAAACATAATAGTACCGCTGACAATGTCACAGGCGTGTGATGAAAGAACTTTGATAGACTATATATATAGATATTTTTATATCTGTATTTTAAACTGTTGGTCAATCAATGATAAACATTGATTGCCAAATGAATTAACTATGGAGATATAAAAGATACAGAAGCGAAAACCAATCCAAACCAATCAGTGCATGTGTTTTATTATAAAGTACCAGTAATGCACTGGGTATTTGCTGGCCTTGTGCCAAAAGTGGAAACAATTATTATTTCTGGCAATATTATAACAATATGACCGTCCCCAAGTATAACAATATACATATATATATATATATATACGTATACATATATATATATATATATACATACATATATATATATATATATATATATATACGTATACATATATATATATATGCATATATATACATATATATATATATATATATATATATATATATATATATATATATATATATATATATATATATATATATATATATATATATATATATATATGCACATTTATATATATATGCACATATATATATATACATACACACACCCACATATATATATATATATATATATATATATATATATATATATATTAGTGAAAGGAAAAGAAAATGCTGACAAATTGTTCCCAGTGAAAAATAGTTTAATTAGGAATAAGTATAAATTAGTAATAAGTATTGGTTAGTATTCAGTTTTAGTTTTAAGGTTTTACCGGTTGCGCATTTCTAATGCTTTTCAAAAATAATTTTGAGATAGAGCCCTCGTGATGTTTGCTCTAATCTCATCTATATTAAAACTATATATATATATATATATATATATATATATATATATATATATATATATATATATATATATATATATATATATATATATATATATATATATATATATATATATATATATATATA
The DNA here is from genome assembly GCA_964016885.1 of Eledone cirrhosa. NCBI lineage: Eukaryota > Metazoa > Mollusca > Cephalopoda > Octopoda > Eledonidae > Eledone > Eledone cirrhosa. The sequence continues at coordinate 194,007,210 of OZ024740.1, forward strand.
TATATAATATTAAATAAATGGAAACTATATTTATAAAACCATATTTATTTCATTATATATATTTCGGGGATATCATATTAACAATATGCTATGCCTTCCTCAGACAAAATACAATATAAACAGTTTTATAGATAAATAGATTCGACATACCGTTATAACACCGACTTCCATTTGAAGAGGTTTAAGCTGGCAGTGAAAAAATTTTACACAGAGAGAAAGAAAGAGAGAAAAAAAGAGAGAAAAAAGAAAGAAAGACAGAAAACGAAGAAAAGGAAGAAAAAGATGAAATGCATGGAACAAAATAGAGAGATGGAAAGATAGATAAAGCGAAGAACTTCATGTAAAGAAACAGAAAGATATATATATATATAGAGAGAGAGAGGAAATAGAGATAGATACATATATATATATAGAAAATTAGGTAGTGGGAGGTCATTTTGAGTAAATGTATCAATGATACATTTATTTATTTATTTATTTAGCTCAAGTATTAATGTAAGGGAGATATATAGAGAGAGAAAAAAATATAGAGAGAGAAAAAATAGCGAGAGAAAAAAAAAAATTTAAAAATAGCCAGATATATTCGAGGCGTAAAAACCCTATGTTTTAATGTATTAGTATTTATATATATATATAACTTACACTATATTGTAAATATCAGTATTCCTGAATGAGACAAGTATCCATAGTGTGTGAAAATGAATTATCTTATGTTTAGTTTTTAAAAAAAATTCATATGTTTATGTGACAGCTACAAACATCCATGCGAATCCACATGATTCACTCTGCAAACTCTAAGTTCACGGAAAACATTCTCAATGTGGTATAAAAATTTGAGCATACATATATGTGTATTATTATTCCTGTCTTTACTCTACAAGATTATCTATCAAGCAGAAATAGAGAGCAGATTTCAATATACTAATAAAAATATATATCAGAAACAAAACTAAAAAAATAAAAAAATAAAAATAAAAAGATAACAATAATAATAATAAGTAAAAAGTAATAATAAAATAGAAAACTAAAAAAATATTACGAAAGAATATTACATAATAAAAATATTACATATTAAAAATATTACGTATTAAAAAATATTACGTATTAAAAATTTACATATTAAAGATATTAAAAATAAAAATAAAAATAAAAAATATTATAAAATATATTATAAAATACTACAATAATAAAAAATAAAAATAAAAATAAACCACAAAGATCAACCCTTCAAAGTTAATTGACAATATATTGCCAAGTTCATTACAAGACAAAGCCAAAAATTATCTATCAAATCACATCTAGCAAAGATCATTTCAAAAAGTTTATGACGTCCAATTTGGTCTACATATGTTCTTATATTTAATATAGAAGTTTATCTAGTGTAAGGTTTATTCAAAATATTTGGAGCATCAGCTTTTAGGGTAGCTTAATTTTTCATGAGGAATGTTTAAATAAAAATAAAATAAAAATAAACAATAAAAAAAGAATAAAAAGAAGGAATCAAAAATTTAGGAATCAAAAATTTATCGGCTAGTTTCCCATATAAATATAAATCAAACTAAATATACTACATTTTAAATTTAAATTTATATTTAAACGTTGAGTTTAATCTATGTTTGCAACAACTGAATAAATTTGTCCGTAGGTTAAGGGAATTTTTAGATTTTAGTATAAAGAATATCTCCTCTGCGCAGAGGTCACATGTCTCAGAGGATGAATTAAAAGGAATCCCTCTTGAGACTATATTACAAGCCGTCGAATATCTAACGTTATCTAGCTTAAGTTGCCAGAGTACCCCTGATAGTGCCGTTGAAGATTTTTTACTTGGATCTGTGAAAGAATTCTTGTGGTTATTATAGCGAAGTTTAAATTCCGTCGATGTGGAACCGACGTAGTTAAAAGAATTAGAGTCAGTATTAACATTACAATTGTATACTATATTTTTAACTGAGCAGTTGTTATTTAACGGACATTTAGATCTATCTCTACAGTTACATTTGTTAACTTGTATATTATTTATGCTATTATCACTAGGTTTTAAGTTCCTATTATTTATTCTATTAATATTTTGTGCTAAATTTTTGGTGGATGAGTAGGTTAATTTAATTGTATGCCTATTGAAAATTGAGTGATACCTATGTGTTCTATTTTTTCACTGCCAGCTTAAACCTCTTCAAATGGAAGTCGGTGTTATAACGGTATGTCGAATCTATTTATCTATAAAACTGTTTATATTGTATTTTGTCTGAGGAAGGCATAGCATATTGTTAATATGATATCCCCGAAATATATATAATGAAATAAATATGGTTTTATAAATATACTTTCCATTTATTTAATATTGTAAATATACTCCAAATATTTGTCGAGTGCTTTTATATCAGTTATAAATATTTACTAGTTGTAACCCAACAATTTTAAATATATATATATATATATATATATATATATATATTTATGTCAGTGGTGCCATCCACAACTTATCTCTTGTGCAGGAATCTAGACTTCCAGACAATATGAGAAGGAGCCTCTTTGCAGCAACTGTTATCTTTGATCTATTGTATGGCTGCTCAGCATGGATCCTTATCTCAAAAATGTAAGAAATATTAAATAGGGTCTACACTTGCATGCTAAGAAACGCCTTCAATGTTACTTAAAGAGATCGTCTGACCAATAAGCGATTATATGGTAACCTTCGTCTTGTATCAAGACATCATCAATGAAAGTACAGTAACATTCACAAGGCATTGCTGGAGAGCTGAAGACGAAATTATTCGTAAAGTTCATTTGTGGGAGCCTACACAAGGAAGGGCTATCAGAGGACGACAATCCAAGACTTATATCAAACAGAGCTGTGACGATATAAACATCAATCCCTCTGACCTGCCAAATATGATGAACAATAGAATTGAATGGCGTCAGAGACACAAAGACAAACGTACAAGCAGTGCAATCTATTGATTGATTAATTCATGAATGCTCCGCTAACTGTAGATGAAAGATAGCAGGACATACATAAACACATAAGATATATGTGCGTGAGTGTTCAGCAAACGATGTAGAGAGATAGCCCACATTTATTTATGTGTATTTTTAACAGAGACGTAACTCTATGATGCAATGCATACTATCCGAGGCTCTACCAATACTGCCAAACCACCGCCCTTAAATTCGATATTATAGCTTTTGATTTAGGCACTAGACCAGCAAATTTGGGGGAGGAGAAAGTCGTTTAAATCGAACCCAGTGCATTACTGGTATTCTACATTATCGTCCCCGCAGGATTTGAAGTCAGAACGAAAAGGGAAGTAAATATATAATGCAAAACATGGTGCCCGAAGCTCTATCGATACTGCCAATTAACAACAATCGACAAAAAATAATTATAACGTTTCAAGTTTCTAACATAGTCACAGGCTGGCGCAGTTTCGAAGAACTGGTGACGGTGAATTATAACAGACCTGCCAACCCCTAAAATCCCACACGGGGAGTACCATGAAAAAAAGTGCCACAAGCGAGGAGAAATGAGGCAAAATGAGATTTTACATAATGAAAGCTATACTCATTTTCACAGAAGACATCTGTTTCCCACCCCAAAGTGGATGGGAGATCTCCCCGTCGGACGGGGAGAGTTGACAGGTCTGATATATTTAAGATTGATAATTAAAATTGTATTCGGAAGAATAAAAGCTAACACAGATTTACGTTAGTTGTATTTGAACTCAGAACATGAGTGACTAATCTGCAACATTATAGTTGTTAATGCACTCAATTTGTCAATTGCCTGTATTTCACATTATTAATTTTAACATAACATTTATCTTATAATTCAATAATAAAATACTTGCATTGGATGTGATGATATAATTTGGCATTGTTTTCTCTTGAAAATTCTAAAATTCTTAATAAAAATCAAATAAAATACAAGATATATATAATGGGTAATTTATATAAATAATACCTGAAATGAAAAGTAAGTGATTCAAAAATAAACATCCGCCATATTTACTGTAACATCCGCCATATTTACTGTAAAAATGATGAATAAAAAATATCTCTAAACTTTATCATGCAACAATAGATTTAATGGAAGAATTAATTTTAATGCATCGTAAAGATCTTTTTAATATCGTATATCGTATTATATATGTTATATATGTAATAAATGCATTTTACCTCCATATTTGAAACTGGGAATAGAAATGGTTTTGAAACAAAATGGTAATTTTGATAATAAAATAAAACATTGGTTGCTTCCGAAATATGTAGATACATACACACACACACACACACACACACACACACACACACACACACACACACACACACACATATATATATATATATATATATATATATATATATATATATATATATATATATATATATATATATATATATATATATACATATATATATATATACATATATATATTTATATACACACACATATATATATGTATATGGAAGAGATATTTAATTTCTTGGAAATCCAGCAGATATAGATGTTTACAACTAATTCAGAGCACTCGACAGTTTCTGGAGTAAGTATTCAATGATATTAAATAAATGGAAACTATATTTATACAACCATATTTATTCTATTATATATATTTCAAGGGTACTAAAAATTGTGGTACGCTATCATCAGATAAAATACAAAATGTTTTATAGATATTTGACATGACCAAGGATAATATACCTTAACGGTTCAAGTTAAACCTGGAAAGTCCAGGTATAACTTTCCAGTTTTAACTTGAACCGTAAAAGTATTATCCTTGGTCATGCCAAATATTTATAAAACATTTTGTATTTTATCTGATGATAGCGTACCAAAATATTTGGTACTACCCTTGAAATATATATAATAGAACAAATATGGTTGTATAAATATAGTTTCCATTTATTTAATATCATTGTATGTATATATATATATATATATATATATATATATATATATATACATATATTACATATATATATATTTTACATATATATTTTTGTATGTATACATGCAAATATATATATGTATATATATATATATATATATATATATATATATATATATATATATATATATATATATATATATAGAGAGAGAGAGAGAGAGAGAGAGAGAGAGAGAGAGAGATTGGAATGGAGGGAGTGAGAGAGAGGGGGAGAGAGGAGAGAGAGATTGTGGTGCTGTCACTCTTTCTCTCTTTGCCACCCTCTCTCTCTCTCTATATATATATATATGTGTGTGTGTCTGTGTGTTTGATTTTGTGTGGGTGCGTGTGAGAGTGTCTATGTGTGTGTGCGCCCGCACGCGTGTGAATGAAGAGGTGTAAAGTAGGGTAAATGAAATTTGCTCTACCACAGTTCTTTCAATTCTCCTGTCATAGACTATTTATCAGATCCCTAATCTTATTCGTTACAACGTTTGCCTTGAGATGTATAACGATTATAAAAATATAATAAAACAATGTAGTAAAACGTTGAAGAGTAAAGAGAACTTATAAAAGAACAGACTAGAATTGTGAAGTTAAATACATAAAAAATAGATGGGTGGGAAAAAATATACAAAAATTAAGCGTGTAGAATGGGATATGGATGCATATGTCTGCATATATTTGTTCGTTTCTGGATCAGCTGCAATTTGGACTGAGACGTTCTGACAGGTTTGTGGTCGAGCTCGTGGCAGTGGAGACTTCTGGTGTCCTTGTCCCTAGGGCCACCTCCTTGGTGACCACCATCGGCACAGTGTTGGCTATATGCACTTGCGAGCCTCGCGAACTGCCTCACCATCTTCCGCAGAAACGCCTTCTCTATTCTCTCCGCCAGCGCGTGGGCCCTCATTTCCTCACAATAGTGAGAGATGAGGAAAGCGGGAGATACGGTGGCAGTGACAGTGAGAGTTTGGCTATTTTGTATTCGGACCTGGAGTATATATGTATATATAAAAGGGAATATAATGTGTGTACGTGTGCGTGTCAGTATTTGAGGTAAATCTGGTGTGGTTCGTTCCTTCCTGTACTGTGTGCTTAGTTTACTGAATACATTGATGACATATGCAAATACACGTCATGTTTATGTGTAATGCTAAGGTTGATGCATTTCCTCGACTTTTAATGTTCATATATTTCATTTTCTTTTGATTGTTTTAATTTTCTCTTTCTTCGTGTCGTAACTGGGTTGTTTCTTATAATTGTAGGGTGTAGTCAGCTAATGTGGTTCCATTTCTTGCACGGTCTAACAGATGAAGCATGTTTGTTTGAAAAAACAAATAGAAATGAATACTACAAATATCATGATAATATAACATTTGACCTTAATGCTAAAATATTATACAATAGGCACCCCAGTTCTAAACTACAGCTGCAATGTAATAACCTTGAATCAATTAAATTGTCCAACAGGGTTTCACCGTCATTTACCAACACCACATACATAAAGAAAATATCTACATCGCAAAAGGAGGCAAAATTGGATAAAAAATGAAAGACACAAGTAAGTTAAAAGAGAGGGAGTGAAAAGGTACCTCCAAGCGATCAATCCGTAAATTATCTGAGTTATAAGGAAACGTTAGTATGTTTGGATACTCAATAAGCAGTAGATCATAGGCATTTGTAGGTGCCTTTCTTTTTGTAATGTTTCTTGATATATTATATTTATGCCCGTCCTCCGATTACTATATATTTACACACCCGCCATTTTGCAAATATTTTGTACAAAAAATTTTGTTAAATGGTTTCTGATTTATGAATGCTGTGCGACGCTCTACCAATACTTCCAATTCATTGCCTTCGCGTGCCTTATAATAAAATTAGTAAAGTAAAGTTGTTAGAGCGGTGGAAAAAGGTGTGGTATTATTTATTCCCCTTAATACGATGTCGCTTCAAATTTCCCCGAGGTCAACTTCTTACATTTTCGTTACCAGTTCGATGAATTAAATTACCAGGAAAGTACTGCAGTAAATTCAATAAATTTTCTCCGACCACACCCAATAGAATGTTATATGTCTAAATAAGAAAGTTAATATTCGTATTTTTTAGGAAACTCATTGCCTAATTTATATTTTTTAAACTACCACATATTCGAAGTTCTGGTATTCCAAAACGTTTATGAGAAAAAAATATTAACTTCCTGTCTTACGTGTGGTTTTAAAAATTGAAGTTGGAAAAACATAACCAAAAATTAAAAATGGAACAAAAGAAGAATTATGTAAAAATAATGAAAATATTTTCTCATTAACTGAAAAGAATAATTGAAAATATTTTTATTTCTTTTAGTTTTATGCCATGTATTCGGGATTAACAACTGATAGAATTCGTGACATTACTTTATTAGTTTTGGAATAGATTAAGAGTTTACTGCTATACGCTTATTTTCAATTATTTTCATTTTCTTCAAATTTAATACAGTTTCTTTTCTATTTTAGCTTTGCAACCGATTCAATAATGTTCATTATATATGTAAAAGAAAAAGCCGTCGAGTCTATAAATTAAATTGACTTTCATTTAATACCATTCTCGTTAATTGTCATCACATATATTACTAACATACCTAACGATACACACTCTTTATATATTTACACATGTGAACAGACACAATCACACATACATACGCGCACACACAGACACACACGCCCACACTCATATATATATATATATATATATATATATATATGGAGAAGAAGTTTATGAAATGGAAATGCGGGTATAAAGAATTTATTAGGTAACAATTGTTTCTATAGTGTATGGGTTACCTATACCTCGCTATTTGAATAATATAAAAATAGTATCATAAACCGAAGGTACACTGTAAGCAAACACACCATGTCGTCAGACCTTTGTATTGGAATGATATGAAAATATTTTATACACTAGATAAAAAAGAAAGAAGGAGGTAGGAAGAGAAGGGGAAGAGGGAAGTGAGTAAGGTGGAGGGAGTCCTAGGATTTAAGACTGTCAGACTAGTAGAGATTGTAAGGAGAGAATGTTTTGGCAGCAGTTAGCTTAATGAGGCGTGTTAGGGTTGGCGGGGGAAGTAAATTCTTCTAGTGGTGTTGTTCGGACAAAATTTAGTTAAAGGGGTCAAAGTGGTACAGAGTTACAGACAAGTTATTGGGGCTATTATAGTAGCAGGTTATTTCTAAAGGGGTCCAGAAAACAGTGTTTAGTACTATCATTATAGAAAGCCATATCTTGTGTATAAACATATAAAACAGAAATTTTCAAACGGTGGTGTAAAAAGGTAACATTATAGGCATTTAAAAAAAGAAAAAGTCGTTTTCAAACGATGGTTACAGTATAGTGAACGTTCATATATATATATATATATATATATATATATATATATATATATATATATATATATATAAATTACACAATAATCAAAGCTATGTTCTAAACATTTTATTGCTGACAATCGTTTCTTCCAAACTTTCGTTTGGGTTCATCGGAGCACTAGCAATATTTGTACATATAATTAACCTCATTGACATCAATGTTGTCAACAATAGTTTCGTATTTACAGAGTGGAATGGATGAGACATAGATTACAAGAGAATTGTACAATAATTACAATTGAAAATTAAAAATTACAAGGCACAGAGTGGCATGCATGCGACAGAGATTACAAGGGAATAGTATAATAATTAAAGAGGCAGTAAGGTAGAAAGTTACTCGTAAAATTAGGACACTAGCAGTACATATGCAAGCGTATAGAGAGTGCAAATGCGTTAGGCATATACAGGAAGGAAACAAGCAATGGTAGTAGGCATATATAATTACTGCATGGCAAAGGTTTCACATAAAATAACACAGTTTTACAAGCAATTCAAGCAGGTAAAGGTGTTTGTGTATTAAAATTATGAGTTTATGGTGGATGTAGTGTGATGATTGCTTCTGTAATGTTCAAATGTGTATGTGTTGAGAGTATCACATGTTATTGCTATCTTTTCCATTACGTTGGTTATATTTTATTTTAGTGAATGTTTTTAAATAGTTAAAGCTATGGATTGAATATTGGTCCTATTATATTGTTATCCGGGGTTCGAGTTGTTGTGGAGTGATTCTTCTAACGGTTTAATTTCCGGAAGTGAGTTTGAGATCTATATTAAGGGGAGCTAATGCGAAAAGGGAGGTAACTAGCGATTAAATTGTATATGATAGAGAAAGTAGAAAAATGTATAGTTGTTTACAGCTCCAATAAATTAAATTCTTTGTGCTAATATATATTATATTGTGTTACAAGTGAATCCCTTTTATATAATGCTATTTGTTTATATTTAATTTTAAATACAATCTATTTTCCTATAATACATTAAAGGTCTCATTATATTGTTATCTAGCCATTACTGAATAAAGTATAAATAAGCTATAGAAAAAATGTATAGTTGTTTACAGATCCAAGTTTACAGGTCTCTTGTGTTATTAATATACATTATATTATGTTATAAGTGAATTCCTTATATATGCTATTAATTTATATATTTAATTATAAATATAATTTATTTTCATATTATTATCTATCCATTACTGAATATAATATAAGCAAGCTATAGTGGTTATATTAAATGGTGTTAACTTTATGTTTATTCCTAATAGTTATTATAGAGTATAAGGTATAAGATAAATAGGAGTTAGGTAGAGGGATGAGCTGATTATAGAGTGTGATGCTGTGGGGGTACTTATATGCTGATAAGACCTAGAGGTGAAGTGTTAAGGTGGTGAGGGATTCAGATCCGACATTGTTATATACTAGCAGCTAGATTTAAAGCTATGGAAAGAGTGTCGGTGGTAGTGCTGGCACACGGAACAAAACCTCTGATTTTCTATTTAGGGAGTCTAGTTTAGAATAGATTATAGTGCATGTCTCTAGAAGACAGAGGTTACATAATTTATTTCGGTGGTTTATACAATGCAGCCCTATCTATTACTTCCCATTGAAGTGTATATGGTCTATTCCTAGTTTTCAGAGAGTGTATGTAGCTAGATAAAGAACTGGAGTTGGCTAGTTTGCGATTTTTGAAAGTGTGGAGATGCGAGTTATATCTTGTCTTGAAGCAGTTCGAAGTTGAACCGATATATGTTTTAGAAGAGTTGTTTGTGTTGACCGTGCATGACTAAATTATGTCTTTGATTAATCAATTTTTACCTAAGGGCAAGTTCGATTTGTTCTACAGTTACAGTTATTCTGGTTGTTTGCTTGCCGGTTACTATGTTGTGTAGATGCGTGGTTGTTAGAGATAGCATTAGGGTAATGATGGTTGTCGTTCCCATTGTTATTAATTTCATTAGTGCAATTATCATTATTATTATTGCTACTAGAATTCTCTGGTACTATGTTGCTCTGTAAGTTTACCCCCTATTGTGATTTAATTAGTTGGAAATAATTATTAATCTTCCTTTTATTACAATGAGATATATGGTATGCGATGTTAGGTGTGGTAGAGTAAGAGATTTTAATGGTATTTTTATTGATAAGATTATGGTATTTGTGGCCGACTGGGAAGTTTTTTCCATGATTGAGAAGAAAGTCTTAGGCAAGTTGGTAGAGGTGTTTAGATTGAAAGGGGGATTGAAGAATGTATTAGTTCTTCTATTTTTGTTTTTTGTAATGTTATTTGAGATATTGTTTATATTCATGTTTATATTATTATTGTGGTGTTTATTCTGGTGCGAGTTATGTTTGATATTACCCTTCGTATTAGAGTTAGAGTGGCTAGTACTTTTATTATTTTTCCTCATGGCCATATTGTGAGAAATAATGTTGTAACTAGGTGATTTTATAGGTAAAAATTTAATCTCATTTTTATGACCTGATTTAGCTAAGGCCTCATTATAGTATTGGGAATTATTGTTAAATATGGTTTCATTATATGATAGATTAGATATTCTATTTGATATTCCTTTAGTAATTGAGTTTAATATGGATTTAGGGAGGTTAGAGTTGAATATCTACATAAAGTAGTTTTTCGTTTGGTTTATGAAAGGATGTATATATTTTAGAGTCCAGGTAAACGGTAGCATCAAGGAAGTTAACGTTTTTAGAGTTTTTATCTAAGGTGATGCCTAAGTTGAAGTTTTTGAAAGTTCTATGTAATTGTTTCCTAGTTCTTTCTATATTAAATTTGTTATAGTCTATAAGAAGTAGTGCATCATCGCAGTATAAACCACCATCGACGTAGGGTAGGTCCTTATGAATTTCATTTAAGAGATATAGGCCCACTAAATCAGTTACCTGCGCCGAGTCACTAGATCCCATAGTTATGTCAAAGTTGTTATGTGTATCCGATGATTCCAAAAGAAAGTTTGGAATAAACGGTTGTCAGCAATAAAATGTTTTGAACATGTGTAATTTATATTCTTGCTCTGTAAAACATCCCATGTATTTAGATTGAGGTATTTTTCTTACTGGTAATAAGCTAGTAATGAATTACTGACCTTTCCTGTTTATAGTTGTATATAGTATACATAAATATAAATAATATTATCATTATATATATATATATATATATATAGGAATAGCAAATTATATATATATAAATATATGTGTGTATATATATACATATATTTGGTCGGGTCATTGGCGACTAAACTGGCAACCCCACCAAGGTTTCTTGGTGAGGAGGGTGACTTTGGACATCCTGCAGGACTAAAAACAAAACCTGTCAAAGGACAAAGGAGCTCTTAAGAGTCAATGGCCATCCAAAATCACAGGGAGAGGTGACCACTTAGCCTTTGTCAAGGCAGAATTCTAGGAGAAGGAAAACTCTGATATAACACCTGCAACCCTGATGGTATCCAATGATGTTGACTTGTTCTTCTTTTTGGTAAATATCATCTTAGTTAAGAGAGTGGGACTGGTTTTGTGCAGTGCCTTTGCTCACTATAAAAGCTTCACGGTACAGGCATTGCTTTATATCTGGAGATCTCTCTGCACTTGTCATCACATGGTACCATGGGCCCAGCATTATAATTGTCACAAGTGCAGTGTTTGTACCAGAGTTTTCAAGTCGCTGGCTGGACTAAAAAGTCACACTCGTTCAGCGCATCAGTAGGGGTTCTCCTACATGGATATGAAGTAGTGGCCGTACTCGAAAACGATTTGACAGCCACCATATATATATATACATGCATATATATATATATATATATATATATATATATATATATATATGAATTAACAGAGTCAGAAACTCGCGTTAGCCCCTGTAAGACATGAGCTCAAAGGAATAATAATCCTGGGCTCGTCAAATATAATATAGAGAGGAAACACACACTAGAGAGAGAGTGTGTTTATCAAGATTTTACTGTCTCATGCATGCATTTCCTTCTCTGTAGCACGTGTTGTATGGCAGTTAGTTTAATTTCTCTTAGAGTGGTTTGGAATGTATACACTTACACACGCTGATGAACCGGGTGAGTTCAGTCCAAACACTCTTTTTCTGGCGAAACAATCTCTCTGAGATTGTACGTGTGTGATATATAGTAATAGAGGTGGATTAATTCCTTTTAATTTATCTTTTAATTATAATATTTCTACTCCACTCTTCATGTTTATAGGTTGCATACGCTAGTAGTATTCCCAGTAACATGATAAACATACACCCTCTCTCTAGTGTTTTTCCCTCTCTATAATATATATATATATATATATATATGTATATATATATGTATGTATGTATATATATATATATATATATATATATATATATATATATATATATATATATATATATATATATATATATATATGTATAAGAGTATTGAAGTTTGCTTGAAACATTGTGGAATAATAAGGTAAATTTCTTTAAGTCGTTTTGAAGCCACGACAATGCGGATGGGTAAATCTCAGGGTAACAACATCCGGTAGTAGAGAGAGAGATGTAAGTGGTTATACGTTGAGAAGCGTGGCGTGTATAAGACTGTAACGTGTAGCGGAATGAAGGAACGAGCGTAAGGGATAAAAATAAAAATAACAACACGAGAAAGAGTTACCTTGGGAGAGATTTAATTGTCCCTATATATTTCGGAATCACATCCATCAACTGGGGGTTTTTCCCGGACTGGCGGGGTGCGTGTCTGTCGGAAAGGTGCGAAACGTGTCCTCCGCTGTTCGTTGTTTTGAATATCTGAGGTATTCAGCAGAGCGCGCGTGCGCGTGAAATGGGGTCGGTCAGGCAGAGGTCAGCGGCCGAAGTAGTTCTTTCAATAGTGGGAGTGGAGTGGCGCTAGCTGTCAGTCCATTCTCTGCCTGTTTGGTGAATGTTACTGTGTGTGTGTGTGCGTGTGTTGTTGTCTCGCTTGAGTGAGTGTGTGTGCGTGCGTTGTTGCCTTATTCCTCTGTATTGGCAGTGTAGTATGTTCGTATGGTGGAATGCTACTGTGTGTGTGTGTGTGTGCTCGTGTTGCTGTCTCGCTTGTCAATATACTGATGGAATGCGTCCAATCCACCGACCAAACTGCTTCGGGCTCACCACCACTGACATCCACCAACTCATATCCATCGTCGTCGACAACAACTACTTCGGATTCTTTGACTAAACATACCAACAAACCTCGGGACTGCCCATGGGATCAAGCCTGTCGGGTGTGCTAGCGATCTCTTACATGGACAGCCTCGAGCGCATGGCACCCAAGGCAAGTGCTTCCTTAAAATGCCACACCTGGGCGAGAATACCACCAACGCTATCCGCAAGGCTATACGGAGGGAGGGCCCCGACATCCACCTGGCCCACTCGGGCCTCTCCCTGCGAAGATGCCTCTCCAGGAAACCCGGGAAATCAACTGACGCGTGCTCCCTCAGAGACTGCCCGATGCGCCATGCGAACTCTTGCCTACGCACATACGTTGTGTATGAGATAGAATGTAACAAGTGGAACCAATACTATATAGGTAGCACAATCCGGTCGTTGCACATCCGGATCAAGGAACACACTAAAACCAGGGCCCTATCTTTCCGGAAACACATAGCCAAATGCGGAAACAAAGACGGAAGGCCCATTGTCACAATTCTAGCGACAGAAAGAAACGTCGCCACGTTACGTATCAAAGAAGCACTTTGTATCAAACGCCTAGGGCCACAATTAAACAACTGATCCGACAGAAGCGAAATGAGGTGGTTGGTTTAAGTTAACAAACGATGCAGTAACACACGCACACACACAAGCGAGACAGCAACACACGCACACACACACACACACAGTAGCATTCTACCATACGAACATACTACACTGCCAATACAGAGGAACAAGGCAACAACGCACGCACACACACTCACTCAAGCGAGACAACAACACACGCACACACACACACATTAACATTCACCAAACAGGCAGATAATGGACTGACAGCTAGCGCCACCCCACTCCCACTATTGAAAGAACTACTTCGGCCGCTGACCTCTGCCTGACCGACCCCATTTCACGCGCACGCGCGCTCTGTTGAATACCTCAGATATTCAAAATAACGAACAGCGGAGGACACGTTTCGCACCTTTCCGACAGACAAGCCCCCCGCCAGTCCGGGAAAAACCCCCAGTTGATGGATGTGATTCCGAAATATATAGGGACAATTAAATCTCTCCCAAGGTAACTCTTTCTCGTGTTGTTATTTTTATTTTTATCCTTTACGCTCATTCCTTCATTCCTCTACACGTTACAGTCTTATACTCGCCACGCTTCTCAACGTACACCCACTTATATCTCTCTCTCCACCACCGGATATTGTTACCCGGAGATTTACCCATCTGCATTATCGAGGCTTCCAAACAACTTAAAGATATATATATATATATATATATATATAAAGCTTTACATAATA
>OZ024740.1:194027019-194034519 GCA_964016885.1 Eledone cirrhosa
CGTGTGTATATATGTATGATTGTGTGCATGTATGTATGTATATGTATGTGTGTGTGGCTATGTTTGTGTATGTGTATGCTTGTACAAATATATATATATATGTATATATATATGTATATATGTATATATCTATATATATATATATATATAGTTATGTTCCTATATGTATGTGTGTATATATGTGTGTGTGCTTGTATATATGTATGTGTATGTATGGATGTGTTGATATTTATGTGCGTATGTATATATGTGTATGTGTATGTGTATTTATATACACATATATATGTGTGTATATATGTGTGTGTGTATGTATGAGTGTATGTATATATATATATATGTGTGTGTGTGTGTGTATGTATGCTTTTGTGTGTGTGTGTGCGTGTTTTGTGTGTGTGTGTGTGCATGTTTTTGTGTGTGTGTTTGCATGTATTATTTTGTGTGTGTGTGCGCGTGTTTTTGTGTGTGTTTGCATGTGTGGTTTTATTTTATTTTTCCTTTCCTTCTTCTTTCTCCAGCCTCACTTTCATATAGATTGCATTTTTGTTTTTAAAATCCAAATTCAATAAACAGACCAGGATTCTTTCATTCTGAGGATTGAAAGCAAAATCTTTTGCTTTTAAGAAACCACTGGTAAATGGAATAATTGCCTTATGTTGTTTATTACATAACTATATATATATATATATTAATTCAAAATATTAACAAAATAGATATTCTTGTGATGAAGTATATTTTGCTATACATATTTTAGAGGTACTGAGTTAACTTAAACTGTACGTCCTCATCACATAAAATAAGATGATGTATGACATACCCTGACATAGTAAATGGTTAAGATTCAGTCGTGGTAGTGAGTATTATATGACAAAACTCAATATTTATATACCTTAATATTGAAAACATGAAGTAAACTACATACAATACATATAATAGAGAGGGTGCATGTGAGCAAGCTTAAAAAATACATGGCAGCAATATAAATTGTTAAATATTCAAATAATTTAAATTACTGAAGAAAGAGAAAAGAAAAGAAAGGCATAGAGGAAGAAACAGATGAGGAGATAATATAGCTAGTAGGAGCCTAGAAAACAAAGGAGAGTTGCTTGCAGAGAGAGAGAGAGAGAGAGAGAGAGAAAGAGGAATAACTTATACAGTGTAATAATATAGGGAGATATCAAATTAGAACAACATTTGGGCTTAGGAAAAAGGGAAAAAATCATTGAATTATTGAAATATCTAAAAATATTCATCAATCGGAATTTTAATTTTAAATATAATTGGGTGTATTCATATGAAGGTTAATACAAAGTCTTTAGACAATTATCTATATATACAATATATGCCCAAACATATCAGGTTTACCGTTAATATCCAAATCATTTAATTTAAGTTAGTTCAGTGTAATGAATAATATTTTAGGTTATAAAAGTTAATAAATATCCGTATTAATATTAAAGTATACTATCATATTTAATTTCTATTATCAAATTTAATGAAATCAAATTTAAAGGATTTACAAACACGGGAAAGAAAACATAATGTTTTTACAACCTCGCGAAGGTAAACTTTACTAAATTTATTATATAATATTAAATTATTTATATTATAATTGTTTCTACTTTTGGCACAAGGCCAGCAATTTCCCAGTGCATTACTGGTACTTTATTTTATCGACCCCGTAACGATGAAAGGTAAAGTCAACCTGAAAATAGTTTATATCATGTAATTTAGAAAATAATTAGTTATAATTTTTAAAGAATTTTAAGATTAACAATTTGAATGCCTAAAGGATCAACAAGCTTTATAATTAAACTTTAAAAAGTCTGATTATTAAATTATATATATGCGTTTATCAAAAACATACACAAAGATTATATTGTCCAAAGACTTAAGATTATACCTCTCAAATAGACACAACATAATACAATACAATAAATACGTTATTGAAAATATTAAAATTAATGTTTTAGATTAATTATTGTAATAGGATCATTTAATAGATATATACTATAAATATATAAGTCAAAACTACATGAGTCCTAAGGATAAGGACTAGATACAAAATAAAAAGTGAAAAAAGTGAAAATAATGAATTGTTTGCGATCATAAAAATGCCCAATATTTAAAAATATAGTTTAAAATGTAAGAGGGTTTTTTTAAATTTATATAATAGACAAACAACACTTCTAAAGTGTCCACGAAGATGATAGAAAGAGGAGCTAAGGATTTGAATGACCCAAAGTTCACCGGAATTTAATTAAAATAAATTAAATTAAATTAAATTAAGTAATAATCTTTATATAATTTACAACATTAAAGAAATGTCTAACAATTATAACAATAGAGAGTCATTTGAGTATCCAAATTACTTATAAATGTAACTAGGAGGATGTTATTATACTAGATAAACTTTACGATCTGAGTTCAAATCCCGCCGTGGTCAACTTTGCCTTTCATCCTTACGGGGTCGATAAAATAAAGTACCAGTAATGTACTGGGTAATTGCTGGCCTTGTGCCTAAAGTAGAAACAATTATACTAGATAAAGAAATTTGTTCAAATATATAGAGAGAGTATTATAGGTATTAGTGAAACGATATACATATAATAAATAAATAATTACAATCATTATTAGTAAAGTTATAATTGTAGTTTTACCTCCAGTTTAGTGGAAAGAAAGACCAATATTTGTCGACTAGTATGATTTGTGACATTTATACCTAAATATATATAAAAAATATATATGTACAAATCTAACTTTCTGAATCTTAAAACATTTTGTTAATATTTTGAATAAATATTAATAACTGTGGAAAACCATAGCTGTTGAGTGCTTCCAATGTATTGTAAAACTCATTCTTTGATTTATTCATTGAACCTTGTTTAATCTTTAAATATATATATATATATAGTGCAGAAAAAGTACGCATGATTTTTTTACAGTTTATTCGGAAATATATATATATATATATACATTATGAAGAGAGAAGAAACATTTAGATATAATTAGTAATAAAATGTATCATACCTAAACTGCTCCTAAATTCCTCGACTACGTAGTTTCGTGGCATAAACAAAAACAACATATCATAAAGATATAGAGTCCTGCGAGGTCTGCCGACTTATCAAGAGGATACCTCATTTTACTAGTCTCAAGAACGCGTCTACACGACGTGAGAAAGAATCCCAAAAGGCGGAGGGGGAGATAGTCACGCGATATAACGGTCGAGAAACAGAGCTAAGCCTCTTATAACCACGAAGAAAATACCACAGAGGCGGAGGGGGTATTCATATCGAGGCTGCAGAAGAGGTGGTGAAGAAGGCTAGAAGTATGAGTAATGGAAGCTTTCCAGTTGTCCCCACACCTCAAAGATTGCTCGACCAGAGGGAGTTATTAACAATATATTTAGAAACACACAGATACATGCGGACACACACATATATACATGAATGCATCCGCACCCAACTGTGAGTTAAGGGTGCCAACTTCACCGATGTTGCTCAATGAATAACCGGGACAGACCAATTCAGTTGAATTAGACTGAACCAGTATCAGAGTTAAAAATACATTATGAAGAGAGAAGAAACATTTAGATATAATTAGTAATAAAATGTATCATACCTAAACTGCTCCTAAATTCCTCGACTACGTAGTTTCGTGGCATAAACAAAAACAATATATCATAAAGATATAGAGTCCCTGCGAGGTCTGCCGACTTATCAAGAGGATACCTCATTTTACTAGTCTCAAGAACGCGTCTACACGACGTGAGAAAGAATCCCAAAAGGCGGAGGGGGAGATAGTCACGCGATATAACGGTCGAGAAACAGAGCTAAGCCTCTTATAACCACGAAGAAAATACCACAGATGCGGAGGGGGTATTCATATCGAGGCCGCAGAAGAGGTGGTGAAGAAGGCTAGAAGTATGAGTAATGGAAGCTTTCCAGTTGTCCCCACACCTCAAAGATTGCTCGACCAGAGGGAGTTATTAACAATATATTTAGAAACACACACATACATGCGGACACACACATATATACATGAATGCATCCGCACCCAACTGTGAGTTAAGGGTGCCAACTTCACCGATGTTGGGTGCGGATGCATTCATGTATATATGTGTGTGTCCGCATGTATCTGTGTGTTTCTAAATATATTGTTAATAACTCCCTCTGCTCGAGCAATCTTTGAGGTGTGGGGACAACTGGAAAGCTTCCATTACTCATACTTCTAGCCTTCTTCACCACCTCTTCTGCGGCCTCGATATGAAAACCCCCTCCGCCTCTGTGGTATTTTCTTCGTGGTTATAAGAGGCTTAGCTCTGTTTCTCGACCGTTATATCGCGTGACTATCTCCCCCTCCGCCTTTTGGGATTCTTTCTCACGTCGTGTAGACGCGTTCTTGAGACTAGTAAAATGAGGTATCCTCTTGATAAGTCGGCAGACCTCGCAGGGACTCTATATCTTTATGATATATTGTTTTTGTTTATGCCACGAAACTACGTAGTCGAGGAATTTAGGAGCAGTTTAGGTATGATACATTTTATTACTAATTATATCTAAATGTTTCTTCTCTCTTCATAATGTATTTTTAACTCTGATACTGGTTCAGTCTAGTCCAACTGAATTGGTCTGTCCCGGTTATTCATTGAGCAACATCGGTGAAGTTGGCACCCTTAACTCACAGTTGGGTGCGGATGCATTCATGTATATATGTGTGTGTCCGCATGTATCTGTGTGTTTCTAAATATATTGTATATATATATATATATATATATATATATATATATATATATATATATATATATATATACATATATAGTGCAGAATAAGTACGCATGATACCTTTTTACATTTTATTCGGAAATTTTCCATTACAGATATTTCGACCGGTCTGACGACTATGCACTGTATCAACCCGGGCTCTTCACATGGTCTTCAGTACATTAATTTGCTCCGCCTGGTTCTCTGCCGAACCCACAGTGGAGAGATAGGAGGGTTGATAAAATTCAATTTCTTTTCTCTCAATATCAGTTCCACTGTAAGCTAGTGACCCTACTATTGTAGGTATTATCCCCAACACCACCACCACACACCACCCATGGCACCAGCTATCGGAGGCATTCCCACCACTGTCCCCTCCACGGTTACATTTTAGTCATGTATACCAATTTATTGTAGTCAACGGCTTTGGTTTCAATAGCCCAATCACTATGCACCCCCAGCCCACAACCCACTCCAACAACATGGGGGTCATGCCGAAGTGAAGGGAGAAAAACAATGGATGAATATAGGAAACGAAATTCGGAAACTAAGTATTAATATCTAACACTGACCTAGGAAATTGGTGAAAATCACCTAAAAGGCGTTAGAGCAGTATTGTTGGAAGGATGAGTAAAAAGTGAATGATAAGTCGGGAAGGTGTGCAACTACGCTATCTGTTTAGCTATATGAGAGTTGTTCACCATCTATGCATTAAACTGGTGGGGTAGATGAGCAAAAGGTGCACTGATTTATGGATTAAATTGGAGCGTACATACTAATACGGACCGGTTCATACCAACTTGCCTTCCATCAGTTATAGTACAAATACAAAACGACCATAAGGCTTGGAAAACGTGCGCCCTACTTTGACAAACAGGAATAGAATATAGCCTTTATTTTAACTGAATTATTCTTTATCCATTTCAAGTTACCACCCACTGCAATGTTCAGCCGATTGTGATTTTAAGGATTTCAAGCTAGCTTTATTTATGTTGGAGCTGTTCTAACTTCGTGTATGAGGAATTCTATTTAATTGACTAGTTTCCATATAGTGTGGGAAGTTGATGTGTTTTTATTTTCGTCTTATTTCATTTGTCCGTACATTGATTGTTTCTTAAGTTCTGTATTGCATCTAGTTTCAACAGACTGTCACTTGTTTACATTCATTAATTCGATGCATTGTCGCGTTGTCGCCTTACATTGGTTAATTGGGCAGCTGCTTTGTCCAAACTCGTAGATTTCATCATTATATCCGATTTCAAGAACATGGTTCCTCTGTTGAATTACATTGCAATGACAATTTCCAATTGTAACCGTTTTCTTTTCAATACCATCTATGCTCTCTCTCTCTCTCTCTCTCTCTCTCTCTCTCTCTCTCTCTCTCTCTCTCTCTCTCTCTCTATCTATCTATCTATCTATCTATCTATCTATCTCTCTTTCTCTCTCTCTCTCTTGATATATATATATATAAGTGTGTGTGTGTGTGCAAATTTGAAATGGGAGATTTTGTTCAGGCTTCTTCTAAAGGGGTAGGCACATATACGTAGTATTTTGGATGTTAAAATGAAAATGCTATATATGAACCTTTTAGATAGAATCTCAAAAGAAACATGCACTGAATGCGTTGACTTTGGCTTTGACAGAAAAAGAAAACGAAACGGGTTCATATATAATTGTTGCTATCTACATCTGGAATGTCATATATACCTTTATATCATTGTTTTTCGTTTGCTCTCCTCGTCTCCCTATGCCCCTGGTGTTATAAACTAACTAATATCCAATAACCAATGATAATAAAATTGAAGAGTAAGTCAAATAGTGCATGTGTTTTTATTGGGAATACTGGCAACATTACCATCCCCAAATATAACAATATATATTTGAACGCACAATGGCACATCAAGAATCTTGCAAAGCAGATACATAGACTTTAATATTATTAGATGATAACTAATTATTATATTCCAATCTTCCCGTTAGAGCTTCGGACAACAAGCTTCATGAGTAAACGCCCCTTTACGATCTGAGTTCAAATCCTGCCGAGGTTAACTGTGCCTTTCATCCTTATAAAATAATCTACCATTATTGCACTAAGGTCGATTTAATCGACATTCCTCTCCGCCCAAAATTGTTGGCCTAAAATCAGAAACTGTTATATCATATCCCTCCGATGATGTAGAAGAAGCAGATACAATATCTCCATGTATTTTATGAAAATATGATTATGTTCCATATTTAGTGTATGAATAATATAACAATTTATTCACCTGGTTATAATGATAATTTGGAAAAAAAAGAAGAAAAGAAAACGAAAGTCTTTAGCACATTCAAACCTTACACGAACATTGAATGTACCAATAATTAATCTGGTTATTTTGTTGAACTCGTTACAATAATTTCCTTGAACTGTTTGTTATTCTTATAATTTAAAAGTTGTCACTGCAGGTGCTCTGTCTCTTATCATCAATAGTTGTACTAAATTGCCGCGTTCTTTAGTTCTTATATTGATTCTGTATCCGTCTGTCTGGGTCCTCGCATATTATTTGTCATGTTAGCTTTGATTTGTGTCTCTGTGCCTTCAATCGTTTATATAGGTTAATAAACTGGTCGCTTTGCTTCATTTTCTTTTCTTGTTGTTTTGTGTTGGCATTGTCGTTGTCACCACTAGTATTTCTGAATGAGTTCAAATCCTGCCGAGGATATGCGTAAGGTGCTGTTTTCATCGTATGGATTTTGG
>OZ024740.1:194052019-194087019 GCA_964016885.1 Eledone cirrhosa
ATCAGTACTGTATAACTCTGCCAGTCTTTTGAACGATTGAAAATATATAGTATTTTCTTAAGTAAACATCGACTGAGTAGCCTCATTTGCACACCGAGCGAAACATGTTAATTGTCACTCAAAGCCAGGGTTGAACAAACAAGTGACGATCGGTCACCGAAACGGCAAACGGATAGGGCTGTTTGTTTATAAACGAATCGAATTCGACGCCATAATTTAAAGCATAGTGTTAGCTCCCTGTATGATCTGAGTTCAAATCCCGCCGAGGTTAACTTTGCCTTTCATCCTTACGGGGTCGATAAAATAAAGTACCAGTAATGCACTGGGTAATTGCTGGCCTTGTGCCAAAAGTAGAAACAATTATTAATGTATACATATAATAATAATAATAATAATAATAATAATAATAATAATAATAATAATAATAATAATAAAGTTTCCAGGGATGGTTAAAGAAAATCGGCCCCTTCACGCTTTTTGGAACGCTTCAAAAGGCATGCTTTCTGGGAACAGCAAGACCCTCCGATACGTCCTGAATATCTGAGGCTGCAGGTAGTGGCTTGATATTCATTCCAACGGACTTTCCAGTTAACCAACATCAATGACTGAGATTCAAGGAATAATAATAATAATAATAATAATAATAATAATAATATTAATAATAATAATAATGCTTTCTTTATTAACCACAAGGGTTTACATAAAGTAGACATTAAGGACAGTACAGAAACAAAAAAATGGGCATCTCTGCGTGTAAAAAAACAAAAAACAGAGGATGTAACAAAAAAAGAAACAACGAAAAATTCCCCAATAGGGGAGAGACTTCCGAGGGACACTCGTGGAGAAAGCCCATTAAAAAAAAGCCACGGTGACCCTGACCACCAGGGCAAGTGCCCTCTCCCAGTTTTCCACCTTCAATTTACAGGCACATACACAGAGTAGGCGCATTCACACGGGCCATTCTTGCCTCTCTCACCCATCTTTCAACAAAATGCTGGGAAGAGAGCACTTCCTTCTCTACCCTGATTTTCCTTCTTAAATGAAATTTGAAAAAGTTAATCAGGGCATCACCGAAGATGTAAGTGCTCGTCTTCAGCCCTTTCAAACGCGTCCACCGTACTATCTCTTTCGCCAGGGCCACAAGACGGATGAACATTTTCTGCTCTTCCCGGCTAAAGGAAGATGCGCGGCAATCCTAACCATGGACTCAGCTGATAGCCAGATCCGTCCTACACGCAACACTCCGCATCAGTGGCCGAGAGCCGTGGCAGTCCGTCGAGGTAGACACTAAAGTCCATCCCTCAATCAAGCCCGCCGCTGCCCTCGAACAGCTGAGCGAAGTGTCGCTGAAAAGCTTCACACATTTTCCCGGGATCGAGTAGCATGCGCCCGTCGTGGTCCACCAAAGACCGCATCGTGGCTTTGTTGCCACGACGCGCCTCCGCCACTTGGGCCCATTGAACGACTTTCGTCTCCTCGTATCTGAGAGCACGCACCCTAGCTCTGACAACGCAGCCTTCATGCTTTGCATTGAAGAATTGGTCAAGGGCCAATTTCGCCGCAAGTACGTCGGTCGCGATGCATTTGCTAAGCCCCTCGTCTATTTTTCTAACTAGTTCTCCCTCTGCTCTATTTTTCTCTATAGCATAAGCCTTACTAAACCCAATTCATCCTATTCTAATCGCTCTTTTCAGAGCAAACCACCACTTGTTGTTGACGATGGCCCCCGTCAACGCCCGCTTAATTAGTTCGCTAATCCGGTCTCTGTAGGCTTTGCGCGCTGGTAAGGACGCGTTTAGCTTCCAGTAGCCGTGTCCTTGTCTATGAAGCCTATCTAAGTCAACCACATAGATCACGAATTTGTGGTCCGTGTAGCTGACTATCTTGAATTGTGGACAGCCTATGCTAGACCTATCTATTTCCCTACAAAATACTCTATCTAGATATGATCTGGATGACCCAGTCCACATTGGCTCATTCTTGATATCCAATCGGTACCTGTCAGACAGTTCAAAACGCCTGAGCAGGTTGGTGATGCTCTTGCACCCTCCTCTCCTATCTGCTAATCCCACACAGTCCCAGCGTGCATCTAAGATCCCGTTCCAGTCACCCACTAACACTAAAGAGCGGGACGTTCCAAGAAAGGTCTCCAGACGCCGGAAGAAATTAGGCCGCCCTGCTCCTGCCGGGGTATAGACGGCCACTAGCCTGAGCTTGCCCGTCTCCGCTGGTTCACGTCCAGCACCACCAACTTACCTTCTGGGTCCAGGAAGATGGCCCGTATGGCGAGATCCAAACCTCTCCGAAAAAGCACAGCAACTCCTCCCCCGATCCCGGACGGCTGGGAGATGCGTACACATCGTAGCCGCCGAAGATCGGTGCGAAGGCCCATGTTTCGGAGATTCTAGTCTCGCTGATGGCCACCACATCTATGCTTAGTGACCTGAGGTCATTGAGCAGGTGGCCCTGCTTCCATGACGTCCCCAAGCCACGCGCATTTATGCTGCCTATTCTGAATGAGGTCATGTTGAAAAGGAGTGGAAATGATGGGAAATACCACTTACCTTACTTCTCGTAGAGGAAGGATGGTTTCTCCATCCTTTTCACTGCCTGTGACCTCCTCCGGAAGGATGTCCTTATAAATCCTCCTGGAGAGTGCTTGTTGGAAATCTCCGATGCCTTGGGGAATTTTTGTTTTAGTGTCGTGTACGTTTTCCGTGTGATGCGAGTGATTTGTATGTGTGGAGGTGGTGTGAATTTTTGGGGTGCTGTGTAGTCTTTTTCTGTGACGCTGGTGTTGTGTTGGATGTAATGTAATAATTGGTTGTTGTTCAAATTTAATTGTTTCTACTCTAGGCACAAGGCCAGCAATTACCCAGTACATTACTGGTACTTTATTTTATCGACCCCGTAAGGATGAAAGGCAAAGTTAACCTCGGCGGGATTTGAACTCAGACTGTAAAGGGACGTAACTATGCTAGAAAGCATGGCGTCCAACCCTCTACCGGTTGTTGTTCAAATTTAATGATGTGTAGTGTGTATCGTTTTGGTTGTTTTCTTTTGTTTGCGTTTGTTGTGGGTTTGTTTCTGTTCCGCTTTTTGGTGACTTTTGTGGTGTTGGTGATGGTGGTGTTGGGGTTAATGATGGTGATGGTGTTGGTGTTTGTGGTGATGGGGTTGGTGATGCTGGTGTGGATGGTGGCATAGCTGTCCTATCTTTTTTGTTTGTTAGTTTATTTGTTTCACCCTGTATTTTGTTTTTGCAGGCGGAAGGAAGAGGATGTTTTTCTTTTTGGGTTCTTTTTCTTATTTTCTTTTTTCCTGATACAGTTTCCCACTCCTCATCGTCACAATCTGTCTCCAGTTGTGATAGGTCGGGAAGTGGAATACCCTCCACAGGCGTTGGTTTTGGTTGTGGCGTGATGGATGGTGGAGGCGCTGGTACTTATTCTGGCGCGGTGGGTGGTGGTGGTGTTGGTTTTGCTACTGTTGCTGGGGTTGTTGCTGCTACAGTTGCTTCTGTTGTTGCTGCTACAGTTGTTGCTGCCATTTCTGCTGCTGGTGGGGTTGATGGTTGAGTCACTGGGGTGGGTAAGAGAGGTGGCCTCAACTTTTTAGCCTGAGGGCAGAAAGCCTTTAGGTGGGTTCCTTCACCACAAACGTCACATCTAGGCCTTCTACCCTCAACGATTACGGTGAGGTGGCTGCCGTCAGTGAGGTCTATCACCTCTGGAATTTCCTCAACGTTTTTTTGGTCCGCGTCAATCAGGAGCTCCATCCCAGATCCGGACAGTTCTCCTGCTTTTCTTTTGTTATTTCAATTATTTTCGTGTTTGCCTCGATGCCGGCGAGGACGGAAGCCATTAGCCAGGGAATTTCGATGGCAGGGGGAACGTGGTCACCCTGATCTTCATGAGTCTCTGACCACAATAGCTTGGGACGAGTGTGAAATCGTCACCTCTTAATGGAGCCATGGAGTGCTCTCTGGCTTCCTGTGTTCCAAAGAACACGTCCACGGTTCCATATTTCTGCCCACGTCTGATGTGGGTTTTTTTCGCCCACACATGTCCCAAAGTTTTTGTATTTGGGACTCGGATGCCCGTTCCACTCGGCGTGATTTTGTGTTTATCGTCCGATAAGACACGGTGCATAGGCGCCGATACTCCGTTTTATTAGGGGGGGCTGACCCTGTACCCATCTTTTTTATCATTCTCTTGGCTTCATTTAATTCGATTGTTTCGCTTTTCTTGGCTGCTTTGGCAAAGACACATTTTGATTTGCGGTGGTGGTGGTGTGAGTGTTGTTTGGCGTGGAAGAGTCGATTCTGGGTGAATCCATTTTGATGTCACGAGATAATAATTTATTTTTTTTTGCTTCTGTTGTCGCTGTAGTGGTTGTGGTGGTAGTGGTGGTGGTGGTGGTGGTGGTGGTGGTGGTGGTGGTGGTGGTGGTGGTGGTGGTATCAGTTGTGTTCGTTGTTCTTTTTGACTTTGTGGTGGTGGGGGTGGCGGTTTTAACACCTGCAGTTATGGTAATGGCGGGAAATCCATGTCTTTATGCGGCAAATTTTAATAATTCAGACTGCTAGTAATTATATTTTCAGTGTTGGCATCCGTGGAAAGGCTTACAAGGGTGTTGGTGTTAGTGGTGGTGGGGGAGAGGGGTGGGGGACTGTTAAAAACAGTAAATTTGTCGTCCATGTTTTTTTTAAAAGAAATATTTGTTTGATAAATAAAAAGTTTAAGTTTTGGGCTCAAGGCCCCAATATTTCTTTTGAGTCCTTTTCAGAAAGCAATATATGTGAACTTATAAAAACTTAACAACAAAAATTTTCCATAACTGGCAATTTGAAAAAACTAAAAACAACAAACCTTTGCGGAGCTCACGATAATACGATTTCCTACGTAGGTCCCCAATAATAATAATAATAATAATAATAATAATAATAATAATAATTATAATAATAATAATTTTTCGACTCTTTGCTACAATGCGTTGCTTCAGTTCCTCTATGATAATATTTAGCTTTTTCCTCCTACTTTTGTACTTTATTTCCAGTCTAATTTTAGTGTTTTTGTTTTAGTGTCCCATTCAGTAGGGACTCAAGCTTTCCAATGTCATGTCTCATTTCTCTGATTTGACGATTGAGTCGTTTCTTCCACCAAGGTTCTGATCTTTCTTGTTTGTTGTTTCCTCTCGCTTTTATGCCAGTAGGAATGCCCTAAGTGCAGTAAATTCCCGAGCTGTGTCTATTATTAGGTACATAGCGTGAATTCTGAGATGGAATGTTGCTGAACAAAAAGAAATGGATAGGAAGACTATTGACTATCTACAACATGTTCCACAAGAGGAGTGATGTCGATAGACTCTACTTAAGGCGATCTGAAGGTGGAAGAGGTCTTATCAGCATAGAGGACTGTGTTCAGATGGAGAAAAACAACCTGCACAAATACGTGACCGATAGTAAGGAGACAATGCTCAGAATTCTACTGAAGGAGAGGACAATAGACCAGGGGATGTCCAAAGAGGAAATAACAACAAGGAGTAAGAGCAACCTTCATGAAAAATCCCTTCATAGTACCTTCTTTGAGAATACGGAATTCAGAGATCCACAGACATGGAACTGGTTAAAAAGAGGAAACCTTAAAAAGGCTACAGAAGGAATGCTAATTGCTGCGCAAGAGCACGCCCTCAGAACGAAGTGGGTGAAACACCATATTTACAAGGAGGAGGCTAGCCCAATCTGCAGGATCTGTGGAGAGAAGAGACTGTGGCTCACATTTAATCCATGTGTAAACACCTAGCCCAGACTCACTATAAAGGCTGGAGACATGATGTGATGGGCAGGGTGATCCACTGGCACCTATGCAAAGTAAACAATTTGCCACATTCTGAGAAGTGGTATGAGCATAAGCCAGAGTCGGTGATAGAAAACGATCAGGTGAAGGTGCTATAGGATTTTAGGATACAGACGGACAAGAAACTAACACAATAGACCTGACCTGGTGGTTTTGGACAAGGAAAAAAGATCGTGCCTGATTGTGAATGTGGCCTGCCTATTCGACACGAGAGTGCAAGAGAAGGAGAGGGAGAAAATTAACCAATACCAGGATTTAAAGTGAGAGGTAAAAAGGATTTGGAACTGCCATGAAGTCAAAGTGGTCCCGATTGTCATAGGCGCACGAGGTACTATCTCAAAGAGTTTCCAGGGATGGTTAAAGAAAATTGGCCCCGTCCCGCTTTTTGGAACACTTCAAAAGGCATGCTTGCTGGGAACAGCAAGAACCCTCCGATACGTCCTGAATATCTGAGGCTGCAGGAAGTGGCTTGATATTTATTTCAACAAACTTTCCAGTTAACTAACATCAATGACTGAGACTCAAAGAACAATAATAATAATATTAATAATAATATCTCCCGTTGTCAGGAGGTTCCTGTCATTCAGTATGAAGACATGGACAACGACACTCCTTTTGAATAGCGAAAAAAAATCACTGGAAGCTGGAGAAGTTAATATTAATTGTGGAATTTTTCAGGGTGAATCTGTATCACCGCTTTTATTCTGCATCGCATTTATACCATTAAGTAAAATGCTCAATGAAACAAAACATGGTTTTAAAGTCTATGACAAAACCATTAATCACTTGTTCTACATGGATGACCTGAAACTATTTCCAAAAAATGATGAACAATTGCAAGGGCTATTATCTACTGTGAAGCAGTTCAGTGATGACATTAAAATGGAGTTTGGACTAGATAACTGCGCCAAAGCAACGTTCACCAGAGGAAAGCTGCTGAAAAGTTCAGACATTAATCTTGATCGGGGGAATGTGATAAGAGAACTTGATCAAAAGGAAAGTTACAAATATTTAGGTGCTTGTGAAGGAGACGGAATCAAACACTCAACAATGAGGGAAAGGATAAGGAAGGAATGTTACCGCAGAGTAAGAGCAATCCTAAGAACGGACTTGAATGCAAGAAATAGGATCGATGCAATAAACACGTTTGCCATACCAGTAGCAATCTACAGTTACAATGTCATCAACTGGTCAAGCACAGAGATCCGTAGGTTCGATACAAAAATTACAAAATTATTAACGATGCACAGAATGCATCACCCTAAGGCGAATACAGATAGAATATATCTCCCTAGGAAAGAAGGAAGAAGTGGGATAATCCAGTTAGATATTGCGTTGAAAACTGCAACAATTGGATTATCTACATATCTAAGGGAATCACATGACTGGATGTTCAAACTCGTTTTGAAACACGAAAGCATCAAAAGATCATACTCCATTACAAAAGATGCACAAAGATACAGTAATGGACTACAAATTTCAGAAGTCCCATTTACTGCTGAAATGGAAAACACAGAAAAAGCAAAGCAGGTAAAAGTAACTGCAAAGAAAGAACTGCTACAGAGACTGGCTAAGAAATGGCAAGAAAAGCCTCTGTATGGAAAATACCCAGAGCGAGCTAACAATCCTGATGTTGACAAAACTTTAACCCATCAGTGGTTGGCATCCTCTGGACTGAAATCGGAGACTGAAGAACTAATTATATCAGCACAAGATCAGTTCTGCCAACAAAAAATTACCAAGCCAACATAAGAAAAAATGGATGCAACCCATTATGCCGTGTATGTAAAAAAGAACCATAGACCAGTGATCATATAATTCCAATGTGCAGTCCTATAGCTCCAACCGAATACCTAAACAGGCATGACAGAGCTGCACAATACATACATTGGATAATGTGTAAGCATTTTGACCTGCCCCATCAAAAGAATTGGTGGGAGCATCAACCACCTCCCATACTTGAAAAAGATCACATCTCAATCTTGTGGAACTTTAGTATCGAAACAGACCGAAAAATAGATGCAAATAGACCTGATATAATATTGAAGGACTTTAAAAAGAGGGTATTCCAGCTAATTGATATGTCTGTTCCAATAGACAAGAATGTATCTAAAAAACATTTGAAAAATTGAGCAAGTATAAGGACCTGGAGATAGAAATTGGAAAAATGTGGAAATTGAGAACTAAAACAATACCAGTGGTTGTAGGCGCTCTAGGAATGATACCTAAGGGGTCTAATGATTACTTATCGCAAATCCCACGAAACCCGCGTATAGGAGAAATACAAAAGATAGTACTAATGGGAACTGCTCATATACTTAGGAAGATTCTGTTAATATAAGTACATCACAAGTCTAAACACTAAAGATGCATGTGTATGTATGTTCTTTTTTTAACATGGCGGACCTTGTTGTCTCTTGAGGTCACTGGTTGTGACTTGGTGATAACTCGTTGAAGATAAAGCAAAATAAATGCAACTGTAATAATAATAATAATAATCACCAGGCCCCTAAGGTGTGCAGGAGTATTGGATTAAAAATATAACATCCCTCCACCCGAAACTGACAACCATGTTCAATGACCTCTTGATATCGGGTGAGGTACCAGAGTGGTTGACAAAAAGTACCACAGTTCTGGTAATGAAAGACCGAATCAAGGATAATGATTTTACCAACTATAGACCTATCACATATTTGTCCGTAATGTGGAAAATGTTAACTAGCATTGTGTCTAGGGAATCTACCATCACCTCCACATAAACAACTTCTTATCGGACGAACAGATAGGATGCTGAAAGAAGTCCCGTGGTACAAAAGACCAGTTACTTATTGATAAGATGGTAATGAGGAATTGCAGGATGAGACACACTGGTCTTGCCATTGGATGGATAGATTACAAAAAGCCATTCGACATGGTACCTCATTCTTGGATAACCAAAAGCCTGGAGAACTTGAAGGTGGCAGATAACATCAGACAGTTGTTGAGGAAAAGTACGACGTCCTGGGAAACAGAGTTAACATCGGATGGAGAATCCTTGGTAGGCGTGAAGATCAAGAGGGGTATCTTCCAGGGAGATATTTTTCCCCTATGCTGTTTGTCCTTGCCCTGATACCCCTGACTATTATATTGCGAAAAGTGAGAGAAGGATACAAGTTGGGAAAAGGAGAGCTTACCATCAACCACCTCCTCTTCATGGACGATTTTAAACTCTTTGGGAAGAGTGAGTAGTTGGATGTACTTGTTGACACTGTCCATATTTTCACAATGATATATGTATGGAATTTGGTATTAGTAAGTGTGGAGTCCTAGTGATGAAAAGGGGTAAATTGAGCAGAAGCAACGGAATCCAGGTACCAACAGGTGAGATGATAAAGGAAATTGACACTGAAGAAGAATACAAATATTTAGGTGTTCTGGAGGCTGATGACATCAAGAACAAAAAAATGAAGGAATTGATAAGATCTGAGTACATTCGGAGAGTAAGGAGCGTATGAAAATCACATCTGAACAGTAGGAATGCTATAAGTGCAGTAAATTCCAGAGCCGTGTCTATTACTAGGTACAATGCGGGAATTCTGAAATGGAATGTTGCTGAACAAAAAGAAATGGATAGGAAGACTAGGAAGCTATTGACTATCTACAACATGTTCCACAAGAGGAGTGATGTCGATAGACTCTACTTAAGGAGATCTGAAGGTGGAAGAGGTCTTATCAGCATAGAGGACTGTGTTCAGGTGAAGAAAAACAACCTGCACAAATACGTGACTGACAGTAGGGACCGAATGCTCAAAATTATACTGAAGGAGAAGACCAGGGGATGTCCAAGGAGGAAATAACTACAAGGAGGAAGTGCAACCTTCATATTACCTTCTTTAAGAAAACTGAATTTAGAGATACACAGACATGGAACTGGCTAAAAAGAGGAAACCTTAAAAAGGATACAGAAGGAATGCTAATTGCTGCGCAAAGCACGCCCTCAGAACGAAGTGGGTGAAACACCATATTTACAAGGAGGAGGCTAGCCCACTGTGTAGGATCTGGGGAGAGAGAGAGGAGACTGTGGCTCACATTGTATCCGAGTGTAAACACCTAGCCCAGACTCACTATAAAGGCTGGAGACATGATGTGATAGGCAGGGTGATCCACTGGCACCTATGCAAAGTAAACAATTTACCACATTCTGAGAAGTGGTATGAGCATAAACCAGAGTCGGTGAAAGAAAATGATCAGGTGAAGATGCTGTGGGATTTTAGAATACAGACGGACAAGAAATTAGAACATAATAGGCCTGACCTGGTGGTTTTGGACAAGGAAAAAAGATCGTGCCTGATTGTAGATGTAGCCAGCCCATTTGTCACGCGAGTGCAAGAAAAGGAGAACGAGAAAATTAACCGATACCAGGACTTAAAGTGGGAGGTAAAAAGCATTTGGAACTGCCATGAAATCAAGGTCATCCCGATTGTCATAGGCACACTAGGTACTATCTCAAAGACTATCCAAGGATGGATAAAGAAGATTAGTCCAGCCCCGCTTTTGGGAACACTTCAAAAGGCATGCTTGCTGGGAACAGCAAGAGTGGACGACAGGCATGACTGTAGCCATTGTAATTGCGGTGAAATCTACAGTGGCTGCTTTTAAACTTTTGACCTGAACATTGTTTACCGTTTCAAGGTCGAAAATTTCCATATTCTTTTTTTGGTGGGGAAGCGATTTTTTTCGAAGTTTTTAAGAATAAATCTGAATATTCGAGCTTAAAGCCGAATATTGGGAGGTATCACTCCCTTGAAACCAAGATGTGTACCTTATGTTTCGTTAACGACAAGAAAATACAAAAATGATACTTTAAAACAGCTTAAAGTTACGAACCTTTTTCCCCCGCAGATTTGCACTGTCTTCACACATGTGCGTCCATAATAATAATAATGATAGTAGTAGTTGTAGTTGTGGTTAGATCTACAGTGGCTGCTTTTGAACTTTTGACCTGAACGTTGTTTACCGTTTCAAGGTCGAAAATTTCCATATTTATTTTTGGTGGGGAAGCGATTATTTCGAAGTTTTTTTAAATAAATCTGAATATTCGTGCTTAAAGCCCGAATATTGAGAGGTCTCCCTTCCTTGGAACCAATGTGGGTACCTTAATAATAATATCGGACCACATGTGTAAATAAAGAAACTGAATATCAGCCGCACCACTACTCAGAATTTTAAATCAAAACAAAAAGAAAAACGATATATGTAAGTAACAAACTTTATTGATTATATTACACATACATGTATTATAAACACAACAAAAAATGTACACAAAACAAACATGCAGATATACAGACGTATAAACTATTTGAAGAAGAGAAACAATCGTAGACCGGACGACACGTTGCTTATTTCGAGGAGTAAGTTTTGTTTAATCTGGTATTCCCTAACACGAAAATGCAACAAAATTATTTCACTACTTATCTCTACAAATAATCTGACGCTAGTTGTGAGAGCTGCATACATATTTTTATATATTTACCCATTACAATTGCTGTTTACATATTATTACATCCCTTTACGATCGAGGTTAACTTTGCCTTTCATCCTTACGGGGTCGATAAAATAAAGTACCAGTAATGCACTGAGAGATTTGCTGGCATTGTGCCAAAAGTAGAAACAATTATTAGAAAAAAAGAAACAGACATAGATCGGAATACATGCTGTTTATTTCGGGGGATAAGTTCTGTTTAATCAAAAATCCGACTAATTACTATGCAATCAACTCCGTGGCTGAAGATGTGAAAGGTGCATATATATTTTTAAATATTTCCCCAATACAATTTTCTTTTTTTACATTTTGGTCAATTGTGGCTAAATTTCACATTTTGAAAGGAAGATGGACAGTTGAAAGATCACTTCTCTCTCCCACCACCACATTCACCACCACTTCCTCACACATTCACACCAATAAATCCCCAATCTATTTTTAGACTACTGTCACTGACTGCTACCTA
Source organism: Eledone cirrhosa (assembly GCA_964016885.1). NCBI lineage: Eukaryota > Metazoa > Mollusca > Cephalopoda > Octopoda > Eledonidae > Eledone > Eledone cirrhosa. Next base: position 194,063,865 of record OZ024740.1, read on the forward strand.
CCTCCCTTCTCAGTGTCTAATGTGTTGGTATATATATATATATATATGTATGTATATACATACGTGTGTATAAGTATGCACGTGTGAGTGTATATTTATGTATATGTATGGAGCCCACATAAAGGACAAAACAAAGGGGGGAAAAAAAGAATACTAGCACCCCATTTTCACCTCAAACTCAAAATAAACAGAAACTAAAACCGGAGAAGCAACTTTAATAAGCTACAAGGTCACCCTACCCACTACCACTCCAAGCACCCCAACCCCAGTATTAATCTCCCGGCCACCGCCAACGCCACCACTCACACCACAAGAACAGTTGAGAAAATTCTCGTACACCACTTACAGCTGCAACCATAACAATATCACCTCAATCAACAACAGCAATTACCATAACTATACTGCTATAACAGTAATAATGATCTCAGTGCCAGCCAGCAAATGCACTACGCAAAGAGCCGGGCTACTTTCCACGTACGTCCAATACCATGCGTAACGTAAGCATGTACTGCGAGATGAACAAATTAAAATGAATACACTATACCAAATCGCTTTTCCTATGGTTAATCAGGAAACGCGCCCCTCAGGAAGGTGCTAACCTGAGATCGAAAAGTCCTCCTCTGGAACACACTTTTCTCCAATTATGGACTTGGATGGCCACTTGCTCGTGGATTGCCCTAACTCGAGCCCTCTACATCTACCACCCAAACCACATCAAAAAGAAAAACCTAAAAGGATGAAATGGACCCGAGAAGATTATAAAGAAGTAATATTACTATGCATTAGGTAAGCCATCACAAGACAGACACACTTTAAAATCCTACAAAATCTGGAAAACTTAGAATCAAGCTAGCAGACGTGATATGGATGAAAATAAGTTGACAAATGTAAGGAGGTATATCTTCAGAAATAATAGACTCACAGACACTGAACTAACTACGATCAAGCAGGCTGTGGAGAATGGCATAAATATAAATGACGAAAGAACTGAATAATCTCCTGGAGATAGTAGACAGTCACAAGTTTTTACTGAGAGACATCCATCTGACCAAATCACAAATAGGTTTGTAGAAATGAGAAAGCCCCATTGAAGCCGCTGAAAATAGCCAGGAGAGGGACTTAGTAACAGTAATTGAAAAGCAAACATCTGCTGAAGTACACAGGGAGACTATGAAGGAATTAAAGCCAAAAATACTGAATGAGCTTGCAGTAGTAAGACATGCTAGTATAAATGATAGAGAACCACTTCAAAAACTCCCAAATATAATCCAAAATAGAAAACAAATAATGATTGGTAATTCTGTGATAGAAGAACTAGAACCTGATCTTACTGAGTTAAATGAAATCATTTATGAATCTGGTAGAGTAATTGAAACAAGTTGCTTACCACCAAAAAAACAAAAATAGTAGAACCTTCGAGGTAAACCAATTTGGAGGAATAGAATCGAAAAGGAGATTGACGTAATGAGAGGAGAAATTTCTTTATTGAGTGAGTTAACCGCTGGAAATGATATAAGATCCAAGAAGGTAAGAAAGCTAAAGATAAAATATTGACTGTATTCTAGAGAAGCAATAGTTTCAACAAAAGAATCTCTGAAACAAGTAAAAGCCCAACGAATTCGTAGATTCGAGAAGCGAAACAACTTCTACAGGCAAAATAGATTGTTCTCATCCAATGCCAAGTTATTTTATAGAGAAGTAGGGAAGAAAATATGTATTATTGAAGACTTCTTGAAAACTTCTGGAGTAAGATTTTGAGTGATGAGAAGACATATAATGCTAATGTAGATTGGATTAGTCGCCTGGAAAAATCCTACACAAATTTAGAAGAACAGGCATGGGAAGACATCTCTATAGCGGAATTAAGGACAGCACTAAATAAATCTCATAAATGGAAATCTCCTAGTAGAGACAGGGTGCCAAATTTCTGGCTTTCCTCACTCCCGTGCACTCACAGTATATTGGTCAAGCTGTTTAATGGAATTATGAAAGATCCAAAAAATAGACCTGATTGGATAGCAAGTGGCATTACCTACCTTCTACCAAAGAACAACGAAAACAAAGGTCCAAAAAACTATCGGCCTATAACCTGCTTGTCCACCACTTATAAACTATTAACCTCTATTCTCATGGAAAAAGCATACGTGTTGGAGGAGAGCAATCTTTTCCCCAATGAACAAAAAAGGTGCCGACGAGGTTCATATGGTTGCTAAGATCAACTTTTGATTAATCGTATGATCCCTGAGAGCTGTCATAATAAACACAGAAATCTCAGTTCTGCATGGATCGATTATAAAAAAGCCTTTGGCAGCATACCACATTCATGGATTCTGAGATCACAGGACATCTTCAAAATCTCACCTGTGATCTCAAACTTCCTGAAACACAATATGTCATTATGGAACACAAATCTCCAATGTTCTCATTCCACTGGGGTACTGTGCTCTCGGAATATAAACATCAACTGTGGTATATTCCAGGGTGACTCACTTGCACCCTTGCTTTTCTGCATAGCTTTAATACCCCTTACGTCCGTGCTTAATAGAAAAGGGTACGGTTATAGAATTGACAACAAAAAAATAAGCCAGATATTTTATATGGATGGTTTGAAGCTATATTGCAAAGATAATGACGAACTGGAAGGCCTTTTGCGGACAGTAAAAACGTTTAGCGATGACATCAGGCTGGAGTTTGGACTTGACAAGTGTGCAAAGGCCACTTTCAAGAAGGGGAAGCTTGTCAACTCAGACTCAGTTGAATTGGAAGCAGAAACAATCATAAGGGAACTTGAGCAGGAACAAAGCTATAAATACTTAGGGACTACTGAGGACTCTGGCATACAGCATGCAAGTATGAAAGAGAGGAAAGGAAAAGAATGTTACAGGAGAGTACGTGCAGTTCTGAGATCAAAACTAAACGCTCGTAACAAGGTGCTAGCCATAAATTCCTTGGCAGTCCCAGTTGTCACTTATAGCTTCGGTGTTCGGTGTGTTGAACTGGAATATGAGTGAAATCAAAAGAATCGACACCAAAGTCCGTAAGCTACTGACCTGTAATAGGATGCACCACCCAAAAGCGGATGTGGATCGTCTTTTACTTTCCTAGAACTCAAGGAGACCGTTGCCTTATCCAATTTGAACTTGATTTCAAGACCACCACCATTGGACTGGCCAAATACCTTGAAACAACTAACGACTGTATGCTGAAACTTGTTGAAAAGCATGAGAGAAGTAAGAAGCTTCATTCTATATTGAAAGAGAGCAAATAATATGCTACTGATGTCATGCTTGATACCCAGGATGAACAGACTAAAGAAACTGTTGCAACTGATGCTGCTAGACACATAAAAATCAATGGCAAAAGCAAAAGGGCAAGGACAATTAACATCACATTGGGAGCGGAAACCTCTGCATGGCAAATATGTGGCCCGTAGCAAACAAGCTGGTGTTGACCAAAAGCACATCCATCAGTGGCTACGTAGTTGAGGGCTAAAGGCGGTGAGTGAAGGCTTCATCTTAGCTGCCCAAGATCAAAGCTTATTGACTGGTAATTACCAGGCCAATGTGATGAGAAACGGAATAAACCCAAAGTGCCGATTCTGCAATGAAGGTTGAAACAGTGGATCACTTAGTCTCTGGATGTAAAGTTTTAGCACCAGTAGAATACAAATATAGACATGACAGAGTTGGCTAATATCTACACTGGGTAATTTGTCGGCATTACAAAATCAAAGCTGAAGACAAGTGGTACAATCATCACCCTGAGGCTTAAACTGAAGTAGAAAAAGTAACAATTCTCTGGGACTTTCCTGTACATACTGACAGGACCATAAAAGCAAATAGACCTGACATCATTATAAAAGATCAACCTAACAAGGTCTGTTTGTTGATAGATATGAGCATCTCATGTCATCACAATATCGGGGCAAAAGAATTTGACAAGCTACGAAAATATAAAGCTCCGCTTATTGAAATTGAGAAAATGTGGCACCTCAAGGCCGTTACAATACCAGTGATTTTGGGAGGACTGGGAATGATAAAGAAAGGAACGGAACAATATTTGCGAATGATTCCTGGTTTACCCTTCTGTACGAGGTGCAAAAGATTGTTTTGACTGGTACTGCACACGTATTGAGAAGAGCACTATCTCTGTAAGATTGAAATCCCTCCTTGTATTTACATATGCATATGCACATGTGTATATATGTATACTGTTTTTTTTTCGTTTGTTTTTTTTAATTATAATCAATGTGCTGTATTAACTGGCTTACCAATGCACACTGTGAATTTATTTGCCCTAGGTGTGAGGAAGACACTCGGCATATATCTCAGAAACAATAATGAAAGAAAATAAAAATAACAAAAATAATAATAATAATAATAATAAATAAAATAAAACAAAGACGAGTGGTTACTCCTTCATTATGTTTATTGGTTGGGAACGCGCGTTTCGCCACCGATCAGCTCAAGGTTCGATCTGTATTGATCTAGCCCGACTTAAATCAATGGCTCGTCGGACCTCTTTGGTGGTAATGACAGACCGGTGGTGAAACGCGCGTCATCAACCAATAAATGCAATGAAACGGTAACCACTCGTTCTAGTTTTATTTTATTATACTACACTCTTCCTAGATCTACACCTTGATATCGACGTGAACCTAAACATCGAGAGCTCATCTAGGTAAAGCTACAGTAACTCCACGTTACACTCCCTGGATATATATATATACACATCCCTGGATATATATCATATATATATATCCCTGTATATATATATATATATATATCATATATATATATATATATATATATATATATATATATATATATATATATATATATATATATATATATATATTACTTCTGACATTTAGTTCTCATTTTAACATTCTCTCTGAAATTAGCTTCAAGTTAAAAAATTAGTTTTACCATGTATTTTTGTATTTTGAAACATTTTATACTAATTATATTATTTGATTCTGCCGTACCGGGATATATTTCAAATCTAGCCCGTTAGAATTAGCAATGTGTTGATGTTTTGTAGCGATGTGTGACTATTTTGTTTTCTGGTCTTTTGACAAATATATTGATTTTCTCTCAACTCTCGGGGGAGGTAGTGTTGTTATTGCTTTTCTATTTATTTCTATTACTTTGACTGCGTTTTATGCAGAAATTTGACAATACGGGCGCTATAGATAACGGTTGTGAATATTTGTAACGTCATTAATGCCAGAATCAAGATAGAAAAGACAGAAAAAAATAACACAGAAACATTAATCCCGAACAGGAACAATAGAAATGCATAAGATGTGAATGCAAATCTTGCAACGACACAAAGACAGATTTGTGAAGCAGAGCATTATAAATAATTGCAATATTCACATTTAAATTTATTGGAGGAAGAAGTTTAAGAAATTAAGCAATACGAAGAAGATTTCACTTATCCCCACTCATGAATGCAATGGTCAAAAATTTGAAATAAAAACAACATTTTGATGTGTTTGCGAGAAGAGAATGCTTCTAAAATAAACAATTCTAGACAACAAATCCATAATTTCAACTTTGACTAACTGAAGTAGCTCCATACTATCAGATTCTAAACTGATGAGGAGTGATGGATTCGAAACAATAGACCTTGTCAGAGGGTCGTGATTCATGACTAGAGACGTAGTCTACAGCAAAACGCCGATTTCACAAGATCTTTTTCGCTACTTTCCAAGGAATAAATTGATTGTGTATGATAGTCCACCGTATGACCTATATTAATACATGCCACGCATTCGTCTTGGCAGCAGTTTACTGCAGCTGAATGTAGATTGGGGAGCATTCCATCTTGACTGAGACTGTGAACGGTAATGCCAAGAAGAAAAGCCTCGGACACAGGTGTTAGCAATAACCAACTTAAGACAGGTCTGAAGATTTCGATAGAAGTACTCTTCAAGAAAGGAAAGAGTAGTCAGAGATGCCTCCACATTCTCTCGACATCTATTCTCAAGTCGGCATACTTTACGATTTTATCGTTTTCTTTCCCTTTGAAGTAATGGTTTCCTATGCAAGCTACATCGATCATCAAACATCTCCTTTTAGTACCGCCTTTTAGTACCTCCCCACCAAAATTATGTCTGGCCTTGTATTTTCAAGAACTCTTTCCGTCTTTATTATAAATCCAACAAGCGTTTCACCGTTTGATTGTGTAGGGCGTTTTCTGGTTTGATGTAAGTACACTTTATCCTGGACCCCTTTATATTCTCTCTGCGCAAGCAAGCCACAGACACTAGCGATGTGTGTCGCAAATTTCATTTTCTTTACACATAACCTACACATATCTGTATCACCTGGGTTATTCCTATCGCGTTTGTGTTTAATGATTGATCTGGAGCAGCTATTAATAAGCTTTCAGATTCTGTTAAGATCACCTTCGTCAACCAATCCCATGAAGACCCTACTTTTACTTGCTTCGTTTCTACTCATCCCTGTGCTCAATTCCTCAGCCAGCAGCCTGTGTTTGTAGTTTTCTTTACTTTTGTTGGTTTCAATTCATAGGCAACTGTTGTATGTATATATATATGCGTGTGTATGGATGTATGTGTATGTGCATGTTTACGTATGCGTGTTTGCACTCGCATGTGTGTGTATCTTGGAGTTTATGCATGCGTAGGTGTTTAGGCAGTCTTTAAATTAAATTCATGTAGTGCAATGTTTATCAGTTTTGAATAGAATAACATTTAAGAATGACTTTATATGAAAGTCACACCTGTTTGAGAGGGCGTATATTATATAGTAATAAATACGTTATTTATATACTATATTATGGTATTTTCCTATCAAAAGGACAAAGGAAATGTGGTGATGTTTATAGAAATTAATGATTTTTTACCCGAAATGTTATTGAAGAATTTTTTAATTGTATCATCTAGTAACTATAATCTGTCGTAAAATATATGAAAAGGTGAGTTTGATTTTTATTCAAATAATTGTTTCTACTTTTGGCACAAGGCCAGCAATTAACCCAGTGTATTACTGGTACTTTATTTTATCGACCCCGAAAGGATGAAAGGCAAAGTTAACCTCGGCGGGATTCAAATAATAATGTCATGTGTGTTATGAATTAGTATTCGTAAGGCAATATAAACATTCTGCTTATCCAGTACTAAGCTAAAATAAGAAATTTAAGCTATTCACCAATGAATGAAGCCATTTTTATTAGTGTTCTACTTCATATAACTGTTTTACGTTTAGGATTTGGGAATTGGCATTGTTTGTTCTTTTTTTTTTTGCAGGCACATCCTCCATTAAAATATTTGTTACATTTCATTTGTTGTTATTTATCAATGATTGACACATTAAACGTTAAATAAAAAAAAGGCAAGAACAACTAATTTTGAATTCCTGAATTGTAGTCACTCAACATTCAAATGCCAGAGTAAACATCGTCAGAGAATCAGTTTATTTTAAAGTATTAAATAAAATAGAATATAACGAATTGCTAACAACTTAACTCAACATTTTGATTTTTGATTTGCATATTTCAAAGTCAGTCAAATAAGGAAGACGTCGCAACGTAACATAATGCAACTATTCAAATGTGATTATATTTGCATTTAAACTAATGTTTTTCATTTTATAAAACTGTTAATACAATTAATCGATCAAGAAGCCATTTGAAAATTATACAAATTCAGCGTATTTCATTAAGGAACTATATAGTCCTCGTCTTGAATTGAAATCTTTTCTCTGTACCAATATTAATGTATTCTAACTGTTTTTAAATATTTCTTTATTTGGCGGTAAAGGTAGACAGAACCAATGTAAAAACAGTAGGTTTTAATAAACTTCTTTGCTCACTTATTCTTGAGAGGGTTGGGGTGCGGGGGGAGGGAGTTTGCCAACACTTCTTCCTGTGGATCCTGTCAGAACCAACCCTATCCAAGTGATCCGCCTAGAATCCCAAGCGTGCGCAGCCGACATCATAGATGTTATTCAACCGTCCTGGCTCTCCTTCCGGTTGGTTTTGTCCGTAAAGTCTGTCCAGCGATTCTTTCCTGATAGTTTCTAACCACATTCCCATAATATCGGGGCTGTGATCTCTTAATTCGGAGAACTAGCGGCTCTATCTGTAATAGCTCTCTGATCTCCGAGTCACTCACTATATCGAGTAAAGTTACTCCAAAGACCCTTCGAATTAACCATATTTCGAACGCTTCTCTCTCGATCGTATTATTTCCGCCAATAGCCATTAGCAATGCTTGGCTCGAATACCGAATGGAAGATACCTAGTTTGGATTTTCACCTACTTTTTCTGATTACCGAAAACTGAAGCTGTCGCATTACTGCACCAGCTTTTGTAATTCTAGATTAGAGAGTGACTCCAGGTAGAGCCGCTATTTCTCCGAATTGAGAGATCACAGCTCCAATACTATGAGCTTGTGGTTAGAATGTCTCAGGAAATAATGCCCTTGCATTCCTTTATACATGAACACAGCCCTACTTCAGTGGAACTCCATTCACGTGTAGTGTGCACTATGCAGGCTCCTATGTCTCAATTTTCGCAATAATGATGTTCATTCTCTCCGTGCCGTACTGGGCATCAAACCTATCGAGTGCAAATCGGATATCACCTTCTGTCGAATTAAGTAATACCATGTCGTGTGCAAATTCTAGCCGGCTGATTCTACGCCTGCTAGTCGGGATACGACTTCCAAACCCCGCTGCGCATGTCAATCCTGTTCATTAAAATAATGAACAAGAGAATTGACAGTACACACCTTTCGTGGAGTCCGACTCCCACATTGAATGAATTCGATTTAGCACCCTTTATCCGAACTCAAATAATAGGGCATTCGTATAGAGACATCAAAGCAACAAAAGCTGATGATCGAACTCTTACTCATGTAAAAGGTTCCACAGCAGGTCCATGGAACGAGTTCATATTCCTGTAGTCTATGCATCAATACTATACCTCTTAGCATTTCCTCCCAAGACCTATCAAAGAGAAGCCACAGTGTTTGAGAAAGTAACAGATTGGTAATTGGCGCGAATAAGACCACGAAATGTGCAATATGGTGAGAGGTAAGTAAAAGAATTATACATCTTCCTTCGCGTGGATTAACAAGTGATGTGTTCAAGCCTTAGGTAGAGGGGATTGTTCTGAAATATATATTGCCGTCTCCTCTTCAAGACATAAAACTGACGATGGGTTTGCGACATCTCATGGGAGACGTGGGCTGGAGACACAATGATTGCGTATCCAGATGCCGCAAAAAGTATTCAGGAGGGAGCTAACATTGACATTTGAGACTAGAACATCACAGCCCGTGCAGGTAAGGAGCAGGAATTAGCGGAGGAGGCTAGACACTACTGACTAAATATTGGCGGGGTTTCCTCAACACAGTTTCATGGCTCTCATACTGTAGATTTGAATGGAGGATGGACACTCCACATTCAGGTGTGGCGCCAGGGCAAACGGGGATACTCACAAGAGCCTGGCTGTCAGAATCTGTTGCTGATTGTATCCCATTGGGAGGGAGAATTTGCCTCTTGAAATGTACGCTGAAAGATAGGTATCTATGAGAGGTGCAAGTTTATGCACAAACAAGTAGTCCAAATACATTTTACCTTGGTGAAGTCAATGCAGCGTTAGATGTAATAAGAGCCGAGTCATATATCTTAATGGGAGACTTCAATCCATGTGTTGGCACCGACCATCTGACATGGAAATGAGTTATTGGAAGGAAAGGCGATCCCGATCTAAATCCAAATGGCAAAGTGTTATTAGAATTCTCTTTTAACAATGTACTCTCTATTATGTACACCTGCTTGATGTCGAAAATCGCAATTGCGAATAATTGGATTCTATGTTACTTTGCGAATAGTTTTCAATATTGTTTTTATCTTATCAGCCAGCAACATTTATTTACGTTAAACAGTGGGTAACTAATATGTTGTAGCTATTTTGATGGCCAAATTCAAACGTAGCATCCAATAAGACACTTTGACTAAAATATTTGTTATTGCAAATGAAATAACCTTGAAATTATACCTATGCTATTTGAAAAATTCAAACTGTTATCGCCAGGGTTACATGAATTAACACTAAACAATTCGTTGTTTGAGTTTATTGCTATCATTATACGAAACTATCCTTATAGCACGCAAGTGAAATGTGGTGTTGTCTTCTAACGTTAACAGCAAAGGTTTCTGTCCGTGTCTCAAAAGCAATACCAAAAGGGAAAACAAAATTAAATGAAAATGCTAATCCAATGAACAATACATTGACATGAATAATGTATACTAGACCATAATACCTTATTAAAAAAAAACATTATTATATACAGGAGATAAATGAGTAATGCTGTAAGAAGGCAAACGCAAGGAAAAATATTACAGGAAATACACTGGTGAACGTATTGAGGTTGGTAGTTGGTAGCGAGAAAACACTTAAATTGACAATATTATGGAGAATATACACTGAAATAAAAACGAAACATTTGGCTGCGCACACAAATTGCTCTGGTACAAACAAATAAAATATCACGGCACTGTCTACGGTATACGTAAAAGATAAGCACCACAAAATAAAGACGCAACGCAAAAGGGACGACCCCACACGTATTAAGTCACCACCTCTAAATCAAATTGAAAATACTGCATAAATGACAGAGCAGGAAACAAACAAGTTATTGGAGCAAATCCTCAAACGCCCACAGAGAAGAAAAATGACCAAATTCATAAAAATAGTGAAAAGCATAGAAGACATATATGGGGACCATAAACACTTTTATCCAAAACATATGTACACCCCAGGTTCCATACGTAACAAAAATATGGAAAAGACTACATATCACTACCTTCCACTTTACAAACGAATAAACAGCGTTAGGTAAAACTAAATATTAATATAATCGAACCAATCTGGAAGAGAACAAAAGCTTTCAAACCTAGAATGGCAGAAAATACATGAAAATAAGTTGTTTTTAAAAACGCTAAAGACAGAGGAATTATTTCAATGAGATAAAAAAAAAATCCCCCCACCGGCGCGTTGATAGAAGCATCAACATTATACTTATGGGCTATGTATCATTGGAAAATCTGAAGTCCTTAGAGGGAATATTAGAAAAATACAATCTAGACCAAACCAATACAAAGGAGATATCCATCACTGTGTTACAAAACCGAAAAGGAACTCAAAATCACGGTGAAACGTTAAAGCAATTGGAAAGCATTTAAGAAGTCCCCATCTTTTTAAGAAGAAAGGAAAATCAACTAGAGCTGAGATTATTATATTATACATAAAAGTCGGAATAAAAGAAATAAATCAGAACAGGGTATAAAATAATTCGGACCAGAGGAAACAGGCAACACACAGAAATGTAGGATCAACTTTGCAGAGAGTAATACAAAACTATCAGAGGAAGAAATTAGTTGATAAGTATATTAGCGATTCCAAATATAGGTTAGAGTTTCACCATAATAAATTGAAACTTAAGTAAATTTAATAGGTCAGACAGAAACAAGCAGGTAACTCCTTGCAGTGTTCCACAATCACCATATTAAAGTTGATTTATTGAGATTATGCATACCCGACGGAAAAGAAATAGGGGATCTGGTTCAAATGTAAAATTAAAATAACAGTGGAGTTAGGAAACTTAAAAGAAAGAGGCAACTCAATGGAAGATGATATGTGCCAAAACAGAAACATTAGAGAAAAATTTATACACGAGAAAACGAGAAATTACGAAGCAGAAATAAGCTACACAGAAACAACAGATTTACATAAGTTCAAAACAGATGAGAATAAATACATATACATATATATATATATATATATTTATATAATGAAGATCCGCATAAGGTGAAACAATTGTTCTCGGTATGGTGAACTAACTGTTGTGTTATTACTTCTCTTTCTCTCTCTCTCTCTCTCTCTCTCTCTCTCTCTCTCTCTCTATATATATATATATATATATATATATATATATATATATATATATATATATATATATATTAAAGGTATATATTGAGTTAGGAACTCAAAATAGAATATTTTTGAAACAGCGAGCGAGTTTGGAATTTTAAATGTAAGCTATCGCCGTATTTTGACTAAAGAAATTAAAGAAAATTATTTGCCTGATAGTGGGGTTAAGAACCCTCGGAGGAATGGAAAAAAATGAGTATTGACGTACATGTTTGTCAACACTCATCTTTTTCCATTTCTCCGAGTCAAAATACGGCGATAGCTTACATTTATAACTATATATATATATATATATATATATATATATATATATATATATATATATATATATTTATTTATTTATTTATTTATATATACTACTAAAACTATCTGATTGTGTGCTTTTTCTGTAATTTAATAAAGCCAAGATGGCGATGATGGGAAAATACTTTGAAAGAAAGTTGCCAGTGAAATGGGTATACAAAAATATATTGTATATCTATCTATCTCTCTATATATATAGAGAGAAGAAGTTTATGAAATGGAAATGCGGGTATACAGAATTTATTAGGTAACAATTGTTTCTATAGCGGAAGGAAAAACGAACTGCAACGAGACATTAAAACTCTACTCGACAACCTAAGGAATACCAAAGGAATTATCATAAAGGCAGACAAAACATCGAATCTATACACCCTGGATGTAGAAACATATAATAATTTTATACGTAAGGAATTACATAGGAAGTACAAAAAAACAAACGCAACTACACTAACCAACATTAATAACGCAGCATGTGATATTGTTAAGAAACTGAAAATTGACGACAGAACGGTACCCCTATCTCCAGCTACACCGACTTTTAATCTGAAGGACCATAATGATAACTTCGATACTAAGCCTAAAATTAGATTAATATGTCCTTTAAAGTCCGATATGGGTAGAATTAGTAAGTACATATTAGATCGTATTATCCCCCAAGTTAAGGCTAAGGTAGATATTAAATTATGGGGTAATACTCATCAGGCAATAAGATGGTTCAATAACATTAGGGACAAAAACAAATCTTCTTTTATTCAATTCGATATAGATGAATACTATTCCTCTATTTCACCCGAAACCCTGCATAAGGCCCTCTCTTTCGCTAAGACTAACTCGGACCTCACAAACGAGGAAATTAATATTATACTTGAAGCTAGACGCACAGTAGTGCACTTTGAAAATAGTTATTGGGTCCGCAGAGATAGACCCTCGGAATTCGACATTACGATGGGTTCTAATGATTCGGCGGAGGTCACGGATCTGGTTGGGATCTATATAGCCCATAGACTCCAGAGCGAATTTTCGGACCTCCACGGCGGAATATACCGCGACGATACACTTCTATTAGTCAAGAATATGAACATACAAAACCTAGAAAGGCGACGTAAAAACATTAGGAAACTTTTCTTAGAACTAGGGCTTAATATTACCTTCGAACACAATCTTAAGGTGGTCAACTTCTTGGATGTTACCTTCAACCTTAATAACGGTAATATAGAGCCATTTCACAAACTTAATGAAAATCTCAAGTACGTTAATGTAAAATCGAACCATCCCCATTCCATTATTAAATCTATCCCTAAAAATATATCCATAAGGATCTCCCGACTGTCGTCTAATTTGCAGACCTTCAACGAGCATGCTGAATATTATAATGACGCACTTAGAAAAGCTGGTTACTGCGAGAAGATAGAATAGCTAGACAATAACCACATAAGTACTATGAATAAAGCACATCTAAGTCGAACTAGTATTGCACCACACACACACATCAATAGGCATACTAATAGGTGCAAACCAGCAAATAGAGTCAGACGTAGAGAGTACATATGGTATAACCCCGTGTACAATTCTTCTATTAGCACTAAGATAATCTCACAATTCTATACACTTATCAACAAACACTTTACAACTTCACATAAATACTATAAAATCTTTAACTCGCGCACCATTAGGCTCTCATACTCCACTGCACCTAACATAGAACAACTAATTAAAAAACTCAACTCAGCAATACTAAATAAGTACATCCCTAATGACTCAGCGCACCAGCATAGCAACATACAACGCACTAACACGCAACTACAACCCCACCAAACTATCCAGGATTCTACTGCAAAACATAAAAATAATTGTAACTGCACCAAACCAGGTACGTGCCCACTGAATAACCAGTGCCTAGCACGCAATATTGTCTACCGATGTACAATAAATTCCGGAACCAACAAATGGTATTACGTCGGATGTACCGCAACTTCTTTCAAGGCTCGCCTATACCAACATCGATCTTCGATCAGGCACGAGAAAATGCGCTCCGTAACAACCCTCGCCGATAAAGCCTGGCAGCTCCGGAGGAACAATCAAGCATTCTCCCTTGATTGGCAAATTATTGCGTGTGCGCCTGCATATTAGCAAAATCATCGATTCTGCAAGTTATGCAATTTGGAGATATACTGCATTTTAACGTCGGTAAACAAACTTTTGAACAGCAAAATTGAACGTTCTCTATACTGTAACCATCGTTTGAAAACGACTTTTTCTTTTTTTAAATGCATATAATGTTACCTTTTTACACCACCGTTTGCAAATTTCTGTTTTATATGTTTATACACAAGATATGGCTTTCTATAATAATAGTACTAAACACTGTTTTCTGGACCCCTTTAGAAATAACCTGCTACTATAATAGCCCCAATAACTTGTCTGTAACTCTGTACCACTTTGACCCCTTTAACTAAATTTTGTCCGAACAACACCACTAGAAGAATTTACTTCCCCCGCCAACCCTAACACGCCTCATTAAGCTAACTGCTACCAAAACATTCTCTCCTTACAATCTCTACTAGTCTGACAGTCTTAAATCCTAGGACTCCCTCCACCTTACTCACTTCCCTCTTCCCCTTCTCTTCCTACCTCCTTCTTTCTCTTTTATCTAGTGTATAAAATATTTTCATATCATTCCAATACAAAGGTCTGACGACATGGTGTGTTTGTTTACAGTGTACCTTCGGTTTATGATACTATTTTTATATTATTCAAATAGCGAGGTATAGGTAACCCATACACTATAGAAACAATTGTTACCTAATAGATTCTGTATACCCGCATTTCCATTTCATAAACTTCTTCTCCATATTTTCTCCGGATTTTAAAACACACTTTATTATACGTTGAGCAATCTCTGACGTCGGTTGACTCCATCCAATGCAACTACTTAGTAACATTGGAATACAAATTTACTAATTATATATATATATATATATATATATATATATATGCAAACACACATATATATATGGGCCTTCCGATTTCATTTTACATTATATATGTCTGTGTATATTTTCATTATTTAAAAATGTTTAAGTGAACATGATTTTAAAAAAGCACTATAAAGTTAACGGGACCCAGCGGGTTGTCGAGGAGACTGAGGTTAGCTGGACATGCTCACCGATATCCAGAGTTGACACTGCACTCAGTGCTCCTGTGGGAGCGCCTCCATGGACAAACTGGAAAAGGAAGACCGAGGGTAACATATGTTGATGTCCTAAGGACAGACACTGGTCTCTTAGAGACGCAGGACATGGCAGCAATAATGAAAAACAGAGACTGGTGGAGAGAACTCGTCCATGGATATCTGGAATTTTACCTGCCCTAGACATAGATATATATATATATATATATATATATATATATAATATATGTAGAAATATACACGGCAAATTGTATGTCTAAAATTACGAGGGCTGACGTACCACATTGGTTTGATGAATTTAACCTGAAGCAAACGGAAGATATGTATATACAGACCGTCTCAATAGCTATTTCATGTATTACGGCTATTGTTTTTAACATATCCACTCACAGCATCGTTACCCTTTTCTTCAACACATACAAAGGAACGATGAACTAGTTTCTAGCTTATTAGCTGTCATCAACAACGTATACCAGCACCGTATACCTTCCTATCAGTCGATTGACCGTTTGAAAGTATATACTTTCCTTATGCATATTAAGGGCTGAGCAGCCTAATTTGCATATCGAGAGAGTTAGTCGGCCGAGTGTACCGAAAACGATAAATGGAAAAAATGAAATTTAATTTCTCACTCTTAGTACGGCTGATACTTTGTCAGTGTTGAACAAAAGGGAAACGATGGTTGCCGAACACTGTACGGCTAATAATTCGGGCTGTTTGTTTACAAACAAACTGAGCATTATAATAAATGTTCCGTAAACCCATACCTGCATATATATATATATGTGTGTGTGCATGTGTGTATGTATATACATACTACTGTACGTCTGTATACATATATTTATATGTACGTATACATACTTATATTTAAGTGTCAGCCGTACTAAGAGTGAGAAATGAAATTTCGTTTTTTCCGTTCATCGTTTTCGGTACACTCGGCCTACTAACTCACTCGATATGCAAATTAGGCTGCTCAGCGGTTGATATGTATGAGGAAAGTATATACTTTCAAACGTTCAATCGACTGACAGGAAGGTGTACAGTGCAGATGACGGCTAATAAGCTAGAAACTATTTCATCGTTCCTTTGCCAGTGTTGAACAAAATGGCAACGATGGTTGCCGAACACTGTACGGCTTAATTCAGGCTGTTTGTTTTACAAACAAACCGAGCATTATAATAAATGTTCGGTAAACCCATACCTGCTTATATATATATGTGCATGTGTGTATGTATATACATACTACTGTACGTCTGTATACATATATCTATGTACGTATACATACTTATATATATATATATATATATATATATATATATATATATATATATATATATATATATATATATATATATATATATATATATTTATATATTTATTTATTAAAATAACAGATTAAAGTTTAAGCAAAGAATCGGTGCTTTCACCCTTAACGGGATCTTCTGAAACTTATCGAGCCCTCTTTGGATTCTAGTCTTCAAATTTATTAGTATTACTATATATATATATATATATATATATATATATATATATATATATATATATATATATATATATATATACACGATATATATATAATATATATATATATCTATATATATATATCTCTATATATAAATATACGATATATATATATATATATATATATATATATATATAATTCAAGCATATATATAAAGATATGTAGAGAAAACCCATACAGTGACCAATACGTCGCAACGTTCGACAGAAAGAAAGTCATCACAAACAACGGCGAAAATAGAATTTGGTATGTTCTTTCGTTTTTATGCAAGTCTTTCTCTCCCGAGAGGCCATTTTTAGTTCGAAGTAAGTACAGCTGACAAATAGAATTATGATTCTCTCTCTCTCTCTTGCTTTCTCATCTATCTATCTATCTATCTATCTATCTATCTATCTATCTATCTATCTATCTATCTATCTATCTATCTATCTATTCATCTATCTGTCTATCATCCTCTCTATCTATATATCTATCTATCGATCGATCGATCTACCTCTACCTTTAAACTAAATATCACAAAAGACTGATAACAGTTATTGGATAAATGGTTGTCGTTGCTTATCCCCAGGGCAACAATGATCAATTTAACGGATAACCACTGTAGCTTTTTCCATCACTAATGTCATAGTATATCTAAGAGTACATTTTTGAATGATGTTTCTCTTTATTGAAGATGTTATATAGTTTGACATCAAGGATAGTTGACTGTTATTTCTGAGAGGGCACGTGCCAGTTTATATGTTCTTGAGAAGGCGATTTGTTTGAAAGTTTCATATAGAGTGTTCACTGACCAGTTGTAGTATTGTCTCTCTGTGTTTGCATATGAGTATCTAATTGCACGTATGATACGTTCATATGTGTGTATTTGTCGTGAATGTTTCTGCGTGTGTGTATGTGGGAGTAGATATGTAACTAGCGATATTTGAAAGGAGATTAGTGAAATTGGAAAGGAAAAATGTTGAGAAAAACAAATGGGAGAGGAAGAGAGTGCATTTAGGGAGAAGGAGCTGCAGATAAACATTCGATCTGCAGGTAAAATTATTAAAAACATTTATGAAAAAAAAAAAAGTATGAATTAGAGTCAATTTTAAAAGACTGGAAGAAGAAGAAGAAGAAGAAGAAGAAGAAGAAGAAGAAGAAGAAGAAGAAGAAGAAGAAGAAGAAGAAGAAGAAGAAGAAGAAGAAGAAGAAGAAGAAGAAGAAGGTATGAGGCATGTGCAGGTGGTATAGGATTTGGATATTGAATTACCCCAGTCATGCAATCTAATGAAGGAACTTTCACAACTCTAACACAAACATGGTATCTCGAATTATACCGCATTTGTAAGATTTTATTACATTTTGTTTGCTGCAGCTGTATGAAAGTTAAATTGGCGATTTCGCTGCGCATTTGAACATGATGAAAACATGAACTTTGTTTATATATGTTCTAATCTTTTTTAACATGGTTGTGTTCAGTGTTGTTGTTATTTTTAGTATTACTGTTATTCGATTACTCATTCAGTAATAAATATTTCTTGTCCATTCTAATACACCTTACAACGGTGCCTATGGTAACGATGAAAAATTACTGAATGGTTAAAGTTCAGTCAGATGAAAGTATTAAATCATTTCCACTTCGTACTATAAATGGTGGATAGCATTTAAGAAGAGAGTCTGGCAGACTCGTGACAATTATTGCAGCACATGTTTGATCCCTAATATCCTACTTAAATCATAGTTGGTGCCCATGTAGTTACTTGAACTCATTTCTGCTTCAGTCACTGTGTATCCAAAGCATCGCGACAGGGACCGCCCATACACGATGTTCACAGACGTCTTAGGTAGATCTTATGAGCTAGACACCATTCAAAAGATAGATACTATATACACGAGGACCAAATATGTCTCTGAGTCATGAAAGTAGAAAATAATTCAAGTTAAATTTGAGCTTCAATTTCACTACTTTTCTTTTTATATTTGTATTTAAAGAGTTTTCTCTTTCTAGTATTTGTAGACTCAGAAGCTTTCAAAAGATGTGATTAAAAACAAATATTTACTCAATATTATTTTCAAATCATCCAGCATTATCAAATTCAGTTGAATATATTTAGTTACGTTCTCATATTCTCCATGCAGGAAATCCATGGTGAAATTTGTATCTTTCTGTTTTTCTATTTAGGTTAATGGCAAATGGACGAGGAGAAGAGAATTATATCGCAAGAATATTTGATTACCTCTTACACTACACATATAACTGCAAATTTACTTCCGGTTTCCTTCGTAAGAAATAATATATATGATACTGTTATGGTTCTTCATCATATTCGTATATGTGTTCATATATTATGATTTATATATCCTTAGCTATGAATCGAATTCGAAAACCTAATCTTAAAATCAAAAGAAAAGTGGAAACATTATAAAATGTAGAATTTCCATGTGTCATGCTAATTATATATTATTAAGCTTTTCCCTGGTCAGTTTGACACTAATTGTGAAAATCCTGAACGTGTAATTGTAATGTAGTGACAGAACTGATAGAACTAGTAGTTTGAAATAATTAAATATTTCCTTTTAAACTTTATATGTCTCGCAAATTCTTAGGTTAAATTATATTATATAAGTTGTTGTTGAACTCCAATTTCGTCCTGGTTGATTAGACTAATAACCAAACACATTCAACTCATGACTATCATGTATAGGACACATTACCCAAGATTTCCTTCCTTTATTGCTGGTAAGCTACAATTTCTATTGCTAACTGCTATTTTTAGTAGCTTGATTGATTACGTAGACGCTTCGTCATTGGCTAGCATGTACAATCGTTGATGGATCCTTTATTAAATAAATGTTATCAACGAAATATTCTTGTTGAGAGATGTTTTTTATAGTACCGCTGGAACTAAAATACTAAACAAAACATATTCCAAGGCGATATGATGGATTAATATCATTATTTCAGACAATTGACGTTATCAGAATATTGTGGTTATCATCAAGGTTATCACGTTACATAAATCAAATAGACCAATAAATTCTATTGATTTTATTTGACATGACAAAAATGACCGTTCATACGAGAAATGGAAATAGTGACGTCTACATTTCTCTGAGATTAGCTACGCTGACGAATAGAATTGCAAAGAACTAGGAATGAAATATTGACTCAGAGTTGATTCACTGGAGTACATTAACGTGGAATATCTTCTTGAAAATCTTTTGAAACTAAAGTGTACTACTAATGTGTTCCAGCTATGGGTGGAAATATGTGTTTCAGATATAAAATATTTATAACTACACCGTGATGTCGAATGTTTTCAGTCTTTATGCTGCTGTTGTTTAGATTCATGCCAACCATAATCAATCAAACCTATAATCAAAGGCTTAGTGACCATCCCATTTTCTGCCAAAATAAATCATGAAATACATTATCAAATTCAGCACTTTTCGTTTTATTTGAGAATAGTTTGGATTATATTTCTAGCCAGGTCTTCTTCTTCTTCTTCTTCTTCTTGTGATGAATGTTCCAGTTGTTTAAACAACGTAACAGCCTGCTCATGAAGTTAAAATGCAAGTGACTGAACATATTAAAGTGAGATATTAAAGTAAATTTCCTGGTGATTCATCTTAGCAGAGAGTATGACAACGCTGGCCTATTGAAGTTACAGATAATACTCAGTTTTGCTTGCCGAATTGACTGCAGTATGTTGATATAAAGTGTCTTCTTCAAGCATGGCGCGGTGCTATGAATTGTAGTCATGATCTTACGATCGTGACACCAACACCCTGACAACTAAGCCACGTGCATCCATCTTAATTTCGTATAAATACATTGAAGTCCTTGCTAAATAGTAATGTATGTAAAATATATTATAATAAACAAATCTTTAAAACATTGTATACGTATGTTAATTCTGCGTAGAGCGGAAGGCTTTAACATAGATCAAGACTTTGGACCAATGTCTATTCGAAAACTATATAGCTCCCATACCGAACTTATAGATGTTACCCAACCATCCTGTTTGTGCTCTACCTCTGGGTATCCTGCCGGTTGGATTTGCCCGTAATATTTGTCTAATGTTTCTTTCACTAGGATTATAAATTACAATGTTCAGTATGTAGGGCTATTAATTTTAATATAAAATATTGAAATGTATATTATATTACCTATTTCCCCGAATTATAACATCAGAATATGTTCTACATATATATATGAGATTCAAGTTAACACCCCCGTTTTGTCTCTTCCCACCGTCAATGCGGAAGGGTGGGGTCCATGGACAGTTACTTTAATGTATATACTATGTTGTGTGTCCATGATTATCATCGGGAAAAAAGTGACTTCCGAATTCCCAAATATTCATGCTACTATTACTTCGAAGCTAGCAGTTTTTGAAATCAGAAACTTGTCTTTCATAATGAAGTCTATTCACGATATATGCTGTTGTTTTTTTTTAGCTCTACATATATTTACATGAAGTTGTAGTGGATAAAAGTTCATGCTTATTATTTTAGTCATTAAACAAAACACATTTTCAAAATATATGTTCAATGTCAATCTAAAGTCTCACCCAATTTTTTAATCTATAGTATGCTTCGGAATAATGCTAGAATTTCAATTTTCGAATTCATTTTCTGTTAATTAAAGTATGTTCAAGCGGAGGAAATTATTGTGAAAATTATATTTGCACAAGAGCATTAAATCTTAATTGAAACTATACTTTTAAATTACTGTATCATGAACTTATTTAAATTCAAATAGTTTATATATACGATTTCATCATATCCTACTTTCTTTTAATTTAAAGCATACATATTTCTACGTAACTTTAGCTCTTGCAAGTTGCAAAGCTCAAGTAATTGAATTTTATCTTGATTTATAACTGGTCCATGGAGACTAGAAACACAACAGAATATCATCCACATTTAATTTCAAGTATCGCCTTGGACAATAATATCGACATTTCCTTTTTAAGATGGAACTGTTATTTCCAGTAGATAGACGTATGACGTACACACAATCTCGCTGTCCTATTTTCTATTCGCCGTTTCCATTAAACCATTCTAGAATGGTGTATAATACATATTTGACTTATTCATATATCTATTGAGAAAATCTTTAAATATTTTTAAAATTAATTTGGCTTTTTAGATTATTCTCGGTGCCAAATATCGAATTGCTGATTATCAATGTAGTCACAGAATATGTTTGCAATTTCAAATTCAATACTAATAAGCATCGTTTATCTCCAGTTTAACTAGAATCATACTTATGCAGAGGGCTTGAAGATGTGCATCTGTGTGCTGAGCTTAAGAGACTAAAACTGTAAAATACAACTTCAAAAATAAGTCAAATGCCACACCTCCAATTGTTTCGCTGTTATATATTTATATATTTATATTGGGGGAGGGGGGTATTTGTAGCAATATCCGTATGTGAGAAAAAAAGTAAAACAAAACTGCTCGATCGGGAAGAGAGCTGAAATATATTATTTCTGTAGGTTTATACATATATATATACACACACACACACAAACACACATATATATATATATATATATATATATATAATGATTAAAATACTGGAGCGTGTTGGAGTTAAACACCCTCTTCGTATTATAGAAATGACAGTAAAAGGTATAGCTCAATGTAATTAAACAGAGCCGAAGAATTATGAAAATAAAACAAAGAAGCATTCAATACATCAAAAGTCTTTATTAGCCAACAATGTTTCGTCCTATTAAGGACTCATCAGGGCAATCAAACAATCATGAGTCCTTAATAGGACGAAACATTGTTGGCTAATAAAGACTTTTGATGATTTGAAGGCTTCTTTGTTTTATTTTCATAATATATATATATATATATTATCTTTGTAACTGCCACAAACTATTGGAATCAAAACTGTTATTCACAACTGCTGTGATTCTTCCTCTCTCCCTCTATATCCTTCTAACTATTATCCCCCCCCTCTCTATCTCTCTCTCTCTCTCTCTCTCTCTCTCTCTCTCTCTCTCTCTCTCTCTCCTACTCTCTCACTCTTTCTTCTTACGACTGCCCTATCTACCAACTTCCCATCAAGTCACTTTCTCATTTTTTTGTAATTTGACAACTGACATGATCAGTCCACCCTACTACGTCTCTCCTCGTCCTTTATTATTGATGGTATCAGTTTTAGGAAATGA
>OZ024740.1:194099519-194124519 GCA_964016885.1 Eledone cirrhosa
ATATACTAATTATAATATTACAGTTTGCCTATCTCGATTTAAAATAATAAATCAATAAAAACAAACAGCATTGGCAAATGGCCATGGTGTTTAGACAAATTTAAATTTCAAAATCAAACCTGTTCCGTAGATAAGTTTAAACTTTAAAATCCAAATATGTTTCGAGATGAATAAGTGTAAGGATATCATGTCCAGCTCACATTAGTAAACATCCTGAACAAATTGATATGCTTCACTTCTAAATATTTTAAAAGACTGTTTAACGCACATGGTTTAACACATGGTTTTCCAGTTTCTAGCCATCCTCATACTCGTAGTGCTAGAAATAACAGCCGTATATATGGGGCTACTATCAGCTCAACGTAAGGAGCAATTATATTAAGTGTATTGAGTTCAAAACTCAAGCATTCATTTACAATGAAATAGCTCAAAGAAAGAAATATTTCTGAGCCGTATAAAACAAGTAAATATAAATTAATATATATGATGAAACACAATTGGTTTATGATGAAACACAATTGATTTATTTCTGAGCCGTATAAAACAAGTAAATATAAATTAATAAATATGATGAAACACAATTGATTTATGATGAAACACAATTGATTTATTATTTTAAATCGAGATAGGCAAACTGTAATATTATAAATAGTATATTTCATTCTAGCTAACTTAATTTCTTTTGCAATATAAACACAGATATGTTGGTATTTGTGTTTCATCATATATATTAATTTATATTTACTTGTTTTATATATATATTTATATATGTATATATTTATATATGTATATATATATATATATATGTATATATATATATGTATATATATATATGTATATATATATATGTGTATATATATATGTATATATATATATATATATACACACATATATATATACATATTTACCTAAAACTCCTGATACAGAAAACAGACGTATTCATTAAAAGGTTGCGTTGGCGTGCATTTTATTTCGATAATCCGCGAAAAGCAGACAACAAACAGGATAAATTTGGGTTTAAAACCTATAATAACCCTCCGTGTAACCCAGCATTGCTTCCATTGATGTCTTGGAACTCATACGGAGTATCAAATTTCGGAATAGGAGCAATTCCTTCCAGCAGGACTTGAAGAATAGAATTCGTTCTATTAAGGATTCTAATGCCGTGCGCGTCCATTCCGACAAAACTGGCAACCTATATCAAGTGGAGCGCAGTACTTAACATCAACTACTACATAATGCTGTAACTAAGGATTACCGTAAAACTAATCGGTGCGTCATCAATGAAATCTACGATGCTGGGTTTAAAATCACCTCTGATCTCAACATCCTGGACCGGACCGAACATCTAGACCCTATTTCTGCCCACTTTACCCTGAAAGATCACACATCCAATTTTCCGAACAACCCCTCTATTCGGCTTATTAACCCTACGATGTCCGATTTAGGTAGACTTAGTAAAAGGATTATTGATAGAATTATACCTGAAATTAGAAGTCTGGCCCCTCTTGCAGTGTGGAATAATTCTTTCGCGGTGATTAATTGGTTCAACGGCATATGCAACAAGGAACATTGCCGTTTTATCCAATTCGACATCAATAATTACTACTCCTCCATCACCTTAACACTTCTCCTTAGAGCTATCAATTTCACTAAAACACTCACAGTGGTTAAGGATTTCGAAATTGATGTCATACTCAATGCCCGTAAGTCGGTGATTAATTTCGACGACTCTATTTGGATTAAAAAATCCAATAATACCCCATTCGACGTGAGTATGGGCGCCAGCGATTCTGCAGAGGTTACTGATCTTATCAGCCTTTTCCTTCTTTTCTCTATCATGGACCAATTTCCCAACGTGGGCGGTGGTGTGTACCGTGATGATGGTCTTTTGACCATGACTAAGTGCGGCCCTCGTGCTTGCGACAGATTCAGAAAAGAACTCACAGCCTTCTTTAAAGGTTTCAACCTCTCTATACAGGTTGAGGCCAACCTGTCGGCCGTTAATTACCTCGAAGTTACCCTAAATTTATCGATTGGGTTGTATTACCCGTATAGAAAGCCGAATGATACGCTTAATTACATAAGTAAGCATTCCAACAATCCTGCCAGCATAACCAAGAACCTGGTAAGAAACGTTTCGTTGAGGCTTTCCCGTCTATTTAGTAACGAGCATATTTTCAACGACCATTCCACATATTACAATGAAGTTGTTGCTCGGAGTGGATTTGTCGATAAGGTAGCATATACAGAGTACGAGAATACACCTAGAAGAAATAGATCCCAACGCATTATATGATATAACCCACCTTATAATATGGAGGTGGCCACACCATTAGCTAAGATCTTTCTTTCCCTTATTACGAAGCATATTCCCCCAATACATAAATATAGTAACATTTTTAATAGAAACACTATTAAAATGTCTTACTCTACGACTCCTAACCTTGCACATAACATCACAGCTTCAAATTTAGCTAATCTACCTAGCCGTAGGAACACTTGCAACCCTGTAGTTAGTACTAACTGTAATTATAGGAATCGGGTTGATTGCCCCTTATCCGGGAAATGCCTCTCTAGTAACATTGTCTACAAATGTAAGTTTGAAACACCCACGTCCCGTAGAGCCTACATAGGGTTAACCGGCAATAGATTCAAGCAACGTCTTTACATGCATACCCATTCTTTTCGTTACCCTCTAAGAAGGAATATGAGGTCACCTTCAGCTTATATCTGGAGTCTAAAAGACAACCACACCCAATATAAGTTACACTGAGAGATCCTAGCTAGGGCTAGATCGTATAACGGAAATAAAAGACATTGTGACCTCTGCGCCGATGAGGCCCTGGAAATACTCTACGCCACAGACCACATCTTAAACAAAATATCTGAGGCAATTTCGACTTGTAAACATAAATTGCACAAAACTTTCCTGTATTACAGCCCCACATTATACCCTAACGGATAGTACGATCTATACGCGGATATTTTACGTCTTGATATGTTAGCTAAATAAATGTTATATTTTACCATTACTTACTTGCATAGGTAAGTATATATTACCTGTATGTTTTTTGAAGGTACGAATACTTTCTCGTACGTATATTTGATTGTATATGTTATGACGTATATTTTATATATTCTGGTACATATGCTTTTGGTTATGTGTATACGTGAGTTTTGCGTCTGTGTGAGTATGCGGGTTCGTACGTATGTAGGGTGTGTGTATATGTGTACTTCGAGTTTTGGTTGACGTATCCGTACATTTGTATTTTTACATGCAGATATGTGTGTGCGCTTGTTATATACGTATTATATACGTTTATTTAATTATTTGTATACACGCACACACACACATATTTATATGTGCGTGTATTTGTATACCTATGGCGAGTGTTTCCGCGTATGCTTCTGTATGTACCTATTTGGATGCGTGTATGTATTTATTTAATTTCAATTACCTCTGTATTTTATTTACTTTATTCTTAACTCTGAGGCCGAGAATCATTCGGTTTCCTAGTTAGAATTTTAGTCTACGACTTCAGTTATACCATTTACGTGGTTTTGTCTTTGTGTGCAATTGTTCTCCAAGCTCCCCATATAACGGATTATCTTCGTTTTTTCCGTTCATTGCCAGAGAACGTCTCTATGAACCAGCTAAGAGAATATTAGTCTACGACTTCTTTTATACCATAAACGTGGTTCTGTCTTTGCGTGTAATTGTTTTCCCTGCTCCAAATAATGACGTATTATATTCGTTTATTCCCGTTCTTTGCCAGGGAATGTTTCCACGAACCAAAGTATCGTCTTCCTGTCTTCCTTCGGTCGGTTGCAACGTTTTTTGAAATATTCACTTCTGCGTTTACAGATTGACTTTGTTAGTTTCAGAAGATTCCGTTAAGGGTGAAAGCACCGATTCTTTGCTTAAACTTTAATCTGTTATTTTAATAAATATTTGCTCTACGGTTCTTATATATTTGATATATATTTATCGTTATCGAGCCCTCTTTGGATGTTAGTCTTCAAATTTATTATTATTATATATATATATATATAATTGCTAATACTATCTATCGGTCGCAACTGCAGGTAGAAGGAGCGACGTGAAATAAAGTGTCTTGCTCAAGGACATAACGCATCGCCTGGTTCAGGAATCGAAGTCACAATCTCACGATTGCGAATCAATTCTCTAACCACTCAGCCACACGCCTTCACATATATATATATATATATATATATATATATATATATATATATATATGTATATATATATATATATATATATATATATATATATATATAAATGGAATAGAATGAAACGAAATTTCATTTCTCAGTTTAAGTACGACGCTTACTTAAATGTAAGTATGTATGTATACATACATACATGTATGTATACAGACGAACAGTAGCATGTATATATATATATATATATATATATATATATATATATATATATATATATATATATATATATATATATATATACATACAGGCACACATATATATATGTACATATACATACATACTTACATTTAAGTAAGTGCCGTCCTAAGAGTGAGAAATGAAATTTCGTTTCATTCCATTCCATTTATCGTTTTCGGTGCGCCTGGCCGACTGAACTCACTCGATATGCAAATAAGCTGCTCAGCCGTTAATTTCCATGAGGAAAGTATATACTTTCGAACGTTCAACCATCTGGCAAAAAGGTATACGGTGCTGACGATAGCTAACAAGCTTGAAACTAGTACATCGCTCCTGTGTCAGAGTTGAACAAAAAGGTGACGTGCTTGCCTGAACACTGTACGGCATAAATAAGGCTGTCCGTTTGTTTACAAACGAACAAAGCGAACATTATAATAAATGTTCGGAAAACTGTTACGTACATATATATGTGTGTGCCTGTATGTGTATATATATATATATATATATATATATATATATATATATATATATATATATATATATATATACATGCTACTGTACGTATGTATACATATGTGTATGTACGTATACATACATACTTACATTTAAGTAAGTGCCGAACTAAGAGTGAGAAATGAAATTTCGTTTCATTCTATTCCATTTATCGTTTACGGTGCGCCTGGCCGACTGAACTCACTTGATATGCAAATTAGGGTGCTCAGCCGTTAATTTTCATAAGGAAAGTATATACTTTCGAACGTTGAACCATCTGGCAGAAAGGTATTCGGTGCTGACGATAGCTAACAAGCTTGAAACTAGTACATCGTTCCTGTGTCAGTGTTGAACAAAAAGGTGACGTGCTTGCCTGAACACTGTACGGCATAAATAAGGCTGTCCGTTTGTTTACAAACGAACAAAGCGAACATTATAATAAATGTTCGGAAAACTGTTACGTACATATATATGTGTGTGCCTGTATGTGTATATATATATATATATATATATATATATATATATATATATATATATATATATATATATACATGCTACTGTACGTCTGTATACATATATGTATGTACGTATACATACATACTTACATTTAAGTAAGTGCCGAACTAAGAGTGAGAAATGAAATTTCGTTTCATTCTATTCCATTTATCGTTTTCGGTGCGCCTGGCCGACTGAACTCACTTGATATGCAAATTAGGCTGCTCAGCCGTTAATTTTCATAAGGAAAGTATATACTTTCGAACGTTGAACCATCTGGCAGAAAGGTATTCGGTGCTGACGATAGCTAACAAGCTTGAAACTAGTACATCGTTCCTGTGTCAGTGTTGAACAATAAGGTGACGTGCTTGCCTGAACACTGTACGGCATAAATCAGGCTGTCCGTTTGTTTACAAACGAACAAAGCGAACATTATAATAAATGTTCGGAAAACTGATACGTACATATATATATGTGTGCCTGTATGTATATATATATATATATATATATATATATATATATATATATATATATATATATACATGCTACTGTACGTCTGTATACATATGTATGTACGTATAAATACATACTTACATTTAAATAAGTGCCGTACTAAGAGTGAGATATGAAATTTCGTTTCATTATATTCCATTTATCGTTTTCGGTGCGCCTGGCCGACTGAACTCACTCGATATGCAAATTAGGCTGCTCAGCCGTTAATTTTCATAAGGAAAGTATATACTTTCGAACTTTCAACCATCTGGTAGAAAGGTATACGGTGCTGACGATAACTAACAAGCTTGAAACTAGTACATCGTTCCTGTGTCAGTGTTGAACAAAAAGGTGACGTGGTTGCCTGAACACTGTACGGCGTAAATCAGGCTTTCCGTTTATTTACAAACGAACAAAGCGAACATTATAATAAATGTTCGGTAAACTGATACGTATATATATATATATGTGTGCCTGTATGTATATATATATATATATTTATATATATTGTTATACTTTGGGAGGGTCATGTTGCCAATAAGAAACACACGCACCAGTTGCTTTCACTTCAACTTATTATATATTTATAAATTTATAAATTTACAAATCTACAAACTTATAAATTTCTGGTTGGTTGGTTGGTTCCACAACCAGATATTTGTTTATATATAGTCATAGTCCTTTCGTCACACACTCTGTGACCTCTTCAGTGACTGGGGATTCCTTTCTTTGTTTCTGTGCCTTTCCTTTATTCTGTCCTACGCCATTTTGTTTCTGTGTGTGTGTTGTGTGCTCAGTTTGCGCATGCCCCACATCCGGGTGTCTGTGTGTGTTTGTGTTCATTTATCTATTTGTTTATTTATTTATTTATTTATTTATTTACATGTTGTTGGTTGGTTGTTTGTTCTATGTGTGTGTGTGTTTTCATTTTGTCCTTAATTGTAAGTTGTGATGTTGCTGTTCCACTCATATTTTCTATTTAATTTTGGTTGTAATTCTTTTATGCTTACTGCCTCTGTAATTTGCCTAAACATTGCATCTTTTCTGTGTGTGGATTCTATTTTTATTTCTATGTTCTCTAATTTACCCTTGTGTTCTATCTTAGCATGTTGGTAGAGCACAGATGATTCTTTATTATCTTGAACGTCTCGCCAGTGTTAATTTATTCGTTCCCCTATACTACGAGCTGTCTCACCTATGTACACTATATGTTTGTTTCTACATTGTCCTTCAGTACATCTTATGCTATACACTACATTTCTAGTTTTACAGTTAATATGTGGGCTTATTTTACAGGTTATACATTTCTTATCTATACATGAGGGTCTTTGGAACGGGTATGTCTTGCTAATAAGTGTTTTTACGGGGGTACGTGGTCTTTCTACTATCTTAATATTGAGTTTATGTTTATTTAGGGCCCTTCTAAATTTGTTGGCTAGTTCGCCTCTAGGGGTTGTATTGATGAACATTACACTCTGGTATTTATTGCTATTATACCATGAGTTTATTCTATTGGCCTTGTTCCTAGTTCTTTCTATTCTATTCCAAAATTTGCTCCTATACAAGGGGCAGGTCCCATTTACGTCATTATTTACCATTTTTTCCCATTTGGTTCTGGCACCTCTATACACTCTGATTCTATCTCTCTGATTGTAGCCAGAGAACTGCATACGGTGGATGAAGTTTTGTATGTGTCTCTCTAGTTCTTCGGGGTTGCACATGCGGGACACATTTCTCATCACGCGTACCAAATCCGCAATCAGTATGTTGATTTTGGTATGGTCCGAAATGGCCGAGTTTCGGTGGATCAGATGTTTGGAAGTCATGGGTTTGGCATAATGGGAATGGAGGATTTGTTTTTTCAACACACGATTTCAGATAAAGAATCTTGCTAAACAAATTCAGAAACGAAATATTTATATATATATATATATATTTATATATATATATATATATATATATATATATATATATATATATATATATATATATACATGCTACTGTACGACTGTATACATATATGTATGTACGTATAAATACATACTTACATTTAAATAAGTGCCGTCCTAAGAGTGAGAAATGAAATTTCGTTTCATTCTATTCCATTTATCGTTTTCGGTGCGCCTGGCCGACTGAACTCACTCGATATGCAAATTAGGGTTCTCAGCCGTTAATTTTCATAGGGAAAGTATATACTTTCGAACGTTCAACCATCTGGCAGAAAGGTATACGGTGCTGACGATAGCTAACAAGCTTGAAACTAGTACATCGTTCCTGTGTCAGTGTTGAACAAAAAGGTGACGTGGTTGCCTGATCACTGCACGGCGAAAATCAGGCTGTCCGTTTGTTTACAAACGAACAAAGCGAACATTATAATAAATGTTCGGTAAACTGATACGTACATATATATATGTGTGCCTGTATGTATATATATATATATATATATATACATGCTACTGTACGTCTGTATACATATATGTATGTACGTATACATACATACTTACATTTAAGTAAGTGCCGTACTAAGAGTGAGATATGAAATATCGTTTCATTCTATTCCATTTATCGATTTCGCTGCGCCTGGCCGACTGAACTCACTCGATATGCAAATTAGGCTGCTCAGCCGTTAATTTTCATAAGGAAAGTATATACTTTCGAACGTTCAACCATCTGGTAGAAAGGTATACGGTGCTGACGATAGCTAACAAGCTTGAAACTAGTACATGGTTCCTGTGTCAGAGTTGAACAAAAAGGTGACGTGGTTGCCTGAAAACTGTACGGCGTAAATCAGGCTGTCCGTTTGTTTACAAACGAACAAAGCGAACATTATAATAAATGTTCGGTAAACTGATACGGACATATATATATATGTGTGCCTGTATATATATATATATATATATATATATATATATATATATATATATATATATATACATGCTACTGTACATCTGTATACATATATGTATGTACGTATACATACATACTTACATTTAAGTAAGTGCCGTACTAAGAGTGAGATATAAAATTTCGTTTCATTCTATTCCATTTATCGTTTTCGGTGCGCCTGGCCGACTGAACTCACTCGATATGCAAATTAGGCTTCACAGCCGTTAATTTTCATACGGAAAGTAAATACTTTCGAACGTTCAACCATCTGGCAGAAAGGTATACGGTGCTGACGATAGATAACAAGCTTGAAACTAGTACATCGTTCCTGTGTCAGTGTTGAACAAAAAGGTGACGTGGTTGCCTGAACACTGTACGGCTTAAATCAGGCTGTCCGTTTGTTTGCAAACGAACAAAGCGAACATTATAATAAATGTTCGGTAAACTGATACGTACATATACATATGTGTGCCTGTATATATATATATATATATATATATATATATATATATATATATATATATATATATATATATATATATATATATACATGCTACTGTACGTCTGTATACATATATGTATGTTCGTATACATACATACTTACATATATATATATATATAAATATATACATATATACATATATGTATCAGAAGGCGTGTGGCTGAGTGGTTAGAGAATTGATTCGCAATCGTAAGATTGTGAGTTCGATTCCTAAACCAGGCGATGCGTTATGTCCTTGAGGAAGACACTTTATTTCACTTCGCTCCTTCTACCTGGATTTGCGACCGATAGATAGTATTAGCAATTGAAAGACCAACGTAAACATTCTTTCCTCACTCCGATTTCACGGAAGTCGATCGACATGAATAAATGTATATATATATATATATATATATATATATATATACATATGTATATATATATATATATATATATACATATATATATATATATATATATATATATACATATATGCATATATATGTATATATATATATATATATGCATATATATGTATATATATATATATATATGCATATATATGTATATATATATATATATATATATATATATATGTATATATGCATATATATGTATATATATATATATATATATATATATATATATATATATATATGCATATATAATCAAGGTTTAGCAAATAAGAAATAGTTTCAAAATAAATTTTAAAAAATTTACTTTACCTACTATGGTTACCTTTACCGAATCGGTTTCGAGTCTCAAAAATAAACGGACAGTCCATACGGCCTTCGTTGCAAAGATAAACTCTCATCAGAAGGGTCTTTTCACTCGGAGAATATAAAATTCCCGAGTTCAAATTACGAACTGGCGCTATTCAAAATTGTTCCCGAGATGAGAATAAATGAAGTGGAAGCAATTCTTTCAAGTGCCGTGTGTAAATATAGAGGCAGAGGCAGGGAGGCCAGTCTGCTCCCGCTATAACTAGCAGCTGTCAGAACAACCAAATTTTTTTCTTAACCATGAGGAGGATAATAATAAAGTAAATGTTCCTACACGCACAAGGCGCTTATGGACATATGTATTGTCCAACCCTATGCCAATGTGGTTCAATGGCAGGTTAATAAATTAACGAGCCAGAACGTATATAATCAAGGATTAGCAAATAAGAAAAGTTTTCAAAATAAATTTTAAAAAATTAACTTTACCTACTATGGTTAACTTTACCGAATCGGTTTATATATATGTATATATATATATACATATTTATATATATACATATGTATATATATATACATAGTTATATATATACATATTTATATATATACATATGTATATAAATATACATATTTATATATATACATATGTATATATATATACATATTTATATATATATATATATATATATATATATATATATATATATATATATATATATATATACACAACAAAGGAATTGTGGTAAGGAACCAGGTGGACCATAACGCACCAGAGTACTCAATACTTAGGGTAGTAGATTGGGAAATAGGAAAAAGTATGACCCCGACGGCAGAGCTCAAGCCGTTTCGACGGCTATTTCTGGACTAAATTAGAATTTTTAGACTGGTGGATAAATAGCCGAACTTGTCAAGAGCGTACTTCCTGTAAGTAGGTGTAAACTAAAAGTGCTTGTGTTTGAATACATACAAATTAAATTTCATTGAAATCGAAAGATTTAAAAAAAAATATGAAAAACATTGTCATATATTTTGTAGACTGTACAATTATTTAAGAATTAAGAATTCTACTCAAACAACCCTGAATATCTGTTTGTAAAGTCTTCCATTTTTCCATAAAGAAAGGCGTAGATTTGCATATTTCCACAATATTGCGCCATTGATGATTAAACTGTGAATAATTGTATGCCCTAACTCTTAAAGGTCTCATTTAATGCATGATTTATGAGTTTAAAAAAACTTTCTGAATTTTTGCAGCCTTGGAGTAACTCTTAATGGATCTATTATTGTGGTGATATCAAATTTCATAGAAATCGGACGAATTCTGAAAATATCGATTTTTGCCTCTGGGGGTCCGATTATCGATTCCTTGACAATTTAATGTAGCGCACGTTCATCCCCGCCGGATCCAAATACACACCTGCGTCGAGTTTCATCGAAATCGGACGATTTTTGGCTTCTGAGGGCCCGATTATCGATGTTTCAAAAATTTCAAATAGCCTATTTCAATCGATGGGTCGAGTTTTATATATGTGTCAATGTCAAGTAAATCTGATGAACGGTGTAGCCTACAAGTTCGGGACACCAAACAAACAACGCCCAACTTCACTTTATATATATATATATATATATATATATATATATATATATATATATATAAATTCAGCGAGAAACGTATTTCGGCTGGTAGAAAAGGCGAAACATAACGCAAAATCGTAGATATGGTGGCAAGCGCTCCAATAGTTAAGAAAACTAGAGCTAAACAATATGTTAAAACGCCATACAAACTGAAAAAGTGGTCAATAATGCATTAACCACCTAAGCCAAAAAGCCATATATGTATATATATATATATATATATATATATATATATATATAGTAATAATAATAAATTTGAAGACTAAAATCCAAAGAGGGCTCGATAAGTATAAATATATATCAAATATATAAGGACCGTAGAGCAAATATTTATTAAAATAACAGATTAAAGTTTAAGCAAAGAATCGCTGCTTTCACCCTTAACGGGATATTCTGGAACTAACAAAGTCAATCTGTAAACGCAGAAGTGGATATTTCAAAAAACGTTGCAACGGGAGGAAGACAGGAAGACGATACTTTGGTTCGTGGAAACGTTCGCTGGCAAAGAACGGGAAAAACGAATATAATACGTCATTAATAGGAGCGGTGAAAAACAATTACGCGCAAAGACAGAACCACGTTTATGGTATAAAAGAGGTCGTAGACTAATGTTCTCTTAGGTGGTTCATAGAGACGTTCTCTGGCAATGAACGAAAAAAACCGAAGATAATACGTCATATATGGACCGTGGAGAACAAGAGCACGAACAGACAAAACCACGTAAATGGTATAGCAGAAGTTGTAGACTAAAATTCTAACTAGGAGACCGAATGAATCTCCACTACAGAATTAAGAACAAAGTAAATAAATACAATACAGAAGTAATAGAAATAAATAAATACATACACGCAAACAAATACGTACATACACAAGCATACGCAGAACACTTACCATCGGTATACAACACCACGCACATATATATTTATTTGCATACACGCATACACACACACATGTGTGTGTGTGTATGCGTGTATGCAAATAAATATATAATTATATAAAGGTATATAAATAAATAAATACGTATATAACAAGCGCACACACATACCTACATGTAAATACACGAATGTTCGGAGACGTAAGTCAACCAAATCATGAAGTACACATATACGAACCTGCATACTCACGCAGACGCAAAACTCCCGTATACACATAGCCAAACCATGTGTACCAGAATATATAAAATTATACGCCATAACATAAACAACCAAATATACGTACAAACTATTGCCCCCTATCCGGGAAATGCCTCTCTAGTAACATTGTCTACAAATGTAAGGTTGTAACACCCACGTCCCGTAGGGCCTACATAGGGTTAGCCGCCAATAGATACAAGCAGCGTCTTTACATGCATACCCGTTCTTTTCGTTACCCTCTAAGAAGGAATATGACGTCACTTTCAGCTTATATCTGGAGTCTAAAAGACAACCACACCCAATATAAGTTACACTGGGAGATCCTAGCTAGGGCTAGATCGTATAACGGAAATAAAATAACATGTAACCTCTGCGCCGATGAGGCCCTGGAAATACTCTACGCCACAGACCACATCTTAAACAAAAAATCTGAAGCAATTTCGGCTTGTAAACATAAATTGCACAAAACTTTCCTGTATTACAGCCCCACGTTATACCCTAACGGATAGTACGATTTATACGTGGATATTTTACGTCTTGATGTGGGAGCTAAGTATGTTTTGTTTATACCATTACTTATTTGCATAGATAAGTATAGCTTACCAGTATGTTTTGTGAAGATACGTATACCTTCTCGTACGTATATTTGATTGTTTATGTTATTGCGTATAATTTTATATATTCTGGTACATATGGTTTGGCTATGTGTATACGGGAGTTTTGCGTCTGCGTGAGTATGCAGGTTCGTACGTATGTAGGGTGTGTGTATATGTGTACTTCATGTTTTGGTTGACTTACGTCTCCGAACATTCGTGTATTTACATGTAGGTATGTGTGTGCGCTTGTTATATACGTATTTATTTATATACGTTTATATAATTATTTATTTATTTGTATACACGCATACACACACACACATATTTATATGTGCGTGGTTTTGTATACCGATGGTAAGTGTTCTGCGTATGCTTGTGTATGTACGTATTTGTTTACGTGTATGTATTTATTTATTTCTATTGCTTCTGTATTGTATTTATTTACTTTGTTCTTAATTCTGTAGCGGAGATTCATTCGGTCTCCTAGTTAAAATTTTAGTCTACGAATTCTGCTATACCATTTACGTGGTTTTGTCTTTTCGTGCTCTTGTTCTCCACGCTCCATATATGACGTATTATCTTCGTTTTTTTCGTTCATTGCCAGAGAACGTCTCTATGAACCACCTAAGAGAACATTAGTCTACGACCTCTTTTATACCATAAACGTGGTTCTGTCTTTGCGCGTAATTGTTTTTCACCGCTCCTATTAATGATGTATTATATTCGTTTTTTCCCGTTCCTTGCCAGGGAACGTTTCCAGGAACCAAAGTATTGTCTTCCTGTCTTCCTCCCGCTGCAACGTTTTTTGAAATATACACTTCTGCGTTTACAGATTGACTGTGTTAGTTTCAGAAGATCCCGTTAAGGGTGAAAGCAGCGATTCTTTGCTTAAACTTTAATCTGTTATTTTAATAATTATGTATATATATATAAATGTAAGTATGTATGTATACGTACATACATATATGTATACAGACGTATAGTAGCATGCATATATATATATATATATATATATATATATATATATATATATATATATATATACATATATACATATATATATATATATATATACATATATACATATATACATATATATATATATATATATATATACATACAGGTACACATACATATATGCACGCATCAGTTTAGCGGACGCTTATTATAACGCCTCTTTGTTCGTTTGTAAACAAACTGAACAGCCTAAACCATACGGTGTTAAGGCAACCACGTCACCTTTTTGTTCAACACGGACACAGGAACGATGTACTAGTTTCAAGGTTGTTAGCTATCATCAGCACCGTATACCCATCTGCCAGATAGTTGAACGTTCGCAAGTATATACTTTCCTTATGAAAATTAACGGCTAAGCAGCCTAATCTGCATATTGAGTGAGTTAAATCGGCCAGGCATACCGAAAACGATAAGTTGAAAAAAATGAAAACGAAATTTCATTTCTCACTCTTACGATGGCACTTACTTAAATGTAAGTATGTATGTATACGTACATACATATATGTATACAGACGTACAGTAGCATGCATATAATATATATATATATATATATATATATATATATATATATATATAACTGATGCGTGCATATATGTATGTGTACCTGTATGTATATATGTATATATATATATATATATATATATATATATATATATATATATATATATATATATATATATATGCATGCTACTGTACGTCTGTATACATATATGTATGTACGTATACATACATACTTACATTTAAGTAAGTGCCATACTAAGAGTGAGAAATGAAATTTCGTTTTCATTTTTTTCAACTTATATATATATATATATATATATATATATATATATATATATATATAAATATATAGGCTAGAGGACTTCAAAGCTTCGACCGTGCTAAGGTAAACAACCATTTTTCTTTCGCCGTGAAATCACTAGCCAATATGTAACACAACAATTTAACCACGGCCTGGCAAACGCTTCTCTCAGCCTGTAGTCCGTGTCTTTCTGGAATCTTAATACGTTTGTTTAATTTCTCTTGGTATGCCAGCTCAACCTCTGTTAATAAATAATTTAAAACCAAGCTAAAAGTCGTTGTCGATATTCCTATTATATCTTTCTACCAAACCTGGTTCCTCGTGGCAACATTACAACTTCTGAAATATACTTTTCCGCTAAATTGGAATTTACATCTTCAACCAAATTGGTGACTTATATTCAACAAAGAGAAACATTACTTTCCTTTAGACCCATCGAAAAATCGGATATAGGTAGAATTAGCAAGTATATACTAGATAGAATAATACCACAAATTAAAGACAAACTAATAATTAAGCTTTGGGGTAACACTAACGAAGCAATAGATTGGTTTAGCAAATTAGACAATAAAGAAACATCCGACCTCATACAGTTTGACATAAATGACTACTACTCCTCTATTTCCCCAGTCACCCTAAATAAGGCACTAACCTTTGCACAGAAAAACTCGGACCTATCCTCTGATGAAATTAGAATAATACTAGCTGCTAGAAGAACTCTCATTAGGTTCGATAATAGTTACTGGGAAAGAAAAAACAGAGAGAAAATCTTTGATATCACTATGAGATCTAACGACTCAGCTCAAGTAACAGACATGGTTGGAATATATATATATAGCACATATCTTACATAAGGAATTTGATAACCTCCAGGGAGGAATTTATAGAGACGATACACTACTTTTAGCTAAGCACTTTAATAATCAAAACTTGGAAAGATTACGTAAAAAGATTAGAACCCTCTTCAATAGACTAGGCTTAAGCATCACTTTCGAACTCAATTCTAAAAAAGCTAACTTCTTGGATATATCACTCAACCTAAACACAGGACTAATAGAGTCCTTCCATAAAAATAACGAAAATGTAGCATACATTAGTTATAACTCAAAACACCCTCGCTCGATAATTAACTCCATAGCACATAGTATATGCCTTAGCATTTCACGCTTATCTTCTAACCTAGAGAGATTTAATGAACACACAAACTACTACAACATAGCTTTACTTATGGCAGATCACAAAGAGAGGCACAAATACACACTTAACAACAATAACAGCACCCACACCTATAGAAATAACAAATATAGGACTAAACATAGAAATAGACAACGCGCACCAGAAATAAATGAACCGATTACTAATTTAAGGTCCCCTAGGAACTATAGATAATCCAGAGATTGGAAATACTTATGGTTCAATCCAATATGTAACTCCTCTATACAAACCAGACTACCTTCTACATTCTTTAAATTAATTGACAAGCACTTCACAAATCCCATAACATCTTTAATAGAAATACTATCAAACTATCTTACTCTACTGCAACCAACGTAGAATCACACATATATAAAATTAACTATAAAAGAATCTCTAATGAAAATAACCTACAAACAAACACCATAACACCATATACAAAACACAAACGCATAACAACATCGCAACCACACACACGTCAGAACGCATCACAACAGAACATCAACAA
The DNA here is from genome assembly GCA_964016885.1 of Eledone cirrhosa. Classification (NCBI taxonomy): domain Eukaryota; kingdom Metazoa; phylum Mollusca; class Cephalopoda; order Octopoda; family Eledonidae; genus Eledone; species Eledone cirrhosa. Next base: position 194,116,395 of record OZ024740.1, read on the forward strand.
ATCCAAATCTCAGCCCATACATAACAACATATAAAACCGTATCGATGAACCGGCACACAGGAAGGCCTCAAAATGTAACTGTCACTTACCGGATAAGTGCCCACTACAAAATAGATGCCTGGAGTCAAATATAGTGTACCTGTGTACTATAAATTCAGGCAACTTAGCATGGCACTACATAGATTCTACGGCGGGGGAGTTAAAAAAAAAGACGGTACGTCCACAGATACTCTATAAAGAACTGTAAACTAACGAACACAACAACGCTTGCCAATAAAATATGGCAGCTTAAAGATACACACCAGGAATAGTGGATTAGCTGGTCGAAACTGTCAGGGGCAAAGGCCTACAAAAATGGAATATCCCATTGCCGACTTTGCAATATGGAGTTGCTCCATATTTTAAAATATGACAAAATGCTGCTTAACAGCAAAATAGAACGGTCAATTTGCTGTAGGCATAAAGCAGCTACTAAATTCAAACTGTACCGCCTGAGTCTATTATAATAACCCATTATTATTATTATTATTATTATTAACTGTCGAGGTTGACTTTGCCTTTCATCCTTACGGGGTCGATAAAATAAAGTACCAGTAATGCACTGGGTATTTGCTGGCCTTGTGCCTAAAGTAGAAACAATTATTATTAACTGTCAATAAAACAACTAATCACTGAATCAACATCATAACCTCCTAACTTTTCTTTCTTTCACTCTCTTTCCCTAAATCTATTTCACCTCTTCCATTATATCTTATCGTGTTCTCTTCACTTCTAACATAACTTCCAATTTATTAATTTATTAATTTAACCAATACATATATGTATATATTTAGAATTTTCATGTTTACACCATCACATCTTTATATTTTAACCACCACCACCACCACAACTGTTTTCAACAATTATATTATGTTCACTTTTCTTCACACGTATAATTTTTTTAATTTATTTTTCATCATCTTCATTCTAACTTATTTATTATTATTGATTTATTATTTTTATTTTTATATATCTTTTTTCTTTTTCTCTTTTCTCTTTTCTCCTTTTTTCTTTTTCTCTCTCTTTTTTCTTTTTTCTTTTTCTTTCTCTATTACTGATGTTGTGATTTGAATTTCCCTCGTATATTACAAACGCCGTGTATAATTTTAATCAGTTTTTCAGATGATTTGACTAAGCATACATTGTATTTAAAATTGAGTGACACAACTTCAAGTGATTAGCAATTTTTAGGCAACTTAATCACTGAAATAATTGTTAATACTGTAAATAAAACGCTTTTTTCACTGTTGACCATGTTATTCTTCACTCTTTCACTATATACACATATATATATAATATGTAGAAAAGATAACACACGAGAGAGTGTGTGTGTGTGTTTATCAATATACAGGGAAAACCACCAGTGTAAGGAACATATAAACTACAAAAGGTGGGTGAGGTAGACGCATAATAATTAAAAATATAAATCAAAATGAATTTACCTACCTCTATAACTATATACATCACACACGTACAAACTCAAAGAAATTTGTTTAGACAAAAGATTAGTGAATGGAATGAAAACACTCAGGTTCATCAGCGTGTGTTAAGTGAATACATTCCAGACAACTCTAAGAAAACCTTAAGATGACTGCCTTGCAACACGTACTAAGAGTGAGAAAAGAAATTTCGTTTTCATTTTATTACAACTTATCGTTTTCGGTACGCCTGGCCGACATAACTCAATCGATATGCAAATTAGGCTGCTCAGCCGTTAATTTTCATAAGGAAAGTATATACTTTCGAACGTTCAACCATCTGGCAGAAGGGTATACGGTGCTGATGATAGCTAACAAGCTTGAAACTAGTACATCGTTCCTGTTTCAGTGTTGAACAAAAAGGTGATGTGGTTGCCTTAACACCGTACGGCATAAATTCAGGCTGTTCAGTTTGTTTACAAACGAATAAAGCCGGCGTTATAATAAGCGTCCGCTAAACTGATACGTACATATATGTATGTGTACCTGTATGTAAATATATATAGATATATATATATATATATATGCATGCTACTGTACGTCTGTATACATATATGTATGTACGTATACATACATACTTACATTTAAGTAAGTGCCGTACTAAGAGTGAGAAATGAAATTTCGTTTTCATTTTATTACAACTTATATATATATATCTATATATATATATATATAGTAATAATAATAAATTTGAAGACTAAAATCCAAAGTGGGCTCGATAAGGATAAATATATATCAGATATATAAGTACCGTAGAGCAAATCTTTATTAAAATAACAGATTAAATTTTAAGCAAAGAATCGCTGCTTTCACCCGATTCTCTGCTTAAACTTTAATCTGTTATTTTAATATATATATATATATATATATATATATATATATATATATAAATATATATATATATGTGTGTGTATGTGTGTGTGCGTGTGTATATATATACATATATATATGTATATGTGTGTATGTATGTATGTGTGTATGTATACATATATACCTCTGTGTATATATGTATGTATGTATAATTATGTGCATATATATGTGTGTGTGTATATATATATATATATATATTTATGTATCTATATATATATATATTGTTTCTACTTTTGGCACAAGGCCAGCAATTATACCAGTGTATTACTGGTACTTAATTTTATCGATCACTAAGGATGAAAGGCAAAGTTAACCTCGGCGGGATTTGAACTCAGATCATAAAGGGCTGTAACTCTTTGCTGTAAAACATGACGTCCGACCCTCTACCGATACTGCCAATCTACCGCCCTTATGTATATATATATATATATATATATATATATATATATATATATATATATATATATATATATATATATATATATATATATATATATATATATATATATATATATATATATATATATATATATATATATATATATATATATATATATATATATATATATATATATATATATATATATATATATATATATATATATATATATATATATATATATATATATATATATATATATATATATATATATATATATATATATATAGAGAAGTGGTTACACAACAGTTAGTTCACCATACCGAGAACAATTGTTTCACCATAGCGGACCCTCAGCTTGTAAATCCGTATATACACATACATATATATATATATATATATATATATAACGTGTGGCTGTGTATGTATATGTATGTGTATGTATGTGTGTGTATATGTATATATAGATATACATCTATATATATGTATGTATATCTATATATATATAGAGTGTCTGTGTATGTGTGTGTGTATATATATATATATATATATATATATATATATACTAGCAAACATACCCGGCGTTGCCCGGGTGTATGTCTACCATTAGTAAATAATTTTTTTAAAGAGAAAACAACGTAGCACGAACCCCCATAAACATTTATATTTAACCATAAGCAGTATGTGTTGTTCGATGTAAAGACGGTAACATGTTATGGCATATGAAAGGCGAATGAGTATAAAAGTGTGATGTTGACGCGGTGAAGCTCCAAACGCGAACTATGCCAGAAGGAAGTCAGCAGCCCAAAAGTGAGTCACGTGGAATTTATGACAATAATGTGGGATCTTTGGCAATTCAGGGACAGAAGTCGTTTTGGGATGACGGAGATAATGTATGACGACTTTGAGTGAAAATTACCAATGAGGTGGGTGCCATACGTTTGCTACAGTAGAAACATGTAGATTTCTCGTTATGCATTGCATATATGTATGCATTCTAATGATTTATGTAGTTTGAAATGCTTACCATTCTGTATAGTTGTAGATGCCAATAGAAACTGACGTTGATTTCCTTAGACTGATTGCAGTGACACAGACCAAACATGAAGTACGCTCAATATTCCTCAACACAAATTCTGCACCAACCTCGATTGCAAAAGTAACAGAGAATAACGAATAGCGATTATTACGCCAAAAGAAAAATACTGAAGCAACTTCTATTGCACGAGATGCAGAAAACGAAACACAACGTTCGATGCGACAGCAAATAAATGCTGAGGCAACTGCTGCTGCTTGAGGTGCAGAAAACGATTCTCTACCCTCACTGCGACAGAAAGCAAATATTGAGGCAACGTCTGTTGCAGGAGATGCAGAGAACGAACCACAGCGTTCATTACGGCGGCATAGAAATGCTGAGGCAACTTCCGCAGATCGAGCTGCATCAACCGAAACAAAGTGTCAACTGTGGCAGCGAAGAACTGTGAGTCAATGTCTGCTGCACGCGCTGGCGAATCCATGGAAAACTGGCTCAATCAACCAGAGGGGAACGTGCATTTCAATACCGCGCAGCTCAAAGTGGTCACAACGTTTACAGTCGAAAAGTATGGTGTTATGAATTTCAAAAAGGCAGTATGTCTACAATTTGGTAATTATTGAAAGCAGCGAGGTATTTGATTGTTAGAAGCCGGTTTGTGTCGCAGTGTTGATTACAGAACTTCTTGGTACACAATGTTTGTGGTTTTACCGTTTGGAGCAAATGCATAAAGGTTTCTTTTGCTTCCCACTCTGGAACATACAACGTATAGCTGATTGTGAGAAAAGCATGGCTCTTCTAGGTTTATTCCCGCGACGGAAAATGTTTGCCCCTGAGACTTATTTATCGTGATAGCGAAACTACAACGAACTGGAAACTGGAGCCTCCTAAATGAAAAGGGAATCTCTGATGTTGACGGACAAAGAGGAATACTTGGGATAAAAACATTTTCCTCCCTTCCACATCCCGAGAGAATCGTCGCCTCGAGCAAGTTTGGCGTTAGTTTATTTACTGTAAGGCGGGTACCGTTGCAGAGTTTTGGTGGGTGTAAATTTCTCAAAAGCATAATTGGGCATCCTTGCTTAAGTTCCAATCGATGAGATGGCAACCCGGAGGGGTTCAATGAGTTAAGAAACTCAATTCGGTAGTTAATGGGATCTGTGACAGTATCGATGGACTTATATGTACACGAAGCTGTAGGAAGAGACTGAAGCAGTTGTCCGTTGATTGTGTAGACAATCTCATTTTTCGGAGACAGTATTGCCCGTTCGCACAGCCAGTTTGGATATTGGTAGTTAGTGCTCAACTCAGGGGATACTGCATCTGTCAAGTCATCAGAACTGTCGACTAAAGTGCAGACCGGTTCGAGGGAGATTTTTTCATCTTCATCAAGTGGCACTTTGCCGTTTGCGTGTGTCAATAGGTTGGTAGCAAACTCTGATGACACTTGGTCACCAAGCATCCGAGCACTCATGTTCGTAGAGAGCGTTAATGTTGTGACATAACACCAAAGGGGAGATGACTTTAAGCATGCTCGAATAGCATCATCCCTTGTTCCTTTGGGAATAACGGGGAGGGTTTGTCTAAAATCTCCGGATAAAAGGACAGTCACGCCTCCCATGGGATCCTTGGAGTCTCTTATGTCTCTTGAAATCCGGTCCAGTGCCTCCAAAGCTCCTTTATGAGCCATGGTACATTCGTCCCAAACTATAAGTTCACACCTTTTAAGAAGTTCTGCCTTTTCTGATCCTTTGGTAATATTACAGCAGGGTGTGTCATTTGCTGTCATATTGAGGGGGAGTTTGAAGGCTGAATGTGCTGTCCTGTCCCCAGGAAGCAAGGTTGCTGCAATAGCGGAAGACGCAACAGCAAGTGCTATGTGTCTGTGTTGTCGAACCTTGTCAAGGAGAAGCCGTATGACAAAAGTCTTCCCTGTGCCTCCAAGGGCGTCCAAGAAAAAGATTCCTCCCGTACGACGGTGGACAGTCAGCAATAGTGTTATATGCTCGTTCCTGTACCTGCAGCAGCATTGGTTCATGCTCAGTGACATATGTAGCCAAGCTGTCAGTGTTGTAGGATAGTTCCGCAAGTATTTCTGCGGAAATGACGTCGGAGCCTGTTCTGTTTGTTTGGGGCAGGCCATATGTCTGCAGTGCATTCCCACCCATTGCAGCAATCATATTTTCAATTTCAATAAGTGCTTTGTTGTATATTTCATCTGTGAAGCCTACTTTCATGTCAGGAAGTTGTAATTGTGCTTCATGTCTGAAGTCCTCAGAGAGGTCATCTCTGTACTTGAGCCACAAGAAGGAAGGATCGGGCAATTAACAAATGCACAGTAAGACAGCAAAAAGCTTCCTAAGGCTGTTTGGCATTTGTGAAACAACTGCTTCTGCCAAAGTGGCATCCCACTGAGCACCATCTTCCAGTAGTCCACGCCTGAGGCAGGCCTCTCTGTACGTGTTGAAAATTTGGCCATCAACAGTTCTTAGGTGTTGAAAACTGGTTGGTCCTCTTACGTCATGGACAAGCATACGCAGGTAGTAACATTCTTGGTAGATGGGGGGCACTGGGTAAACTCGCGCCAGGCAGCTGTCAAAGTTAAAATCTGAATGACCATCAACGCTTTCACCTTTGATTCTTGGCTTCCATGAATAGTTTTCCCATTTGTAGAAAGAGGGGACTTGGGGATACAGCAAAGTGCGAGCGAATGCGTCGCCTTGACATAGTTGAAAGAATGCAGTAAGAATTGTGTTCCTTGGTTGCAGACCCCTCAGAAAAGCTGTTTGTTTTGTATAGTATACTCTTTGGCCGTTTTCCAGGTGCACAGCAATGTATTGGACGGCAGGGTATCTTCTGTGCATTGAGAAACGGTAAATTCGCCAAAAGGCCTCGCTGGTACTTATATATCGTGCTGATTGGTACTATGCAACTTCATCCCGTTTGTTTTCTTCTTTAAGCCCGAACATGGCGGCATCCGGGCCCTTATGTATATACTTGCAGACATATTTGATTGATTTAATAGAGTTACACCATTCAACATTTATATGGGAGTTGAACGCCTTGAGTAGTAATGGTCAGTACGGTACAATCCATCGGTTGTCAATTTCATGTCTTCCAACCAGTGCTGTTAATCCTCCGTCCTCAGGGCATCTTCGTCTGCATGATGGGTATCCGTCATCAGCAGTTTGAGTTTCGCGAAGGAAGGCTCTTGGGTATTTTTTGGAGCAAATACCGTTGTTCAAACACGGAAGTTAGATTTGAAGCCACGTCCACAAGGACTGTGAACCATGTGCGCCGTAACCCTGTTAAATAGGGTTTTGTCAGTTTGCGGGTTTGGAAGCTCTGCGGATATAATCATGTCGATGTCGTCTACTCTGATTTTTTTCGACAACCAAATAAGAATGTGAGAATGGGTGAGTCCACGCTTCTGCCATTCAATAATGTACATGCAGTATTGCACACGTCCAAATGCCTGGCCCTTTGTGATAAGGTCCATTAGTTTGTATACTTTTAGCTCGAAGACTCTGGATGAGAGGTCATGGCGACCTCTGGGTTGTTGTCCGGGAAGGAGTTCATGGGCAATTTCTTGCCACGAAGGATTGCATATAAAAGTAATAAGTAGGTTTGGTTTGCCGTACTCGCGCACATACGTCATCGCGTCCTGGGTTCTACTGGGCTTGGCCTCAAACAGGAACATTCCAGGTGTACAACTCATGGTCATTTGAGACCAAAGGGAGACTTTGCCCTATATATATATACAGAGAGATATAGATATATATATACACATATATTCATATATATAAATATATATACACATATACATACATATAAATACATACATTATATATATATATATATATACATACATATAAATACATACAGTATATATATATATATATATACATACATATAAATACATACAGTATATATATATATATATATATATATACATACATATAAATACATACAGTATATATATATATATATATATATACATACATATAAATACATACATATATATATATACATACATATAAATACATACACACATATATATATATATATATATATATATATATATATATATATATTCATATAAATACATATATATACATACATATAAATACATACATTATATCCACACACTCATGCACGCAAATGCTCAAACGCACGGACAATCACGCACGCATGTGTGCACGTACACACACATATTAATAGATTTAACTCTTACTGGAGCGCTGCACGAACACACACACACGCGCGCACGCACGCACAGACGCACACATGTTAATTAGTTATAGCTTTCCTGCCTCTCTTTCACTG
>OZ024740.1:194132019-194134519 GCA_964016885.1 Eledone cirrhosa
TAATATCTAATACTTTACCAGTTTAAAATCCTTTTTCTCAAAGGCTTATATATATATTTCTTTACAAATATACCCATCTTTCTACCTTATTTCAATATTATTTATTATACATTATATAATACTAGTTACTCATTCTATATCATTACTATTTATCACTTTCCTCTCTTCCTTTTTTCTTTTAATTTCTAACCTCTAATCTGTACTTTTTCTTCATAAATACTTCTCAATTCTTATTATTACTCACCACAACATATCCACTCTTCCATCTTTCTTCATATCATTGGCCATAAAAATTATTATTACCTTTTAAATACTTTATACCATTTCCTTTAAAAATCCTTCGTAAACAGAAACATTTTTTTGACGTTAGATTATTCCTCCTCAGTTCATTATATTTTTCTCCCTTTCATGCTCGTGTGACTTTTACATATTACATATCACAATACATAAAAACAAATTTAAACCCTAACTAATCTCCTTTATTACATTATATTATTACCATTAGAAAATACTTCATATATATTTTGATGTTAGAGTCTTCTCTTCCTTAAACACTATTTTCTTCTTTGCTTTCTGCGCTCATTTGTAAATAAACTATTTACATATATTACGCATACATATGACATTACATAAAAAGACACTTAAACACTAACTAATTCCTCTAAATTCATAATTCATCCACTCTTCTAATTCTTTTCACCTTATATCCTTAATAACATTAATATTTTTATTTTAATAATACATATTAACAATTTCTTTTCATCGCACATATTATTAAACCCTTCAATATACAAACCTTAATTTAATATTATTCTTAATTTTGTTTCTCTTCATCAACTTTTTATTTTCAAATTCTTTTAAATTATGTATTATCTTGGAACGGCTTTTTACCCTCTCTCTGTGAAACAATATATATTTTTTCTCAGTTATAAAGGCTATCTCTCTCTTTCTATCACCCATCTCTTCTCCTATCTCATCCTTCCTTATTATACCCCTCCCCAACATTCTTTACTCTCATCTCCTCCTCTTTTTCACCCTTTCCACACCCCCCTTAATTTTTTTCCCAATATCACACATCAATCTTAAATTACTTTTCATATGTTGATTTAAAACTCCACTATTCAGAAGTGTTTTTTAACCTTCATATCATCTATCCCTATTTTATCTGACGAAAAGGCAAATGTCATCTCATGATGATATTTGTTTTTATAATGCGCATAATAAAATACATGGAACTCTTTAATCATCTTTTGATCTTATATTATATATATATATATATATATATATATGTGTGTAAGTATGTATGTATACGTACATACATATATGTATACAGACGTACAGTAGCATGTATATATATATATATATATATATATATATATATATATATATATATATAAATATATATATATATATATATACATACAGGCACACGTATATATATGTACGTATCAGTTTAGCGAATATTTATTATAATGTTCGCTTTGTTCGTTTGTAAACAAACGGACAGCCTGATTTATGCCGTACGGTGTTAAGGCAACCACGTCACCTTTTTGTTCAACACTGACACAGGAACGATGTACTAGTTTCAAGCTCGTTAGCTATCGTCAGCACCGTATACCCTTCTGCCAGATGGTTGAACGTTCGAAAGTATATACTTTCCTTATGAAAATTAACGGCTGAGCAGCCTAATTTGCATATCGAGTGAGTTCAGTCGGCCAGGCGCACCGAAAACAATAAGTTAGAATAGAATGAAACGAAATTTCATTTCTCACTCTTAGTACGGCACTTACTTAAATGTAAGTATGTATGTATACGTACATACATATATGTATACAGACGTACAGTAGCATGTATATATATATATATATATATATATATATATATATATATATATATATATATATATATATATACATACAGGCACACATATATATATGTACGTATCAGTTTAGCGAATATTTATTATAACATTCGCTTTGTTCGTTTGTAAACAAACGGACAGCCTGATTTACGCCGTACAGTGTTCAGGCAACCATGTCACCTTTTTGTTCAACACTGACATAGGAACGATGTACTAGTTTCAAGCTTGTTAGCTATCGTCAGCACCGTATACCCTTCTGCCAGATGGTTGGACGTTCGAAAGTATATACTTTCCTTATGAAAATTAACGGCCTAATTTGCATATCGAGTGAGTTCAGTATATGGGTATAAAAGTGTGTTTTTGCAAGTATGTGGGAGTAAGGGCTTCATATATATATATATATATATATATGTATGTGTGTGTGTGTGTGTGAGTGTGGGTGTGTGTGAACGTGCTTGTAGACCACTATAGGCATTGTTAGCTTCAGAGAACCTTAAAAAGAAGGAGTGGCACGCCCAGTTTGAATTTGTTTATATAATTCTTTCTGCCTTTGTTACTCTAAATATACCCTTTAAAGAATTCCCTTTTCTTTAAACCCATCTACCAACGTCCTCCACCCATCCCAATCACCACCCTCTC
>OZ024740.1:194139519-194147019 GCA_964016885.1 Eledone cirrhosa
AGCATAAGTTTGTGGTTTTCTTCGTAACTTTTATAGATGGTTCTCGTTTGTTGACAGGTATTGTTTTATAGCTGTCCTTGTATGGTCAAGGTAATTTATCAGGAATTCCACTCATATTCATAGGATTATTTTTTAATTATATCTTCCATGCATTAATTTTAACCAACACATGAACGTCTATTTTCTGTCAAAAAAATTACAAGTAGTTTTCATTCATATTTTGCCTAGCAATGCCGTTGTAATTATATTAGCGTTGCGAAGAGCCTTAATCACCTAATATCCTTGCAGAAGAATTTTGTCTTGCATATAAAGGAACTCTTACTTTGACTTGAGACTTTAATTAAAAAATAAAACAAGATATATTTCTTAATTATGTCAATATTATAGTAGTTTTACGAAGGTTATTAGGGTATTCCTCAGCCGTACGAGGAAGCCATAGTAAATATATTTTACTACCCCTTCTACTAAACAAATTGATCATTGACTTCTACATGGTAACAAAGATGTTTCTTAAACGGTATGTTTAAATATAAGTAGAAGCAATTAATCCTTTTTCTTTGTAAGCATTATTAAATGCAAGTGTTGCACTGCATAATATTGAATAAATATAGGACAGATCAATTCAACAATAATATATGAGGCTAAGTTAAATATTCAACATGATGAACATCCGTATAAATAGTTTCTTTGTAACATAATTGTTGCATTATATTAAGAGTTTAGTTCATTTCATAGAAACATTAATGAATAGCTAATTAGTTCTAGCATATAATCTCAATGAATCATTCTTGAAGACTGTATTTATTTCGGTTCCTACATGACAATATAGCTGAAATATTAACCTATTGGATCATTTTTCAAATGTTTAACCCAAATAAATTGTAACAAAATATGAGTCCCGCAACAAACCCATTCTTCCTTGTTCACATTACAAAACATATTTCTGCTTGCTTCGGCAGTACACGACGTGAATGGATACAATAGCAAGTATCGTGTCTTCTGCGCAGAACGACACGCAGATTTGAGTGATACTTATTTTGCTAGCCACTGACTGAAGAGGCCACTACGCCGTTCCTCAGCTCGTTAGTAGGAATAGTTATCGAGTATCCCTCAAATAGCTAACGTCTACCGGCGTACACTGCCTGGGAAAAGATTTTGAATGCTTTCGATCATGATTATGTTCGATCAAGACTAACCTCTGTCTAAACAACAATGACAACATAGATTTTTCAAAAGAATTTACACTCTATTTTTATCACATTACAAATCATAAAAGATTATTCATTCTCGCATATTTATTTGATTCAATCTAACATTAGCATTCCTCATATTTTGGAATGTATTGTATTAATTCGTCATCGGGTAACGTATGAGGGTTGATTCTAAAAACCATAGATTAACCCAAATTACTTCGATCATAAACATATATTCCGTTATATAATGGTTCGTCTATCTTTCATGAGGCTCTTATAAGAATAGTAAAATAATGATATAATTAGATTGGTCGTTAGAATTGTAATTACAATGTCGTTGCATTACCATCAAATAAATGAGACAGGGTAAATGACCGGCTGAGAGAGCAGCCACTCTACGTGACTGGTGTTTATGAAAGTTTCAAGCCAGTTTCCGATAAACAACCTGTCACGCCATATATGAAATTCTTTCACTTTTCCAATTAGAATGTGACAACATTTCCAATATTGATATCCTAAAATGCCTCCAAGAGAAATATTCTAATGGCCTAAAGACTGTTAAATCCTAACGCTATTAATGAAAGATTGTGATAAGTACGGATTTCCTGATACATCTGACTGCCAATACATCTACGGGAAATTCACGTGATAAACTTAGTTTCTGTGACTGATGGTGTGTGTGTGGTGTGTGCACGCTCATGCCCGTGTTGGCTTAGAATTTTTAATATTTTGTAGTTCCGTTGAATCATGTCCGTTTTCGCGGGGGTCGGCTTGTTTTGTTATTTAAATAATATAGAAAATAATGTCCACTTAAATTACTGGGGCTTAAATAATCGACTAAAAATCTTGAATGCTATGCCGGAAACCATAAACAACGCAAATCAATAATTAATATTTAATTTTATTGAATTTGTAAACGTGAATTCGACATAATTAAGCAGATGTAAGATCAATTCAACTGCGAAAATATTTCAATTCTGCGTGGATAATTGACTTTTTAAATTGATTATTCTGGAATTTAACAGTATTCACACAGCAGACACACCAATGAAATGACAATTCATTATATTTAAAGAATAACGTAATGCAATATATAAAATCACTTTAATAATTTAAACGTAAAAAACCCATTGCTGGAAGTATGCGTGTGTGCTCTATATTGTATGAATGTGATATTTTGTAAATACGAATATTGTTATGGGTATCTTTTTTTATATTTTAATTCATTTAATAACAATTCAATCTCGAAAGATATTAAATTCTATGTATATAGAATTCTTAAAACAACTATAGGGACTTTTATATTATATATACTCAAGTTTTATATTATATATACTCATGTATGTGCCTAAAGCGTGTATATTTATGTTTGGTTGTTCGCTTGTTTGTTTGCTAGTTTTTCCTTGTTTGTGTACAAATATGTATGGAGTGCAGAAATGATGGATAAATAGATTATAAATATATGTGTTGGTATTTAGATGTTGATTTTACTCATAACTAATATTTCATTTTCAAAACTGTCATTCTCATAAAGTATGAAATCTACTGGTATTTCGGTTTTCCATACATATGTTGCTTGCATACACAATCAGTTGATGAATTAATGTTAGAGAGAAATATATTTATTTCACGTAATATGTGATTCGTACAAAAACATATTTTACTGCTATTTCACCTATGTACAGAGTATACATTTTATTAAATAAAATTATAATAGTATTTTCCTGAAATATAATATAGCTTGCATTGTTTTCTATATTATTCGAATTCTATGAGTATTGTTAGATAGGTTTTCATATACTGAGATTTATAAATACGATTTGAATTTAACTTTCAGTCTTACCTATTTTGTAATAACCAGAAAAAATATATGCATGAAGAAAACTGCAGATAAACGAAGTTCAGAAGGAAAACATAACCATATATGTATATATATATATATATATATATATATATATATATATATATAGAGAGAGAGAGAGAGAGAGAGGGGGGGGGGGAGTAGTAACACAATAGTTTGTTCATCATACCGAGAACAATTGCTTCACCTTGTGCGGATCTTCAGCTCGGAATGGTAATGGTTATACGGAACAGGAAAAACAACCGTGTGAACGCGCATGCGCAGAAACTGTCACTTCACGCAAGCGATAGAAAACCACGGGCGAAAGGTGTAAGGGAGATAATTGCGAATGTCCGGAATAAATCGTTCGAGTTGATTGGAATATTAGAATGTTACGGTTATTCAATCCGGAGCTTCCAGACGTGTGGACAACGTGAGAAGATTTCATTTCTTGGATTTAGGCAATCGCTATTGCGTAATCTCCTTAGAATAGTTATCCTTTCTTCAATATAATCCACAAGACGGATTACCCCTTGCCTATGGCTTGGACTTAGTGATAGCTTTCCAATGTATGGAGTAGTCTATACCTGAGCATTTGAGGGACCATACATGGCTCACGAGCTTCGTGAAGATCGTTTGTCCGGGTACCTAAAGGTAGACTGATGGTTCACAAAGCGTTCCTTAAATCGGCCCTCCGCCATACCCACATAGGATTGGACCTCCTGTGGTTGATTTGGTCGGTTGGAAGTGATCACAGCTTCATAAAATACAGCAGGTGTGTTGCATTGGTATTGAAGGGGACAAGCTTTACGCTTTCGACAAGAGCATCCTGGTGGGGTGTCACTCTTAGGACTGTTGGTGATGTGGGACATCATATTCTTAGCGCAGGAGTACCCTAGTTTTACTCTGTGTCTGTTAAAGATGGAACGGTATTTGTGACCTATGGGAAAGTGTCTATCTAAGAGGGCCAAAACGTTTTTTCCTACATTAGTTTTAACGTTGAGTGAGAAGGGAACAGAGAACCAGATAGTTTGTCTATTGTTACGATTTCTTTTCTTATTGCTGTTGCTGTTAGCGGGGGAGTAAGTAATTGGTTGCGAGAAGGCGCTGTTAGCTAACGCCGTGGTGAAGTAGGGGGCCTCTCTGTCAAAGATTGCTTTATTAGAGGAGAGGTTAGAGATTCTAGTACTGATATTATTTACGAAGTTTCTAAAAACAGTAGCAGGGTTGCATGAATCCTTGTGTATGTAATTAAAATGTTCGTTTAGTTTATGGAAGGGTCTGACGGTATGTGTGCGAAAGTCTAAATTAATGTTTAAGAAATCTACGCTAGAGAGGTTGGTAGCTGCCGTTATTCTAAGTCCTAACTCATTAAAAGTAGAAATTAAATATTTTTAAAACCGGTTCAGGTCATGACTACTTTTATGTCTCAATAAGGTCAGACCATCGTCGCGGTATATTCACGTGTGGAAGTCCGGGAATCTAACACATAATGCATTTAAATTAAATTAACCAACCAAATCGCATACGTCGGCATTGTCGGACGATACTATGGAGAAGTCGAATAGGTCTGAAGTGGTTTACTTCTTTGTCCGGGCTATTCCGTTGTAGAAGACGAGGGTTTTCTGACAGTGTGCGACGATCTCCCTGTCCAAAGCATGGACGGTAGCGTAAGTGGTAGCAAATTCCAACGCTCTGTTTAACAGGGTTTCTGAGATCGACGGGTAAAAATGTCGAATTGCGTGAACTTCGCTATTTTGGAGTTGAAGGAGTTAAACCACTTAATGATTGAGTCGCTCTTCCCCCACTTTTATACTAAAACTTTTTCTTATTTGCCAAACCACCTTGATTATATATATATATATATATATATATATATATATAATCAAGGTGGTTTGGCAAATAAGAATAAGTTTTAGAATAAGTTTTAAAAAGTTCACTGTACCTGCTGCAATTACCCTTACCGTACGGTCTCAAAATAAATGGATAATCCATGCGGAAAATCCATTGAAAAGGAAGATCTCATCAGATGCTTCTTTTCACTCGGAGAATATAAAATTCCCGAGTTCAAATCACGATCTGGCGCTACTCAAAATTGTTCCCGTGATGAGAGTGTATGATAAAGAAGCAATTCTGTCTAGTGCCGTGTGCAAAGATAGAAGGCAAAGGCGGAAAGGTCAATCTACTACCACTAGAAATAGCAGCAGTTAAAACGACCAAAATGTTATCTCGACCAGGGGAGATAATAATAATAATAAAGTATGTATCCCTACATGCAAAATACATATAGGGACACATGTATTATCCAACGGTATGCAATGTTAATCGTTAACATCGTTAAAATGTTCTTATTTGCTAAACCTTGATTATATAAGTTCTGGCTCGTTAATTGATTAAACTACCATAGAACCACATTGGCATACGGTTGGATAACACATGTGTCCCTATAAGTATTTTTCATGTAGGGATACATAATTTATTATATATATATATATATATATATATATAGTTTTGCGAGGTTTTTTATATGAAATCGTGTGTCGAAACAAATATTGTTATACTTGGGGAGGGTCATATTTGTGTAATATTGCCAGAATTAATAACAGAACACACTCACTGTTTGGTTGGTTTTCGCTTTTCGCTGTCTTTTATATCGGTAATCTAACTTACTCGGTCCTCAATGTTGCCATTGACTGACCGACGGTCAAAAATAATACAGATACAATATAGACACAAACACATATATATAGTTTATCATAAATCTTTCGTTGCACATCTGCAACATCGTCAGTGGTGTTATATTTTCCTCCTGTTGTGTTGTATGTCTACGCAATTTTTATTCAGTCTGTCTATATATTTATTTATTTATTTATTTGCTTGTTTGTTTATTTTATTTCGTCTTCTTTGCGCATGCGTTTGCGTGTGTGTATAGTGTTATGTTTGCTGTGTGATGGGTGACTAGTGTGTGTTTATGTGCTTGTGTATGTATTATTTATTTATTTATCTTATTTTATTTACTTATTTATACTTCTCTTAGGTCAGTGTTGTTTGTTTGGGTGTTGTTGTTATTACATTCATTCTTTCTGTTTAGCTTTGGTCTTCTAATTTCTATTTCACTGGCCTCTCTTATTTTCCTATCTGCTGGGTCATTTCTATGTTTAGATATTATTCTAATTTCTATGTTGTCTATGTTACCGTCATGTTGTTGTCTAGCATGTTCGTATAGTACTGACCCGTTTTTTCGTCCTTTTAGTTCCCCCCAGTGTTGGTCTATCCTTTCACCTATGCTACGAGCTGTCTCACCTATGTATGTTGTTGTCATGTTTCTGCAAGTACCCTCTGTACATCTTATGCTATAGACTACGTTTCTAGTTTTACAGTTTATCCGGGGGTTCACCTTACATATGATACATTTCCTATTGGTACAGTGGGTCTTCTTAAAAGGGTAGGTTTTTGCTGATCAGGGATTTTATGGTGGTTCCTGGCTTTTCTACCACCTTTATTTTTAAGTGGGTCTTTCTCAGGGCCTGTCTACACTGGTTAGCTAATTTCCCTCCAGGCGTGGCGTCCACAAACATGACACTCTGGTATCTCTGGTTGTCGTACCATGAGGTGGCTTTCCCTATCTTATGTCTAGCCCTATCTAAGCTATTCCATGATTTGCTCCTGTATAATGGGCAAATTCCTTTCATGTCCAGTTCTATGAGGGTCTTATACTTTTCCATGGTTCCTTCGTATACTCTGATTCTGTCTCTTTGGTTGTAGCCAGAGAACTGCATGCGGTTGATAAAGTGTTGGATGTGTCTTTCCATTTCTGTTGGGTCACACATGCTGGACACATTCTTCATCACTCGTACCAAATCTGCGATCAGAATATTAAACTTAGCACTACTGGACATTGCTGAGTTTTTGAGTATCAGGTATTTGGAGGCCATGGGTTTAGCATAGTGTGAGTGGAGAATTTGGGCTCTCTCGTATATAGTGTTAATCCAGAGTTCTGTGTCTAATACAGGTAGTCTATTGTTAGGGTGTTTGGAAGGGAAGTCGATAGTTACAGTTATACTCTGGTGTATGGAATTAGCTATCTGCTGGATGCTTTCTATCGTGCTACGTTCTAAATCAAACTTGTTAGTGCTCTCTAGTGGGGGTGTTCTTATAACTATATTGATATCGTCTACATAACGAGAGTACATGATGAGGTCTATGGAGCTTTCATTAAGGAGATCTTTAAGTCTCCTTTCCCACCATACCATGAAAAGGTTGGCAACATCACCAGCTATGCTGACGCCGATGGCTGCTCCCTCATTTTGGGTGTAGATTTTCTCGTTGAACTTAAATATGTGGCCCTTTAGGGTAGTTTTGATACTAGCCCCTATTGCATGTGCAACCATTTTTCTTACCTGATCATTGTTTTGGGGGGTCCTTATAGCTTTGGTCCACCCAGTCCACCTTCCCATGGGAGTCTTT
>OZ024740.1:194148806-194151306 GCA_964016885.1 Eledone cirrhosa
TGTGTGATACAGGATGACAGATGAAGTATACCACCCAACATTTCAGAATGTATCGACCTAAGTAATTATTGTATGATTTATCATTTGACGCTCTACCAATTTGGTCAATCACTACCTTGGACGCGTACGGGACTTATAGAATTGGAAAAGCTGGATGGCAAATTTGACCGCGACGAAATTTGAACTAAGAGCATAGAAAACATCAACAAATATCTAAAATTATTTGTGTGACAATTCGCCGCCTCACAACTTAAATCTGATCCCAAGTTAACGAAGCACTAAAATATGATTTACTGCGGGTAGCGGTGTTCTGGCACTTCCAATCTTATCTATTGCTTGTTTGATGGATATTCCCTCAGGGACTTATCTTAGTTTGAAACTGTTGACTCTTGTATTTCATGTTTTTTATCTGTGCTACTTTAGCACCAACGGCAATATTCTGTTGCAAATGCAATCTCAGTTGAAGATTTCAAATTTAAGAAAACAGCTTATAACAAATATTGAAATATCGATTTTACTCTCTGTTTTCATGGTCAGCAGTAAGTTATCCAATAAGCCTCTTCCAGTGATCATTGTATCCATGGCGGGTGTGTTAAAGATCTGTAATGTGTTTTACATGTATAATGAATGTGTTCAGGAATATGACACTAATACCTCAGTTAGGGTCGTCACTCATATAAATATGCAAAAGAGAAGAAACAACTATTACAGTTAATAGGTCGTTTGTGGAATTATTGTACATGAATTAATTTTACATTTCTTGTTGTGAGCTGGGACCCATCAGTTTTATTGCCACATATGCACGATAAATGTATTCTGGTTGACGAAAAATGTTCTTAAACGAAATATCCTGGGATGGACAGGTGTGAGAAAAACGGAATCGAATGGACACTTGTCTACATAACAAATGTTAGAAATCCAAAATGAAAAGCTTCAAGACATGCATGATGGGGGTAGTATTCTGCTTTGCTAAATCCTATGAATAAATAATGATTTCACGATAAAATCAGGTTTTACCTAAAGGCTGACAATCCTTTATTTTACATACAGTGTTCAAAGCTTTTCTTTGCAAAGCCTCTCCAATAGGAAGCGATTAAGCAGTGCGATATAACACGTCATACTGAACGTTTCTCTTTAAAAGCTATGAAAGAAATAGGAGCTTTGAATGTGGAATTTGAACCCTCCTGCATATGTCGGGTAACAGAATATGAATAACTATATATGTTATTGAAAATAAACAAACATTGACGCGTTGAGTGAGTTGAAATAATTTAAGAATGGAAGAAAGTCTTGAATCCCAGAGAATTGCTATGAGAAGAGCTTTAGAAAATCGGATGAAAATACCCTTATAGACAGAATTTGAGAGATAGAGTTTGATTCTATGTAGTGGCTGCTAATCACATTTTGCGTCTATAGGGACATTATTATCCTGCGATCAAGAATTTCTTCCTTTCTTAAAATATACATGTTCCTTGGGTATAATACGTAATTGTTCGTAACGTAAAGATTTAGTTGACTGAATCTTTAAGTGACCCTTGGCTATTTAATTTATTCATTGCCAACGAAGTTAAGAAAGGTAATATTCAAACTAACAATATTTGCATTTGACAATATAGAAGAAAGTAAATTTCCAAAAGCATAAGCACTTTGGGCTAAATGTATTGCTTTACTTATTGCGTTTCGAGTTTAAATGCCACCGAGGTCAACTTTCTCTTGCATGCTTCAAATGCAGATCAATGAAATAACCGTGAAGAGTTGTCTGCTGGTGAAACAGTTAATGATTCAGACGGGAGGTCATGCCCTAATTGATCAGGTCCTTTTTGTGCTAACTTGAAATCATACACTGCTGTACTTAGCTGCTACATTTAATTCCTCGCCCATTTTAATACCGTCAGCTGACTTATGGGTGGCTTTAGTAGAGCGCACATTTTTACAAGTCACCAGTTTGAGTATATCTGCCTCCTTCCTTTACAATAGGCTCGTAGCTCCTGAATAGATTCATTGCCGCTAACTTATCTCTTCACATAAAGATAAATATAACGGGTGAGAATAAATAGTGTAAAATTGAATATTCTACCAATTTTACAAACTCGGTGCCTGTATATTAACTACCTGCATTGCGCTATTGAATCTATAGCAATATTTCATTAGTTTATAATTAATCATTGAATATTGAATACTTTGGGATTTAGAGATTATCAAATTAATTACTTGATATTAGATAATAAAACAATTTAATTATTACATCTAATATAAAATGCATAATTTAGTATTTTATAGTCGGTCCCAAATATATTATATCTGTTCTGGTCTCCCCATTGCAACATTGTTATATCAGTTGCTCATCCCAAACACATATCTAATTACAGTCATGATATTTATATTTTATGAGCCAATTGTGTTATTAAAACCCAGACATAACCCATTGTCTCACGGATTGTATACGTGATATTGGCTTCTTCACAAAAACTGTATTCAAGATTTGATGTCGTATATATAT
>OZ024740.1:194156306-194173806 GCA_964016885.1 Eledone cirrhosa
ATATGGTTGGTCTTCTCAACCTCTTACCAAGTCTAGCTGCGTTTGTCTCTTCTCTGCAATTGCTCATACTGCTGTTAAATTCCATACACATCACATGTCTATACCAATGTAGTGTTCTCTCTTGCACACTTCATAAAATTTCTCTCATGCCAATTTTTCCCCCAGTCTTCCTTATGCTACGTCGTTTATACACATTAAAATTACAGATCCATCGAAGCATACTCAATTCATTTGTTCCCAGCTTTCGCAGTTTTTCTGCGGCCAAGACCCATGTTTCAATGCCATGTAGCATTGCAGTTCGCACACAGACATCATACAATCTGCCCTGCACTCTGAGAGAAAGGCTCTTTGTTGTCAGCAGAGGTAACAGCTCTCTAAACTTCTTCATGTCTGTTGTTATCTTAGTTATTACACTTTCAGAGAATCCTCTCCCACTAAGAATTTGGTTACCTACGTAACATGAGCTGTCAACAACTTCTAAGGAGACTCACAAATGTATTCATTTCACAAAGACAATTATTTGAAGTTTCTTTTTAAAATATCTATAACGATTCGTATGGGTTGTCTATATACATAGGTCTACTTGCTGAAGACTGTTCTGGGGCTAACCAATAATCAAATTACATTAACACACACACACACACACACACACACATATATATATATATATATATAAAACAATGTTCACTCTACATGGCTGAATACAATAAATGTAATCTTTGTTTTTCGAATATTAATTACATTTGATTCGTTTGCAATTATGAAAACAAGCCTCATTATTAAAGCTATGTCAGTAGAATGAACCCTTTGTTCTTGCTCTTGTGTTGGCATGTAAACAGAACTGCAGACACTAATGTTTCTGAGTATCACCTTTCATCAGTACAGCTCACTCTTCACCTGCCAACTGTTAGAGCTAGTGAAAATATGTTATTTTCTAAAATATACAGTGACTAATCGGCCTGATTTACATATTAGCAGACTGGCTGATCAGTCAGATCTGCGTATATGCAGGTCCACTGATCAGTCAGACTTGCATATCAGCAGTCTGGCCAGCCAGTTTCCTGTATAGAAACATCAGTGTCTGCAGTTCTGTTTACAGGCCAACACAAGTACAAGAATGAAGGATTCATTCTACTGACATGGCTTTAAAAATGAGACTTGTTTGCATAATTACAAAGGAATCGAATGTTATAATTAATATTCGAAAACCTCAGATTACATTTATTGTATGCAGCCATGTGGAGCGAAAAAAAAGTTTTTTAATTTGAATGTAGTTAAGCCGGACATTTATCGCTCGTATACAGGAAACTGACTGGCCAGACTGCTGATATGCAAATCTGGCTCATCAGTGGACCTGCTAATATGCAGATCTGACTGATCAGCCAGTCTGCTAGTATGTAAATCAGGCCGATCAGTCACTGTATATTTTAGAAAATAGCATATATTTTCACTAGCTCTGACAGTTTGGCAGATGAACATTTAGCTGTACTGATGAAGGGTGATACTCAGAAACATTAGTGTCTGCAGTTCTGTTTACATGCCAACAAAAGAGCAAGAATGGGGTGTTCATTCTACTGACATGGCTTTAAAAATTAGGCTTGTTTGCATAAGTGCAAACGAATCGAATGTTATTATTAATATTCGAAAAACTCAGATTACATTTATATATATATATATATACTCATTAGTTAAGCAAAACAAGACCACAAATTTCACAAGGAAGACATTATTAAAATATTGTCAACATATTTTAGTTTGATGTAAGGAATGTATAGAATAATAATAATAATATTAATAATAATAATGTCCGTTTACAATTGTTTCGCTACTCCATATAATATTTCTGGATCAAATGACTATATATCATTATTGATCTGGTTCAGTTGAAAATAATTAACATAGTTAAAGACAGAGCGGCTCATCGGAACTTCAAAAGAATATAAATTAAAATAAGGAAAGAATGTTACATAATGTAATGTTCCATATATTGGTATTTCACTATGGTGTCCTGGGTGTATTAATTGTCTGCCATAATCAAGCAGTATTCTTCTGTCGAGGCTGCATTGTGTGAGATCTGTTTATGGGTAACAAGATGGCCGCCAATGGACATATTTACCTTACTAATTAGAGGGTGGTTTCAGAGAAGTAACTCCTCGAGAGATTAGAAATTGTGGGTAGTTTATATTTAAGTGCTAATTTTTAAATGTTTTAATTGAGAGACAATGTAGGGGAGGTAACTCATAATTATCTAAGTTAGTTATAGCTATTTAACTTTTTAGCTACAAGTAAAAATGGGGCTAGATGACTATGTTGGGTCAAATATTCTGTTCGCGAAGAAATTAGCCCTTCGATGTTGACAACTAATAGTTACCTCCGTTCTATAGTTAATCGGTAGAGGTCGTGATAGAGTTATGTAATATGCTTCGGTAATACAGAGATCACAAGATTTTCTTCGTCCATTGAACGATTGGGCCCTAGCTAAGATATCCCATGTTAGTGAGTGTTCAATGTTGGTTAATTTAAGGTTTTTAATGAGCCTAGCTAGAGATGTCGAACATCTGCTGTTAAGGTCTCGGAAGGAAAAAGAGTGCGCGTTATGGCGTACCTTAAAATAGTTAGAGGTAGACCCGATATAGGAGCTGGTATTCGAAGCAGTTTTAACCGTGCAACTATAGACTATGTTGGATGTCAGACAGTCTCCATTTAGTGGTCATGCATTAGGGTAACGGCAGTTGCAGTTGCTTCTGCGGTTAGTGAGAGTAGGGTAGTTTAACCTAAGCGGTTGGTCAGTGTTAGAAGGATTAGATGGGGGAGGTGTGATACTAGAGTAAGTATTGGTGTAGTGGCGTGGTGTATTTGATAGGGCTGGTGGTACTGCGGTGTGGGAGTTATACTGTCTTAGTTTAAGATGGTTACTGAATGCGATGTGGCTAGCTTTCCACTGCATATTGCACATTGAGCACATGCCTTTACGCTTTGGCTTCTAACTAATTCACCAATCTCTCCTCTCCTATCTCCTCTCCTGTCTCCATCTCTCTCTTTAAGATTGGTTACTCTTGAACTGTGTATATATATATATATGTATATATATATATATATATATATATAAATATATATATATATATATATGTATATATATATGTATATATATATATATATATGTATATATATATGTATATATATATATATATATATATATATATATATATATATATATATATATGTATGTATATATATATATATTTATGTATGTATGTATGTATATATATATATATTATATATATATGTATGTATGTATGTATGTATGTATATATATATATATATATATATATATATATATATATATATGTATGTATATATATATATATTTATGTATGTATGTATGTATATATATATATATTATATATATATGTATGTATGTATGTATGTATATATATATATATATATATATATATATATATATATATATTGAAAGAACATTGCTTCTCTTCAATTCGTTTGCAGTATGAATATCTTTTATCTATTCCCGAGCCGTTTTACCTAGTACCAACATCTCATGATACAATATACGTTCGTTTCTTTCTTTATTGACAAGTGTCTCATCCAAATTGATTTTAAATCGGAAATATAACTTGTATCCAATCCCATACGTTATTTCCACCAATCGTATATAGTTAATAATTGTAATATATGTATTTTCCTGTATTCTCTCTCGCAATACGTTACCTTCTTCCGGGGCCTTCTCTACCAGCCAATTTTATAAGTATATATAGCAATATAAAGCACTTCAGACAATTGGTTTCAAATATTTCACAAGGCCAGTTTCGGTAAAGGTAGAGAATTGTCGTATGTTAATTACCATATTTAGACACATACTACACAACTCAATCCCAATTAGTAACAGTACATTTCTAAACAAAATATCCTATCACAAGATTCCAGTAAATGTCAATGAAAATAATGCTTAAAGCACTATATGTACATATATTTCTGAAATATATTAAAATCAATAACAAGGCCATCTCAAGTGGAGATTTCGTTCAATGAAAGTATTGTTAAGAAACATATGAATGAATAAAACAATAAGCAGAGCTATAAAAGCCATCTCGGCCTATAGACCGATGGGAGATGGTTGTTTCATGTATGTGCAATCAATTCAATAGCCTGAACAACTTCCTAATCTGCGCACATCGGCTTGCTGAGAGTCAACGTGTAAGAAATTGAATTTAATTATATATATTTTAGTATCAATGATCCTATTAGTGATGAACAGGCTATTCGCAAACTTTTCGTCTGGTCGCATTACTAATACTCTGCTTTCAATATGAAGGTGCTAAATATCTACTGTTTCATGTGTCTGTTGCCTCATAACAATACCTGATGCAAACTAACCTCAGTAGTTTAATATTTGGACCAATGTAAAAAATATCCAAACGACTGTTCTGAGATCACTGATCCAGTACAATTTATAATGTTGATATCAAAAATGAAAGCTTTTGACCGATATATGTAAATATTGTAGTTTTCTGTTATTAGACGTTCCTAAGATAATATGGTAGTTTCAGAATCATAAGATATATGTCCTTAAATTTACCACGGAATGGGTGACAGATACCTTCCGTCTTTCCAAGCACCCATTTATCTATATCTCAAGATGTAAAAGATAATTGCATCTGTATATTATAGTGGCTCTAATTCACAGATTACCTTTGCTTCGTATGCTGAAATATTTTTCCCTTGCATTCTATTACAAGGTCATGATAAAGTCCTGCTTGAAATATTAATATTTGGTAATAAGGAGGAAGTGTGTAAAATGTTGAATAAATATCAATAGATCAAAGAACGTGTTGTCAAGTTTCTTTTAAAAACATGTGTCTCAATTCACGTAGCTAGACAAAATAACAGTAATGATTTTTGTGACACTTAAATTGCCTTAAATAATTTATTTACAATATAGCCATTACTTTCTATCACTGATGAGAAATTACTGTAACTGCATTTCCTCTATTAAGAATTTGCTGACGAAAAACATATAAATCTTTAATTTAAGAATGCTATTAAAGTATTATCGTGCATGGTTCATTAAGCTGAAGACACTGAACAAGATGCCAGTAAATAATATCAAAGATAATTTATTTTTATCGCAGTCGAATAATATGAAATCGTACTAACTTTCCGTTAATAGAGTACTTAAGAAGGTCTTTTCACTAATAAACCTGAGATACTGCAAATACCTTTGATTGAACTTATAAAACAGGGAATGAAAACTTGAAGATTGGTAGATTACAAACACCTGGTGTACGTTTTCATTTTGTACCTGTACGTGTTTTCGTTATTCCATATTTAAACTTTAGAAACACACATGCTTTAACTCCTCAATGATTATTTCCTTATATAAATAATCTAAAGATCAAATGCCTTTAAAATTCCTTTCATGAAACTTATATAAAATTATTTGATAATAATAGTAGGGTGTTACCAGTTTCATCAACATTAGCAATTTCTTAGCAATCTTGTTAATCCATTCTCCTTTATAATGTTATATTTGTCTATATAGTCGTAATTTTTAATTTCAACGTGTTGCTTAATTAATCACTGCTCTTATTACTCTAAGTACATCGAATATTTCTTTTTAATTGCATAGTTACTGATATCTAAATACGTTTCTGTTTCTTTAATTATGAAATACTGCTTTAGACATCAAATATAAGGCATAATAAACGTAATAGCAAAGTTGAATTAAATGTTGCCACATTGATCAAACTTCTATTTTGATTTAGCTTTCAACAATCTAAAATTAATGTCTGAATTCTTTTCCTCACCCTCAGCAATCAGCAATACAGGTAATTAATGAATGGTTAAAGTAATCATTTGAACACAGCATTGTACATTGAACTAAATCATTATGGAATAGAGATATATACAGCTACATATAATCAAACATGCATATACACATAAGTACAGACCGACAAACACGCATACAAAAACATATATATGTATGTCTTTATATATGTATATAAATATATATATATATGTGAGGGTGAGTGTGTGTGTGTGTGTGTGTATGTGTGTGTCTGTGTACGTGTGTGGGCTGCGTATGTGTATCTGTTAGTGTGTAAAACCGCATTTTAAATGCATTTTTAGGCTTCTTTAAGGCGTAACTTAAAGATAATCCAGCTGATTCCTTCGTAATTTGCAGCACATATTAGTTAGTCCCCTTGCATTGCTGTGGACGAAAACAATTTCCGATTTCATTAATGGTTTCTAGGAAATTTACAAATTAGTATTGGGCATTACATGCCATTTTCCTTTTCAATATAAACGCTAATTAAACATCATGAGTAGCGCATAATATTTCGTTAAAAATTTGGTTTATTCAATAGAGGACACAACACTTACTTACTTTTAAGCCGGACCATTTTCGGGGGATTGATGAAGTGAGGAGGAGCTTAAAATTTGTGTCGGCCCCCTGTTGACGTTTCGTGCTTTCATCACGCGCAAATCTAGGCCCTGTGTACGTTGATGTGTTATTGACACCGTAAAACTCACGTCTGTGCTACTTCTACTAAGACCCCTTTTGTGGCACCTCACTGCAGTATGAACGCCCTGCGCAAGTTCGCCGAACAGTGGTTGTGTTAATTCCGCGGTGACCCCTTTTGTTGCACCCTTGTTGCTGTGTAAATGCATTGCAGCCAGTGCAGCCTTCCGTTTGTGCTAATTGCACTATGACCCCCTACTGCTACTGTTGCGTTGCCACGCTGATCTCCACATCTCAATATCCCTACTTAAACGTACATCCCTACTTGGTTTTCACACGTCGCTCCTTCAGACTGACGTGTGTTCCCCATCCGTGATGTAATTTGTGAACAGACTTACGACATACATCGCCCCACAACACTTACTACTTTGGCATACAGGATTTCCGCTATAAGCCCACTGATACTATTGGATTCAGCCTGCTAGTGTTCTACGTTTCCAGTAGATGAACAATCATGAGAATAAGGGAATTCAAAAAGTACACAGCCACACTCCTCAATCTTTGCATATGGGTGTTGTTATTTCGCCTATCCTACCCTGTGCAACGCCGGGACCTGCTGCTAGTGCCTTATATTTGAGGCCTAAAGCAGTATTTCATAATTAAAGAAACAGAAGCGTATTTAGATATCGGTAACTATGCAGTTAAAAAGAAATATTCGATGTACTTAGAGTAACAAGTAATTAAGCAACACGTTGAAATTAAAAATTACGACTATATAAAAAAATATAACAGTATAAAGGAGAATGGATTAACAAGACCAGAATATGCTAAGAAATTGCTAATGTTGAAGAAACTGGTAACACCCATACGTTTATTATGAAATAATTTCATATAAGTTTCATGAAAGGAATTTGAAGGGCATTTGATCATTAGATTATTTATATAAGGAAATAATCCTTGAGGAGTTGAAGCATGTGTGTTTCTAAAGTTTAAAAATAAAATAACGAATACTCGTAAAGATACATGTATATATATATATGTATAATAAATTTGAAGACTAAAATCCAAAGAAGGCTCGATAAGGATAAATATATATCACATATATAAGAACCGTAGAGCATATATTTATTAAAATAACAGATTAAAGTTTAAGCAAAGAATCGCTCCTTTCATCCTTAACGGGATCTTCTGTAACTAACAAAGTCAATCTGTGAACGCAGAAATGAATATTTAAAAAACGTTGCAACCGGAGGAAGACAGGAAGACGATACTTTGGTTCGTGGAAACGTTCCCTGGCAAAGAACGGAAAAAAACGAATATAATACGTCATTATTTGGAGCGATGAAAAACAATTACACGCAAAGACAAAACCACGTTTATGGTATAAAAG
This sequence comes from Eledone cirrhosa, assembly GCA_964016885.1. Taxonomy (NCBI): domain Eukaryota; kingdom Metazoa; phylum Mollusca; class Cephalopoda; order Octopoda; family Eledonidae; genus Eledone; species Eledone cirrhosa. Next base: position 194,164,175 of record OZ024740.1, read on the forward strand.
AAGTCGTAGACTAATATTCTATTAGGTGGTTCATAGAGACGTTCTCTGGCAATGAACGGAAAAAACGAAGAAAAGGGTCATATGTGGAGCGGGGAGACAATAGCACGCGAAGACAAAACTACGTAAATGGTATAAAAGTCGTAGACAAGAATTCTAACTAGGAAACCGAATGATTCTCGGCTTCAGAGTTAAGAATAAAGTAAATAAAATACAGAGGTAATTGAAATTAAATAAATACATACACGCATCCATAAACGTACATACACAAGCATACGCGAAAACACTCACCATAGGTATACAAATACACGCACGTACACAAAAAACAACAACAACAAAAAACGCACGCAATGACAGAACCCACGCAACGCCTGTACCCGCACGCATACGAATTTATACATCAAGTACACATACAAATATATATAAAAAATATATATATATATATATGTGTGTGTGTGTGCGTGTATACATATAATTAAATAAACGTATATAAATAAATAAATACGTATATAATAAGCGCACACACATACCTACATGAAAATACACATATGTCTTCAAATCTATTATTATTACTATTTGGCTCCCTCGCTTAAGCTCTCTATTGACTTATATTCATCATGCAAAACAACATCTGAATATTTCTAGAAAGAACATACCCGTACCAAGCAGGAAAGCATACCTAAAACTCCTGATACAGAAAACAGACGCGTTTATTAAAAGGTTGCGTTGGCGTGCCTTTTATTTCGATAATCAGGAAAAAGCAGACAACAAACAGAATAAAGTTTGGTTTAAAACCTATAATAACCCTCCGAGTAACCCAGCATTGCTACCCTTCGAAAACGATGTCTTGGAACTCATACGGAGTATCAAATTTCGGAATAGGAGCAATTCCTTCCAGAAGGGCCTGAAGAATAGAATTCGTTCTATTAAGGATTCTAAAGCCGTGCACGTCCATTCCGATAAAATTGGCAATCTATATCAAGTGGAACGCAGTACTTACCATCAACTGCTACATAATGCTGTAACTAAGGATTACCGTAAAACTAATCGGAGCGTCATTAATGAAATCAACGATGCTGGGTTTAAAATCACCTCTGATCTCAACATCCTGGACCGGACTGAACCTCTGGACCTATTTCTCTCCCCTTTACATTGAAGAATCACAAATCCAATTTTCCGAACAACCCCTCTATTCGGCTTATTAACCCTACGAAATCCGATTTAGGTAGACTTAGTAAAAGGATTCTTGATAGAATTATACCTGAAATCCGTACCACTGTGCTACCATTTACACTGGTGTAAATGGTATCACAGTGGTCCGGATAACCAAAGATGTGGGTTCGACTCCCATGTACATCAATACTCATCTTTTTCCATTTCTCCGAAGGTTCTTGACCCCACTATCAGGCTAAATAATTTCTTTAATTTCTTTAGTCAAAATACGGCGATATCTTACATTTCTAATAATTTCAAACCCACTCGCTGTTTCAAAAATATTCTTACTTGATATATGTATATATATATATATATGTATATATATAGGAGAAAGTATGACCCACTCAACTACCCTAATTATTGAGTACTCTGGTGCGTTACGGTCCATCTGGTTCCTTACCACAACTCCTCCGTTATGTATATATATATATATATATATATATATATATATATATATATATGTATATACACAGAGATATTCACGGTATATATATATATATATATATATATATATATATATTGTTATGCTTTGGGAGGGTCATGTTGCATATAAGAAACACACACACCAGTTGTTTCACTCCAATTTATTATAAGTTAAATTTATAAATTTAAGAATTAAATTTCCGGTTATTTGATTCCACAACCGGGCGGTTGTTCATATATTGTCATTGTTCTTTCGTCACACATTCTGTGACCTCTTCAGTGACTGGGGATTATTTTCTCTGTTTTTGTGTCTCTCCGTTGTTCTGTCCTACGCCATCTTGTTTTTGTGTGCGTTGTGTGCTTAGTTTACAATTAAGGACAAAATGAAAACGCACACATAGAACAATCAACCAACCAGTAACATGTAAATAAAGAAATAAATAAACAAATATAAACACACACAGGCACCCGGATGTAACACATGCGCAAATTAAGCACACAACACACACATAAACAAGATGTAATCCCCAGTCACGAAAGAGGTCACAGAATGTGTGACGAAAGAACTTTGACAATATATGAACAACCGTCCGGTGGTGGAATCAACCAACCAACCGGAAATTTATAAATTCTTAAATTTATAAATTTAATTTATAATAAATTGGAGTGAAAGCAATGGTGCGTGTGTTTCTTATTGGCAAGATGACCCTCCCAAAGCATAACAATATCGGTTTCAACACACGTTTTCAGATAAAGAATCTTGCTAAACAAAATCAGAAACGAAATATATATATATAAATATGTATATATGTATATATATTTCTATCTATATATATATATATAAATATATATATATATATATATATGTATATATATATATCTATATATATATATACATGTATATATATATGTGTAAATATATACATAACTATGTATATATATATATAAAAATATATATATATGTATATATATATATCTATATATACATATATATATATATATATATATATATATATATATATATATATGTATATATATATATATATATATATATATATATATATATATATATATATATATATATATATATATATGTATGTATATATATATATATATATATATATATATATATATATATATATATATATATATATATATATATATATATATATATATATATATGTATATATATATATATATATATATATATATATATATATATATATATATATATATATATATATATATTTATATGTATAGACTTATATATATATTTATATATACATATTCATTAGTTAAGCAAATCAAGACCACAAATTCACATGGAAGACGTTCGTTAAAGTGTGTCAACATAGTTGCATTTTAATGTAAGGAATAAAGAGTGTCAACATTAATTGCAGTTTAATGTAAGGAATAATAATTGTTTCTACTTTTGGCATAAGGCCAGCAATTATCCACTGTATTACTGGTACTTTATTTTATCGACCCCGTAAGGATCAAAGGCAAAGTTAACCTCGGCGGGATTTGAACTCAGAATGGCAAGTGCCGTAACTCTATGCGTCAAAGCATGGCGTCCGACTCTCTACCGATACTGCCAAATGTACATTTACAATTGTATCACTACACCATATAATGTTTCTGGATCAATCGATTATTAGATCGTTATTGATCTGGTTCAGAGAAAGATAAGTAACTTAAGTAATATTATGGAGCAGTTCTTCAGAACGTCACATGAGATAATGAAAATATTGATATAGATAAAATGGAATAAGAAATATAAAATAAAATAAAGGAAGAGGGTTACGTTCCCGAAGAGGGTTTTGGAGAGCTCAAATGTCTGCTATAAACAAGCATTACGCATCTGTCGAAGCTATCGTAAACAAAATCTACCTATGCGTAACAAGATGGATACTTTTAGGAAATATATCTTATTAAGTAGAGACGGGTTTCGAAGGAGGTAACTCCTTGAAACGTTAAATTCACAAAAATGTATAACTAAGAAAACGCAAAGGACCTTAAATGTGAGATAATGCAAGGGAGGTAACTTATATGTGTCTAACTGTAGGGCTAAATATTTAACCTGTTAGTTCTATGTAAGGGCTAGATTATAGGATTATGTTGGGTCGAATGTTCTGTTCGCGAAGGAATTCGCCCTACGATGGTGACAGTTAATAACTATCTCATTTCTGTCGTTAATAGGTGGTGGGCGTGACAGACTTACGTGATAGGTCTCGGTAAGACAGAGATCGCAAGAGTGTCTACGTCCATTGAACGCTGGAGACCTAGCCAAGTTGTCCCAGGTTAGTGAGTGTTCAATGTTGGTTATTTTAAGGTTTTTAATGAGCCTAGCTAGAGATGTTGAGCATCTATTGCTAGGGTCGCGGAGAGAAAATGAGTGCGCAATATAGCGTACCTTAAAAGGGTTAGAGGTAGAACCAATATAGGAGCTAGTATGTGATGTCGTTCTAACTGTGCACCCATATACTATATTGGGCGTAAGGCATTGTCCGTGCAGTAGGGTAACGGCAATTGCAATTACTGTTACGATTAGTAAGAGTAGGGTTGTTTAAACTATGTGGCTGGTGTGTACTAATAGCATTGGAGTGGGGATATGCTACTAGAATAAGTATTGGTGTGGTTGCGTGCTGTATATATTGGGGGGTACCGCGGTGTGGGAATTATATTTTTTTAGTTTATTAAGGTTGCTGAATGCGATGTGGCTAGCTAGGTTCGGTGTTGTGGAGAAAGAGATTATATATATATACATATATATATAGCGGCGATGAATTAGTTTTGCGAGGTTTTTTATATGAAATCGTGTGTCGAAACAGATATTGTTATATTTGGGGAGGGTCATATTTGCGTAATATTGCCAGAATTAATAACAGAACACACTCACTGTTTGGTTGGTTTTCGCTTCTCGCTGTCTTTTATATCTGCGGTCTAACTTACTCGGTCCTCAATGTTGCCATTGACTGACCGACGGTCAAAAATAATACAGATACAATATAGACACAAACACATATATATAGTTTACATAATTTACATAAATCTTTCGTTGCACATCTGCAACATCGTCAGTGGTGTTATATTCATTGTTCCTCCTGTTGTGTTGTATGTCTACGCCATTTTTTTTATTCAGTCTGTCTATATATTTATTTATTTATTTGCTTGTTTGTTTATCTTATTTTATTTTGTCTTCTTTGCGCATGCGTTTGCGTGTGTGTATAGTGTTATGTGTGATGTGTGACTAGTGTGTATAGTGTTGTATCTGCTGGGTGACTAGTGTGTGTTTATGTGCTTGTTGTTATTGTGCTTGTGTATGTATTTATTTATCTTATTTTATTTTATTTTATTTACTTATTTATACTTCTCTTAGGTCAGTGTTGTTTGTTTGGGTGTTGTTGTTGTTCCACTCATTCTTTCTGTTTAGCTTTGGTCTTCTAATTTCTATTTCACTGGCCTCTCTGATTTGCCTATCTGCTGGGTCATTCCTATGTTTAGATATTATTCTAATTTCTATGTTGTCTATGTTACCGTCATGTTGTTGTCTAGCATGTTCGTATAGTACTGACCCGTTTTTTCGTCCTTTTAGTTCCCCCCAGTGTTGGTCTATCCTTTCACCTATGCTACGAGCTGTCTCACCTATATATGTTGTTGTCATGTTTCTGCAAGTACCCTCTGTACATCTTATGCTATAGACTACGTTTCTAGTTTTACAGTTTATCCGGGGGTTCACCTTACATATGATACATTTCCTATTGGTACAGTGGGTTTTCTTAAAAGGGTAGGTTTTGCTGATCAGGGATTTTATGGTGGTTCCTGGCTTTTCTACCACCTTTATTTTTAAGTGGGTCTTTCTCAGGGCCTTTCTACACTGGTTAGCTAATTTCCATCCAGGGGTAGCGTCCACAAACATGACACTCTGATATCTCTGGTTGTCGTACCATGATGTGGCCTTCCCTATCTTATGTCTAGCCCTATCTAAGCTATTCCATGATTTGCTCCTGTATAGTGGGCAAATTCCTTTCATGTCCAGTTCTATGAGGGTCTTATACTTTTCCATGGCGATGTGCAACGAAAGATTTATGTAAATTATGTAAACTATATATATGTGTTTGTGTCTATATTGTATCTGTATTATTTTTGACCGTCGCTCAGTCAATGGCAACATTGAGGACCGAGTAAGTTAGACCGCAGATATAAAAGACAGCGAGAAGCGAAAACCAACCAAACAGTGAGTGTGTTCTGTTATTAATTCTGGCAATATTACGCAAATATGACCCTCCCCAAATATAACCATATATATATATATATACTTATATACACATATATATGTATATACACACACATATATATATACACACACACATATATATATATATATATATATATATATATATATATATATATATATATATATATTAAAGAGTTAAACAAGATTCAATGAGTACATCAAAGAATGAGTTTTACAGTAGATTGGAAGCTCTCTACAGTTAATTATTTTCCAGAGTTATTAATATTAAAATACAAATATTAATAAAATAGATGTTCTTTTGATCAATTAAATTTTATTATACATATTTCAGAGGTACAACAGTACGTCCTCATCAGACAAAATATAATGATACATGACATACCCTGAGATGTTAAATGGTTAAGATTTAATCAAGGTAGTGATTAACCTAAGAGAAAACTCAACATTTATACCCTAATAATGAGAAATTCGAAAACGTAATAAATTCCATAGATGATGTATGAGTAAGAAAAACGTTAAATAATAAATAATAAATATGCTATTGTACAAATATCTATTTAGGGTTTATTCCTCTCATGAAGGTAGAACTTATATAGAGATTTTAAAACAGAAATGCTCGGTATAATTAAAAAAATTAAATTTAGGAAAAACCCATATATAGTTCACCAATACCTTAGAACGCTAAAAGAATAAATCACGGAAATAAAAGAAGTTAACAAAGTATTGGTTAAATCGGACAAAACTAATAATGTATATGGGATAAACAAAGATGAATATAACAACTTGAATTTAAAGGAACTTAGGAAAAATTATAAAAAATAGCTCCGGCTGATGATCTTACTGAAATTAACGAAGATGCCTATAAATGAATTACCAATTTAGGAATAGAAGGAAGAACCGAACCATTTTTACCTAGGCAGCCGAGGATTAACTTAAAGGATCACGAAAGAAACGTTGAGGAAGATATGCCAGTTAGATTGATTGCTCCATCCAAATCGGATATTGGAGTAATCAGTAAAAACATCATCGATAGAATCTTACCCACTCTTAAATTAAGATCTAATTTGAGCTTGTGGAAAGATATAAATGAAGTCATAGAATGGTACAGGAATATAGATGATAAGAAAAACCATAAATTCATCCAGATGGACATAACAAGCTACTATTCTTCCATAACACCTAACCTTCTAAATAAGGCTCTTTCATATGCTTATAAGCATACAGATCTAACCACGGATGAAATTGATATCATACTAACAGCCAGAAGAACTCTTATTAACTTCAACAATGAATATTGGACCCGCTCAGATAGAGATAGAAACTTTGATATCACGATGTGGGCATCCAATTCTGCGCAAATCACAGATTTTCTGGGAATGTTCATATTAAATATGATAAATAGAAAACTGTCGGAGATTACCGGTGGTTTATATAGGGACGACATTTTATTTACGGTGGTCAAACATAACAATATAGAACTAAATAGAGTAAAGAAAAGTATAATAGAATTCTTTAAAATGTATGATCTTAAGTTAGAAGTAGAAAATGGTACCAAAATTGTTAATTTCCTAGACTTTACGTTTAACTTAAACACTGGCTTTTATTACCCTTTTCATAAGCCCAATGAAAACTTAAACTATGTTAGTAACCATTCCAATCACACTAAATCTGTAAAAAAAAAGCTATAGTAAATAGTGTGCAAAAACGAATTAATAAAATATCAGCCAATAAAGATATATTTGACGAAAGTGCTGAATACTACAACAACGTGTTAAAAAAAGCAGGATATGTGAATAATATAGAATATGTAGATAATAATAATCAAAGTCTTAATCCTGATAAAAAAAAATAATAACATATATAAACGAAACTCTAATAATTATAATTCAAACACCCATACGCCAAACAAATTGAGGAAAAGAACTAGAACTAAATCAGTCATATGGTTCGCCCCCGCCCCTGCTTCGGTTGCAGTTAGAACACCAATTGCAAAATTATTCTTTAATGCTTTGGACACCTCTTTCCCTACTCAACATAAATACCATTCCATTTTTAATAGACACACCATTAAATTGTCGTATTCTACAACTATGAACATGGCCCAAAACATTGCTAAATTAATCACTAAAATTCTAAAACAGAACCAGTATAATGATCTTAATAATAGCGTTAACATAAATGATACTAAACCAAAATGTAATTGTAGAAATAAAACTGACTGCCCTCTGCAAAATAATCGTCTAGATAGTAATTTGGTTTATAAATGGACCGTAAAAACTGATCACAACACATACAACTACATAGGATCGACTTCTTCTACATTTAAAGCCAGATTTGCGAACCATAAATGCTCATTTTCGAACTCCAAGAGGAAATCATCCACTTCTTTATCACAGCTCATATGGTCATTAAAAGAGAGGAATTTAAAATACTCCATTCTTGGGACGAAACCTCGGAATTGTGGAGTTTACCGCAACTCAAGTATATCAAGTAACTGCGCGCTCTGTACAATGGAGTCCCTATTTATTATTAATAACTATGAGACCCTAATTAACAAAAAAAAGTGAATTATTCTCTAATTGCCTTCATAAAGCTACGTCTACATTCCTAGCCTCCCATAAGACCAGAAAAAAACAGTAAGCCATTAAACTTGGTTTTTAGACGTAAATAATCAACAGGTGAAAACCTTAATGGCCTTTAATATTGCTTTATCTTATAACCATCTTTAGAAGGAATAACGCTCGAAAGAATGACACTTGTTCAATAACACGCTGACACGTTGATATACATAACATAATATTATTAACTTTGATCCATACCATTATTTCTCTATCTTTATTTCCCTATCTAAGTTTCAATTTTAGTTTAAATATCCAACTTGTAAATGTTTACGGAACTTATTTTTAACTGTGAATCATTCATGTGTTTACACTCTTTTATTTATAATATGTATGTACTTATATGTTGTAAGTTTTTAAATATACCTACCTTTATATTTTTCTATCCATGATTTAAATATAGTGCAAATATCAAACCTGTAAATTTTTACGGACCTTATTTTGAACTGTGAATCATCCATGCGTTTACACTCTTTTTATATACATGTTGAAATCTATTTTATAAGATTATAATCGTTATCATTTACCAAAATTTTGCTGTCTCACTAATACTTAGTATACCTAACTTTTAGATAATTTTTAAATTTTTAGATTATATATTTTGAACTGTGAATAATTCATGCCTTTACACTCTTTTATATATATGTATGTATTTAACTTTAGCATGTTTGAATCTATTATTTTATATTCGTTATCATTTACCAAAAGTATACTGGCTCATTAATACTTAGTATATCTCTCTATACCTAATTTTTATTTTTGCAAATAAGTGTATCTGTATAATAACATAATCATATTATTAGTTACGTATATCTCAGCTTTGGGGTTTTTTTGGCATATATATCTATAGTGTATAATAACATAATTACTGTTTTGGCTGAACGCTATATATAGTTTGTGCAAATATAGATATTTGTACAATAGCATATTTATTATTTAGAGTTTATTCCTCTCATGAAGGTAGAACTTATATAGAGATTTAATATAATATAACAAATATTAATTTATTACCATAATTCCACACACACACACACACATATATATATATATATATATATATAAGTCGCTGAAAAATCTGCGTTAATCATTACACTAACTATTTGACAATACATTTTTAGATA
>OZ024740.1:194178806-194213806 GCA_964016885.1 Eledone cirrhosa
GGTATTTATTCTAACAGAAAATCTAACAAAGAAGAAAAGCTTACCTTTAACGTTCAGAAGTGGTATCGGTCTGAATTGGTCGTTGTCGCTTCAGTTTTGCTCTTTGGGGGAGTATATACCCTCGGCTCTCATCCATTGGTTACTCATCTTCAGGTTCTTCCATGCTGACCTTATAATTTTGTGGAGCCACTCAAAGACTCTGGGGCATTTCTTGTACAAGATGTAGTGTATTCTGTTTGGCCCGGCGATGATGATTTTACCCTGGCTCTCTTAACCACATTCATTAATTCATCCAGTGTTGGTGACCTGTCACCCAACAGAACTGGCAATATTAGACCCTGAATTTCAAGTGATTTCTCAAAGGAGGAGGCAACCTTCATCTGTTTCTTGAGTTCAATCTTTTTCCTCCGAATGTTATCCCTCTCTGGCTGACGTCTGTATTTCCGAGGCGGTGTCTTTGTTTGTAATATATTACTCCATAGGCATCATTGCAGAGTGAGTAAACAATGTCTCCGAATGTGGATAATTTGTGTTTCAGGGTGCTCTCTTTCCTATGAGTGCACTCAAGTTCTGGACTATTCTGTCATCTAACGTCTCCCATTCCTCTTTGTTACGTGCAGGCGGCAAGTTAAACTTAAAGCGCTTGGTGTCAAGAGCCTGCATAAATTCCTCGTCTGAATTAACAACATAGATTTACTTGCCTCTGGGTTATATAGTCATTTGTTTAGCATAGTCGATGTTGTGCTTTGTCATTCACCAGGATTTAAAAAGAGAAAACAATCTGTAAGTGAGAAGAGTACGATTACAGACTTATGGTTTTGAATAACGGAAATAGTTAAATATAAAGGGGAAAGGCTCATCGAGATATAATTCATACAGACTCATATACAAAAAATGATTACATTATCGAGGGAATATTGTATCACTAACTGTGAAAATTATCAAAGACTTCGAATTAATGATTGAACTTAGAAGAGAAAAAAGATTATATATTGTAAAAGACTGAAAAGATGTTCATCGCCAGAGAACGTCTCTAGGCTCAACCTAAGAGAACATTAGTCTACGACCTCTATTATACCATAAACGTGGTTCTGTCTTTGCGCGTAATTGTTTTTCACCGCTCCTATTAATGACGTATTATATTCGTTTTTTCACGTTCTTAGCCAGCGAACGTTTCCACGAACCAAAGTATCGTCTTCCTGTCTTCCTCCGGTTGCAACGTTTTTTGAAATATCCAGTTCTGCGTTTACAGATTGACTTTGTTAGTTTCAGAAGATCCCGTTAAGGGTGAAAGCAGCTATTCCTTGCTTAAACTTTAATCTGTTATTTTAATAAATATATATATGTATATATATTCAATTAAGTTAAAAATGTACATCTACATATGCATACTGAAATACTAGTGTGTATATGAATACACACACGTATACATATGTAGGTGTACCAAGTCTTTCACTGGTCGCTTTACAGTGAGCGGCCCAGCTATTCTGTATGTAAACACACAGACAAATTTAATTTCGTTTCGTTATTTGTTTTTATCGTCTCCGCTGAACCGGTGCGTACTCACACTCTATGCAAATTAGTCTGCCCACTACTAATTTTCATAGAAAAAGCATATAACGATATGTGCTTTTACAATCCTCCAGAAAGGCCGGTAGATAGGTAAATATTGCTGATGAGTTGTAACAACAACGAAACTAGTTCAATATTCCTTGTCTGGCTTTCTGGAGAATAGGGGGAAGGTGTTCCCCCGAAAAACCAGTATGACTCTAAAAACCGGTTTGTCTGTGTGTTTACATACAGAATAGCTGGGCCGCTCACTGTAAAGCGACCAGTGAAAGACTTGGTACACCTACATATGTATACGTGTGTGTATTCATATACACACTAGTATTTCAGTATGCATATGTAGATGTACATTTTTAACTTAATTGTTTAAGCGTCAGTCATACAAAAGTGAGTTACAAACGAAACAAAATTTAATTTCGTTTCGTTATTTGTTTGTATATATATTCATTTAGGTGAAATTCCATGACAAGCTTTACGTTCTTATGGAATTATTTTAAGAGATTGCAGATGTGATCTCAAGTTATATTCCTTCGAGTTTCTTTTTTTTTCGTCTGATTCCAATTCTAGGTGAGAAAATCAAGAGTGGGAATGAGAGAAAAGAAGGTATTGTGACGTAATTCTCTAACATATCTTCCTAGTAATATTTTGCAAAATATACAACTTCGTTACAAGCGGAGAAATAATCCTTTTGAATGAAATTCATACTGTGGGAAATTATATTTGTATTGAATACTTATTTATGTATAACATTTATTTCATAGCAATAACTCATAGTATGCAATTATTAAGGTAATTACCTCCACTGGTATAGGGATTTTTTGTTATTCTGTCGGCCTGTTTTTTTTTTTGTTTTTTGTTTTGTTTACATACATTCATTACCCGGAAGATATAAAATCTGTGAAACCTAACTCATTATTGAGTACAAATAGTAAATATCTCTGGTAATGTAATTACCGCTTCTGATATTAAAATATAATTTATATTTTTCTCTTCTAAATGCGGAATGATTAATTTACGATGCTGACGGAATATTTTATCGAAATTATTTATTAATTTATTTTTTAGTTTTTAGTCAATCTTTCTTCTGCTCGAGAATCCACACACATGACGCATATTTGAATATCACAAAATATAGATGTATATATGAATATATTATATGTGTGTGAGAGTTAATATATGGATGCGTGCGAATATATGCGTGTAGGCACGTGCAGGAGAAAGATGAATTGTAGTAAATGTTGCTTTTGTTGTATGATGAATTATGTATTCACTTTTGAATCCGGGAAAATAAACAGCCAAAATTCTATAGCGCTTTCTTTTTAGGCAGATTTGACCAATTGAACAGAATATTAACTTTTCAATTTTTATTATTATGAACAATATTAGGGCAGTGGAGTGGCAGTATCGGTAGAGGGCCGGACGCATGCTTTGCAGCATAGAGTTACGGTCCTTTATGATCTGAGTTCAAATCCCACCGAGGTTAACTTTGCCTTTCATCCTTACGTGGTCGATAAAATAAAGTACCAGTCACGCACTGGGGTTGATTTAATCGACGTTCCCCTCCGCCAAAATTGCCGGCCTTGTGCCTATATAAGAAACGATTATTATGAACAATATGGAATTGATTGTTAAGAGTAAATTTCATGAAACCGGTAGATGAATAGTTTAGTGTATCATGATTTATGAGTAAAATAAAGGTTTGTAAATTAATAAAATGACCAGGTGTTCCCATAAACAAGCAGCGTTCATATAGTTACAATGTTTCAATACCTAAGGGCAAATTAAAATTATTCTTTGAATAAGAAATATAAGTCAGATTTTGAATTAATCTATAGAAACATATCGTTTCACATTCCTGCTCAGTGAGATCACTAGTACAGTAAATTGAAAATACCATACTATAACACACACACCACGCGTCCAGAAAACAAGAAATAGACACACCCATACACAAGCAAACATACAAACAAATAAACAATATCAGACGCTAACACGGATACACACAAACGCCATATATATCTATATCTATATATGTGTGTGTGTCTACGTTTGTTCATGGTTAATTAAGGAAATATATGAAAATCTATATAGGTATGTAGATGAATGAATAAGTACAAATATGAATTCAATTTATATAGCTTATAATATCCATCATTACATGTTCGTACCATATTTATAATGAATGAAATGTGTTTTCTTAAAACAACGTTATGTTGTTCTCTTCAATCACTGAATAGTAACATTCACTTTCTAAGAAATAATTGTTTCTACTTTTGGCACAAGGCCAGCAATTATCCAGTGCATTACAGGTAATTTATTTTATCGACCCTGTAAGGATGAAAGGCAAAGTTAACCTCGGCGGGATTTGAACTCAGAATGGCAGGGCCGTAACTCTATACGTCAAAGCATGGCGTCCGACCCTCTCCCGATACTGCCAATCCATCGCACTTTCTAAGAAATAATACGAGTAATACAGAATCATGATACGTTTAGAGATAAATGTCTTAAAATAATTGTTTCTACTGTTGGCACAAGGCCAGCAATTACCCAGTGTATTACTGGTACTTTATTTTATCGACCTCGTAAGGATGAAAGGCAAAGTTAACCTCGGCGGGATTTGAACTCAGAATGGAAAGGGCCGTAACTCTTTGCGTTAAAGCATGGCGTCCGACCATCTATCGATACTGCCAATCCAATGAAGCGTGATAGGTCTCTTCTGAAACCTGGAATTATTTATTTAATCTGGGAATATTTAAAATATACATATACTAAAATTAATATATAATGAATCGGTCATTTCAAAGATATTATATTTCCCAAATAATCTATAGTGACATGTTAATAAATAATCTGAATTTACAGCCAATATTAGTCATGAACATATAGTTGCTATTCTTAAATGTCGTGCACAGCATTTGATAAATTCAATTTTCTTCATGTTTACCTACTAATTATAATCAATTATAATTTATTTGTATGGAATAATAAATAATTAATAAGAAAATGATATTCCTTTTAGAATAAGATTAATAAAATCTTCACTGGGCGACATACTTCTATACGAAACTCCTTTACAAAACCAAAATCTATCTAATTAACCGACAGGAGACATTTTTGAGAATGCATTGTCAACATGCAATTTTATATAGTCTTACATCTATTGTATTAAATTTCCCATAGATAACTCAAGCATATCGGCGGACCTTTTACTTTACTCATTATATTATCATGAGTCAATGAGATGGTATTGCTTGATCTGTTAGAATTAGCAGCCAGATGCCTTATTGAAAGGGAAATTACACATTGGATGTTGCAGCTTTTAGAACGGGGCAGTTCTGGCTGGAATTCTTTCGGTAATATATTTTAGCTATTACAGATAAACAGGGCTAAAGTACAACTTTTCATTATGTTTCTATTTCATCTTTTCTTGAGAGATAACGACACGTGTGCTTATAGTGCCCCCATTAATGCACTATGCGTTAGAATAAACTGCTAGTCACCATTACTGGTGCTTCAGAATATCACATATATAGTCACATTAATTGAAATACATTTTAAAAGAGGTTATCAAGTGTTATATAACAATTGGATTCAATTTACAAGTATTCTATCAAGCTACTAAAGAATCGTTCGGCTTACCAGTACATTAAAAGGATAAGTTCTAAAGATAATGTAGTCTTAGATTTACCGTTCTTTAGAGACGAACTGAGTGGTCTTATCTGCCATGCCTATAGTAATTGATCAATCGAATTAATGCTGTCATGGAGATAAATAAAAGTATCTACAATTAATATCTAATCACATAGCCTCATAGAATTTACTTTCTTAAACAATAGTTCACGTGTATGTATGCATCTACCGCGTTATCCACAAGCTGTGATAAAGTGTCAATTAAGATGTCTTCTGAATTGCCCTTATAACTAGATAAGGTTGTACAGGATGTTTCTAATAGCAATCTCTAAACTGAACGTATTAATCTTGTAAAATTCAGTTGTCATCAATGAATGGATTAATGTCTGTTGAAAGTTTAATTTAGCTATCAAAATTGCGTAAGAGTGTAACGGGAAAAGGACTTAAATTTCGAGTTAATTAAAGCATATTTTCAATGCTGAAAATAAATATATTTCAAACACCATTTATATTCTTGTGTATGTACGAATCATTTCTATCGTTTATCGTGTACAATGTCCTTATTTTTCTCATTAATTCTCATAAAATTGTTCAGATATTCGTAAATACGTTTTCCAAATTAAAATGTTTTATGTAACCAATGTAAACACATGTAACGTTTCAGAACTGTATGTAGTATGGTTAATTTGAATGGCACTTACAAAAGAGTTGGTGTTTTAATGGTGCCAAATATATTAAAGCATTTTGCTACTGCAAATAAAGTGATTAACGCGTTCTGATTTAAGTAGCAGTGAAACATAATATTTTAAATACACATTTGAGAATTCAGGAAATTATGGTTATAGTTGCTTTTGACTTTGCACTCATCAGATATTTTAAGGTTATCTTTCTATTCCCAATAATTCATTTATGTGCCTCCTCAACGTTTAGTATGAAATAGGTTTATATATCTAGACCGGGGTGTCACTTTAAACGTTTGCATTGTATCATTGTGTCATTATTGTATTCTAATGCTCGGCGTACCGACATATGATCGCAACAGAGTGGATTTGTTGTTCTTAATGAAATTCTAACAGTAAATTTCATATTAAGACAAGTAAATGATATATATTCTGGATTGTTTATTGATGGCTTTTGTCGATTATGTTTTAGAAGCTCTAACACGTTTTCTGTTCAGATTATTCCATTATGTCAATAATAACTGGTTGTATCCTGAAATTACTGACTTGGTTCTTAAATTAGAAACCACGATTATTAATTTAGAAGGCGGTGAGCCATTGGGGAAATTGTTAATGGCATTGGACAAAATGCCTTGTCTTATTTGTTCTGCCTTTATTTCCCGAGGTCAAATCACGTCGATGTGACATATACTATTCATGCTTCCGGTATCGATATAATGATGTACCAATCAAGTATTGGAATTGATTTAATTTACTTCCCTACCCCACTTAAATTGTTGGTCTTGTGTCTAAATTAGAAACCGTTACTAACAACATTTCATATACATCTTCATTGAAATTCACCTTAAAAAAATGTAACGACTCTCTGACGTTATCATCCATATAAATGTTGGCGTACCCAACTTCATCTGGAAATCCTTACATACTATAATGTATGCACTGAAGTTAAATGTATAACGAAATTTGCGTTTATAGAATATAACAAGTTTACACAAGTTCTGATATATTGATAACAAAATCTAGTTAAACAGTGGATTTCGCTGAAAGCTTTAAAGCTACGCTTCATGTAGGTTACCTTAGAAAAATAAAGATATGATAGCATTTACACAGTTAACGATTTGTTCTTTGCTAAGTATTTTTATATTATGATCGCTACTTGCGTTTACAGAAATATATCTATCTTTCAAACATTTACTTTATCTTACATGTATCTAAGCATTGATGTATCAATATTATCTTCTACCAAAGTTTTTTTTTCTGAATTGTCTAGTGAAAAGTCAAATCTTTTCGAAACTAAAATAGATCTCAAAATTACATGCGGAAATCGAGTATTTGAACTATATTTGTTTCTAAGCATATGATTTGTTTTTATGTACCATTATACTTCATACATACTTTACATTGAGATTTATATTAACCATATACCAGGTGTATTCCCTTGATGCGCATAATACAAACTATACTTCAGAAGTTAGAGTCTCTGAACAGAAATAATGTTTTATTCTAGGTGAAATTAAATAGTTCGCTTCTGTACTGCAGGTTTTCATTTTAGAAGTGTGACAAATAAATGTTTAGGCGATTCAAAGGTTTTTCGATTTAAAATGAAAGAATCGCAATTTCTCGTTGGAGTGCATATTTTAATCATCTTTTTATCATATGTGACATTATCAATACAAAGGACAAAATAAACACTTCCAAACATGATCTTCATCCCAGCTCGGTAAAATCCATTTCAATACTGATTTGGTCGATTTAATCCAATCAGTTGTAGCTATATATATGTTTTCAATGGCGAAATAAGCATTCAGTAATTTTATCACACCGTGATGCTGAAGGATTTTCGAACAGTTCTACACTCGACTATTTTCACAGAATTCATGATTTTCATTTTCATTCCCATTCTCGGGATTTAATAATTAATAGAATTTGATTTGCAATTATTGAAAGTTAACATAGTTATCTGCGTTTGATTTTTCGATTTTGTATTAACATTAACATATATAATGTTTTGATATTAACATATATACTATAATGAATATGACACACCTGCAATAACATGCATCATATATCTGTGCTATAAGAGAACATTTTATTCTGACAGTGTCTGTACAGATACAAATTATATATTATTTAGAGACGTTGCTTGCCCATACCCAGACATTTCAAAATACAAATGTTTTTTTTTTCATTGTCCATTATTAATAGAGTGGTCCATCATTCATTAATGGCCTACGGACTGGCTGCTACAGGTTTGGCACACAGATTCTTATAGTATACAATGTTACGAAAAGCGTTATCCACATGTACCTACCTGAAAATTGCCCGCAGAGATAGTTTGGTATTTAAGAAGTTCGTTAAGATTTCAGATGCTCGTTATAACGGGTTTTGTTGTTTTAGAATAAATCCCTGTGGGGAAAGAAATATTGAAATATTCGATGACGGAAAGACTTAGCATGGATGTACTTACAGTTCCAAAATGTTTCTTTACAATATGCCCGGTAGGAATATGTAAAATTGGTTTCTTATATTAAGCAGGTAGGTACTAAATAATGCAATAGAAAATGTACTTGTTGGTTTTGAGAAGGGATAAATGTTGCGAAAGTAGGCAATAGTATTTGCTACAGAGAGTGCAAGGTTATGAAAACAATTGAATTGTTCGCTTTGATAGCACAGTTAATGTAGTTTCAATGTATGGATTAATGCCACATAAGAAAGGAACACTAAATAAGGTACCTTCAATTCCGAGTGTACCATATATGCTAACTGTTGCAATCATAGCGGTCAGACAAGATCGTTCGAATCTTCAGATAAACTTTAAAATATACAAAATGTTAAGTATAACCTTTCGTATTAATGACAGTTAAAAGAGTTCATTTTGATAAAGACAGAATTCTATTCAAACGCAGGTATTATATTTTACAAGGGAAATGGGTTTTACAGCATAATAGGGAGAAAAACGGTGTTAAAATAACACCATTTGTAATCAATATTTAAAAGAGGATGTGGATTGCTATTTTCAGTCTGCACCTCTTGAAAGTGTTTAATAAATGTTGTGTGTTTTCGCGTATAATTAGCATATGTAATGCATAATCATATCATTATGAGCTGAATAAACGAAAAAATGTATTTTAGATTGTTCTGTATATATATAACACTTTTGTGTTCAGCTTGTATTATATTCTCGCCTACGTAGGAGGATAAAGCTGATTAGAGATGGGAGAGAAATGTTAGTGAATAAAGTGTGAGTATAAGTTAGAAAGGACCTATAATCAAATTTAGTGTAAGCTAAACGTAACTTATGATGAAATATCTACCTTGCAAAGCACATCATATGGTATGTAGCTGGTTAACTTCTCCCAAGGACAAACTGGTGAACACATTAGTGCGGAGGATGGCGACTGTCCCTAAAAGAAACAGTCCATTTCATGGGAAGATGTATATATCTAAAAGTACGGAGATAAATATGAAATCTTATAACACTTTATTTCTAACTACTACTACGTTTTAGAATATGTAGGCCTGCTATAAATTATTCCATTTGACCTTCGTTTATTCCTATTGTAAAACTCACTTCATTGATTACTTTAAAAACAATACACATGGTTTCTAAACCAGCAGCTGTATCTGCCAATAAATTTCACATTTCCAATTTTCATAGCGGACCCAGGCACGCTTCATTCGGTAAGAGTTGGCGTCATTGATGAAGATTATCATCATGAAGAATGGTAAATGACAATCAATGCTGGTTAGAAAAATAGAATAGTACAAAAGTTAACTCTAAAAGAATATATGTTGGTTAAATGAATATCCAGCTTGTGGTACTAATCTAATCTACCTCTACAATTACCACCGATGATAATGGAGTGGATTATGGTGTTAGTTTTTGTGGTGGTGATACTTTTGAATATTAAATATAAATCACAGCAAGCTGTTATAGACATACACACATGAATGCACATGTAGTTACCGCATATGCATGTGTATGTATATAGACATACACACATGCATGCACATGTAGTACCGCGTATGCATGTATATGTACATGTATGGATGTGTGCATGTATATATTTAATTTTGTTGAATTCAATTACCTCTGTAATATATTTACATTATTCTTTCCAGCATAGTTACGTCCCTTTACGATCTGAGTTCAAATCTCGCCGGGGTTGACTTTGCCTTTCACCCTTACGGGGTCGATAAAATAAAGTACCAGTAATGCACTGGGTAATTTGCTGGCGTTGTGCCTAAAGTAGAAACAATTATTCTTAACTCTGAAGCCGAGGATCAATCGGTTTCCTAAATAGAATGTTAGTCTACGACTTCAGTACTACCATAAACGTGGTTTTCTCTTTGCGTGTAATTGTTCTCATCAATTCACATAATGACGTATTATCTTCGTTTTTTCCGTTCATTGCCAGAGAACGGCTCAACAACCACCTAATAGAATATTCGTCTACGACATCATTTATACCATAAACGTTGTTTTGTCTTTGCGTGTAATTGTTTTCCCCGCTCCAAATAATGACGTATTAGCTTCGTTTTTTTCCGTGTTTGGTTGATGTGCGTCTCTGAACATTTGTGTATTTACATGTAGGTATGTGTGTGCGCTTGTTATATACGTATTTATTTATTTATATACATTTATGTAATTATTTGTATACACGCACACACACACACACACATATTTATATGTGCTTGTATTTGTATACCTATGGCGAGTGTTTTCGCGTATGCTTGTGTATGTACGTATTTGGATGCGTGTATATATTTTAATTTCAATTACCTCTGTATTTTATTTACTTTATTCTTAACACTGAAGCGGAGAATCATTCGGTTTCCGAGTTAGAATTTTAGTCTACGACTTCAGATATACCATTTACATGGTTTTGTCTTTGCGTGCAATTGTTCTCCACGCTCCACATATGACGTATTATCTTCGTTTTTTCCGTTCATTGCCAGAGAACGTCTCTATGAACCACCTAAGAGAACATTAGTCTACGACTTCTTTTATACCATAAACGTGGTTCTGTCTTTGCGTGTAATTGTTTTTCACCGCTCCAAATAATGATGTATTGTATTCGTTTTTTCACGTTCTTTGCCAGGGAACGTTTCCACGAACCAAAGTATCGTCTTCCTGTCTTCCTCCAGTTGCAACTTTTTTGGAATATTCACTTCTGCGTTCACAGATTGACTTTGTTAGTTTCAGAAGATCCCATTAAGGGTGAAAGCAGCGATTCTTTGCTTAAACTTTAATCTGTTATTTTAATGAATATTTGCTCTACGTTCTTATATATTTAATATATATTTATCCTTATCGAGCCCTCTTTGGATTTTAGTCTTCAAATTTATTATTATTACTATATATATATATAAACGGAAAAAATGAAACGAAATTTCATTTCCCACTCTTAGTACGGCTGTTAATTAAATATAAGTATGTACACGTACATACATATATGTATACAGACGTACAGTAGTATGTATATATATATACATACATGCACACATATATATATGTACGTATGGATTCCCCGAACATTTATTATAATGCTCGGTGTGTTTGTAAACAAACATCCCGTATTAACCCATAGTGTCCAGCAACCATCGTTGCTCGTTTGTTCAACACTGACAAAGTAACGCTGTACTAGTTTCAAGCTTATTACCTATCGTCAGCAACGTATACCTTACTGCCAGATTGTTGAACGTATATACTTACCTTATGCATATTAACGGCTGAGTAGCCCAATTTTCATATCGAGCGGGTTAATCGGCCGGGTGCACCGAAAACGATGAACGGAAAAAATGAAACGAAATTTCATTTCCCACTCTTAGTACAGCTGTTACTTAAATATAAGTATGTAGACGTACATACATATATGTATACAGACGTACAGTAGTACAGCTATATATATACATACATGCCCACATATATATATATGTACGTATGGATTCACCGAACATTTATTATAATGCTCGGTGTGTGTTGTAAACAAACATCCCGTATTAAGCCGTAGTGTCCAGCAACTATCGTTGCTCGTTTGT
Organism: Eledone cirrhosa; assembly: GCA_964016885.1. Taxonomy (NCBI): domain Eukaryota; kingdom Metazoa; phylum Mollusca; class Cephalopoda; order Octopoda; family Eledonidae; genus Eledone; species Eledone cirrhosa. The sequence continues at coordinate 194,190,728 of OZ024740.1, forward strand.
TCAACACTGACAAAGGAACGCTGTACTAGTTTCAAGCTTATTAGCTATCGTCAGCAACGTATACCTTCCTGCCAGATTGTTGAACGTATATACTTACCTGATGCATATTAACGGCTGAGTAGCCCAATTTGCATATTGAGCGGGTTAATCGGCCCGGTGCACCGAAAACGATAAACGGAATAAATGAAACGAAATTTCATTTCTCACTCTTAGTACGGCTGTTACTTAAATATAAGTATGTACACGTACATACATATATAATACAGACGTACAGTAGTATGTATATATATATACATACATCCCCACATATATATATGTACGTATGGATTCACCGAACATTTATTATAATGCTCGGTGTGTTTGTAAACAAACATCCCGTATTAAGCCGTAGTGTCTAGCAACCATCGTTGCTCGTTTGTTCAACACTGACAAAGGAACGCTGTACTAGTTTCAAGCTTATTAGCTATCGTCAGCAACGTATACCTTCCTGCCAGATTGTTGGACGTATATACTTACCTTATGCATATTAACGGCTGAGTAGCTCAATTTTCATATCGAGTGGGTTAATCAGCTGGGTGCACCGAAAACGATAAACGGAAAAAATGAAACGAAATTTCATTTCCCACTCTTAGTACGGCTGTTACTTAAATAACGTTTATCGTTTTCGGTGCACCCGGCCGATTAACCCACTCGATATGAAAATTGGGCTACTCAGCCGTTTGTCAGTGTTGAACAAACGAGCAACGATGGTTGCTGGACACTACGGCTTAATACGGGATGTTTGTTTACAAACACACCGAGCATTATAATAAATGTTCGCTGCATCCATACGTACATATATATATGTTTGCATGTATGTATATATATATATACATACTACTGTACGTCTGTATACATATATGTATGTACGTGTACATACTTATATTTAAGTAACAGCCGTACTAAGAGGGGGAAATGAAATTTCGTTTCATTTTTTCCCTTTATCGTTTTCGGTGCACCCGGCCGATTAACCCGCTCGATATGAAAATTGGGCTACTCAGCCGTTAATACGCATAAGGTAAGTATATACGTTCAACAATCTGGCAGGAAGGTATACGTTGCTGACGATAGCTAATAAGCTTGAAACTAGTACAGTGTTCCTTTGTCAGTGTTGAACAAACGAGCAACGATGGTTGCTGGACACTACGGCTTAATACGGGATGTTTGTTTACAAACACACCGAGCAGTATAATAAATGTTCGGTGAATCCATACGTACTTATATATATGTGTGCATGTATGTATATATATATATACATCCTACTGTACGTCTGTATACATATATGTATGTACGTGTACATTCTTATATATATATATATATATATATATATATATATATATATATATATATATATATATACTGTATATGTATATATACTGTGTATATATATATCCTCCTCAGCATCAGGATGTGACTGGTGGTTGATCTTCGCTCTCTGAAGCCGTTCTGGTTGTCCCTGAGCTCCCTCTCCATCTTGGGCTGGATCCTGTTAAGAATCATCCTGTTGAGGGTCTTTGCCAGAAGTGACGTCAGTGAGATCCCCCTGTAGTTGTTGGTGTTAGAGAGATCTCCCTTCTTTGGCACTGGGACGATGTTACTGGGTATTCACTAATAGTTCTGTTGTTGTTATTGTGGTTGTTTCTGGTTGTCAAACATATAATTAAAGACGTTCTAGGCGTAACTATCCCGATTTTTAATGTATCAGGAACAACATGTTCACTTGCCTATTTTGCCCATGAAATTGTGATCTGAGATTCATTTGACTGCTCCTTCTATCAAGTAAGGCGATCATATAGAGACTCATTTGTTGCAGCTTGCTTATCATTATAATGAGAAAGTATTTTTAAGGGGTTTAACTTAACGTGTTTAAACATAAAGTAATATTTCAGAATCCTGAAATGCTTACAGGTTTCCAAAGGATTTGATATTTAGGTGTCAAAATGCAGTGGAAGTTTATTTACAAGAATCCCTTCAATTTCTGTTTTAAACCGATTTATTGACGTTAATATCCCGTAAAATGTTATCAACATAAATAAAACCATTCTCTCTTCCATTTTTTTATAATTTTCCTGCATTGTATCTCTCCATACGTTCGTTATTCATGACCTTACAACTACTGGTATGTAGTTTCTAGAAAGTACCAATTCACCGAAATATATTATCTTAAAGAATTTTTCAACATTGTCGTATATTTGTTCCAATATATATTTCGTTCTTCCTGTTCATTTTCTTTTCTGTGATATGGCTTCGAAACATAGATATGACGCTTATGGATAGTTTTGATCCAAATTTATTTATATAAATTGATTTTCCTATCCAATGACTATAGAAATGTTGCATTATTGCTTATACCATTCATTACATAGATTTATAAACATATAAATGTCGTGTACAAAATAGCTTTAGGGCAAAGAGTAACATGATAACTATCGTGGTGTTCGTAGTTTCTATAAATTATTTATGTCTACTTTGCATCTAAGTATTTTCAGCCTAATAGAACTGTATCACTGTTATATATCTACACCTAGCTGCCGGTAGAGGGGTAACTAGGCAAGATACACAAGTATTATATTACGTAAATGTTTGCGATTATATCATTCATTAACTAGAACCGATGCATCTAAGAGTAACTTAGCCATTTGCTGATTAAAGATCGATAAAATAAGAACCAGATTCTAATAAGCACGTGAGTCGATATTATCAACTAGATTTCTTTGAGACTTTATCCAGCCTGAACATTTAAAAAACTATAGGTATAAAAAGATATATAAATATTATATATAGTTACATTTTTTAGATTTGTAATTTATAAGATAGAAACTACATACCATTTAATGAGAATATATGTAGAGCTTTAATTATATGATGAGTAATACTAATTGAGTAGAGCTTTCCTAAGAAAGTTGCTCCTCGCATATGCGCACACATACTCTTTGTTTTTGTCTGCGCATATAATAGAAATATATTTGTATTTGAGTAATGAGCATTTTCACGAGAGTCGACCACAAATATTCTGAGGGTTTTATCGATCGACAAGTTTCAACACATCATTCGCTATTCGAATGGGATGAAACTCGTCAAATTGGACCAGGGAAACAATGTTTCCATTGGTCTTTCTATCGATAAGACTACCTACCGGTAATGGAAAAACCAATCGAAACATTCTTCTTTGATCTATTTTTTCGAGTTCTAAATTATTTAATTTAGGTGGACTCCTTTAGCCTTCTAGGCTATTTTCTATTTTGGATCGTTTTAGTTGTTATGGATGTCGGCGAAGTTGTTAACGTTGTTGTTGTTGTTATTCTTCATTGAGTTGTTCTTGATATTATTTTTGGCCTTGTTTCTCAAGCCGGCCAACATACATTTTCCAACTGTAATTAGAGTACAAAGACCTGGAATTTATACTACAAGTTATTCTATTCTATGATCCTATAATTCTACCAATTCGTCCCTGAACTTAAACTAAATATACGAAATTATTTAAGAAAAATTACAATCCTGTAGCATAACAGCATTATAAGACATGGGGCATAACCTAGCGTATCAATAGATGCTTTAATCTACGAGGTAAACAAACATCTCATTCAATCAGGTAGTCAGCAGCAATAACCTCATTGAGTCAAGTAGTCAGCAGGAATAAATATTCCATTTTTTGTTTCTTATTTTATTAAGTAGCAGAAACAAATTCATTCTACTCGATTCATGCAAATAGAATGCCAAGCCCTGTATAACAGTTTGGAAATACATCAGATAGCATGTTGATAGTGGCAATTGGCAAGGCTGCAAATGTAATAACAAACTAATTCTGGTAGTTATAATGTCTTTTCTTTACCTTTGAATTTAACAATCGGTATCTATGACTACGCTTGACTCTATATATGTTTTATTCTTGTCTATCTCTACATTTAGCTATTTATATCATTCTTCTTCAACTTTGAACCAAACATTAATTCCTTTCTTTAGCTGGGGATTTATTTATTCATTTCCACAGTTGTGTAATGCATTAGTATCATCTCGTACGATCACATACAGAGAGAAGGACACTGTGAGCAAGTGAAAATATTTGTTGAAAACATCAGCAGTTTCTGGAGGATTAAGCCTGCTTGTCATTTATTAAGCAGTAGTTCATGCGACGACCATCAGTTTAATTAGATGATCTCGGTGTCGTGAACAGCAGTGGCTTCACAGATGAATGACTATTAAATCGACAATGGTTTGGCACAACTGCTTCTGTTAGCGGAGAGATCTACGAGTATACATGTATGGCTAGCCATTAGAAAAAGCAAATAATTCATCTTCGATGGATGTAGAAGAAGAAGAAGAAGAAGAAGAAGAAGAAGAAGAAGAAGAAGAAGAAGAAGAAGAAGAAGAAGACGAAGAAGAAGACGACGACGACGACGACGACGACGACGACGAAGAAGAAGAAGAAGAAGAAGAAGAAGAAGAAGAAGAAGACGAAGAAGAAGACGACGACGACGACGACGACGACGATGACGACGACGACGACGACGAAGAAGAAGAAGAAGAAGAAGAAGAAGAAGAAGAAGAAGAAGAGTTTCTTGATACTAAGCTGCTTTGTTCCTGTACATTTTAATTTCATAATCTACAGAGATTGGCTTTAAATTACTGATAAATAGTTCTAGACGAATGCGTGGGTTAATAGGATTCATTATCACTTTCTACAGCAGAAAGCATCAGTGAAATTGCAGAAAATATATAGAATGCGATTTATATTTTTTGGTCGTTTATTTACAAATCAATGTGACGAAAACTCTTAAAGATAGATCCTTTTACTTAGTTAATCAGAATCGGATACGACAACATCATGTTAAATATATCCTTTTGCACAATTTGACGCTATTTATATGCGATGTGGTTCCGAATTTATTTTATGCCACATAAAGCAGAAGCAGTAAAATACACAAGTAAAGACTATAAAATCTTTCTGTACTTATTACAAATTATACCTGACAGCGAAAGCACTTTTCTTTACAAGAGAAATCTAACCTAAAAGTGTATACGACCTTTATAACCCTCAATAAATATAAATACAATATGTATTTAGCATCACAAAATCTCTGGAAAGATCTTCTTTGTTCACGTAAACCTGAGAGTATCATAGGAAAAGAATCCTCGAGCATGCCTCGCAGTGGGATCAGTCACAAGCAACTGTCTCCAGTTTATCCGACTGGATCCTAAATGACACCAAACGAGCTCATGGATATTATTCAACCATATTGTTCGTGGTCACCCCACCCCCATGGGTCTTCTTCCCATACATTTTGAAAATTATGGCAATTCTACAATTACAGCCGCAAAGAATATCAACTTGATGGCAAAAGATGAAGGTCTGTAAAGACTGCAATAAATCCTGTGATGAGCATATTGAGACAATTGACCACCTGGTTTTAGGCTGCAAAGTATTAGCTCCCCAGGAACGGGGCATGATAGAATGGGGCAATACTTACACTAGGTAATGTGCAGGTTTTATCGTCTGAAAAGGGTGAGAAAATGGTAAAACCATCACCCAGATGTAATAACAGGGGACGAGAACGTAACAACCCTATGGGATTTCCCTGTAGACACTGATAGAACGATCAAGGCGAGCAGACCTGATATAGTTATGGAGAACCATAAAGAGAAATCATGTTTCTTAATTGACATGAGTATTTCATCGAAAGATTTCAGAAACCTCAGTACGTATAAAGATCTATCAATTTAAATTGAGAAAATATAGCACCTTATGGCCTCTACAAGACCAGGAATAATCAACGCACTTGGAATGATAAAAATGGAACTGAAAAATATTTGGACCGGATACTTTGGAAGTGGATGTGAGATCCATGCGCAAAGCATTACTAGCGTGGCCATGGCGAAGTCTGTATCATGATTCCTATTTAGGTTTAGCAGGTCATTTATAAATATTAAGTACATTATTCTTTCTTGACAAACATATAATCTTGCCAATGATCTGATAAAATTGTTTCTATCTTCATGATCAAATTAATTGATTGCTTTTTTTTCATATATGGCAGAGGTAAAGATTTCACAAATGAAATTAAAGAATGCCACTAAATGATTGATTCCCCTATATGGCGTGCATACAGAAAGAACACCCATCCTGTCAGAATATCAGTACGTGCGTGGTCACCGTATAATCATGAGGTTGCTGTGGACCCTCGGAAAAAAGGCAAAATGAAAGAATAATATGATGAACCTAGTGTAGTCTGTCTTACCATCATAGATATAAACACACTGGATAATTGTTTCTACATTTGGCACAAGGCCAGCAATTTCCCAGTGCACTACTGGTACTAAACACACTAGATAATGGCTGCAACTTAAACAAAGAAAACATGGTTTGAAATGAAAAACAGCTCCCGTAAACATATGTAACTTAATACATTTTATTGCCAAACAACATGGATTCGGACATCAATCGATTATTTCTATTTTAGTTGTAAAATACAATCACAATAGTTTATACTTTAACAGCTGCAATTACATAAAAAAACTTTGAATATCCAAACATTGTTTCAGCGATATCAGTTACTTTGTAGGGAACAAAAATGAAAGTAACTTTTCAACGCTGCTGTATTTGTAAATGTGCACGAATGGAATAAAGGTTTTGTTACGGTGATAAAATATTTTCGATGGGAAGCAATATTTGGATTGCTATTGGAAGAGCATATGAGATTACTTTTCTGTTTATTTATCAATATCAAATTGGTCGACTAGTCATAAATCTATTACATACGTATTACCAGATGAATTATCCATTGAAAGGCTCCATTATATGTGACAGGAAAGATTTATAATAGGATAAAGAAAGGAAATATCTATTCTAAACAATTTTCCCGGTGAATTAAACATTGAACTATAGCTCATCGTTAAATCAATAATAGATATAGCCATATGCTTGTGGTGTAGTAATGATAGAGCTGTGCTTTATCGTAATAAAGCAAATATGCAACATGAAATGTATATTATTTCAAATTGGACACTGTATAAAATGATATGGCAAGTGAATGTAATGTTGTTACCAGCACAGCATTTGAAGTAACAGTTGAAATTAGTTAGCTGTATAGACCTGTTTATAAAATTAAGGATCGTTTGAAGTAACAGAACGTAAAATGTACAATAACATTCAATTTTAAATTATGCTCTAACAAATATATACTATAACTTCTCTCTGATATATTAATTATCCCATTAAAATGCACATTTCATATTCTGTCACTTTAGTCTATAATAGATAAGATGTAATAAGTAATGTTCATGTTTTATATTGTTAAGGAACAATACTAGTAAACAAATTTCAATAAGCACTTCTGTCAAATTAAGGAAATTATGTTACATCATTAGATGTACAAATTGTAAAACATCATTATGTATATACATGTATCTCAGAAACTAAAACACTTTATAAGTAAATGTGATGGAATTACCGGTGAGTGTTCGAAGATGAAAGTATTTCATTCATATATTTAACCATTTGCATATTTATTCGTTTCCTTATTTATTATTCATATGACTAGTGTAGCACGTGGGTTAGTGGTTAGAGGATTTGACATACTACTAGTGTAGTGCGTGGGTTAGCGGTTAGAGGATTGTATTCCCAATCGTAAAGTTACGAGTTCGGTTCTCGGGGGGGGGGGGGGCGTTATGTCCTTGAACAAAATACCTTGTTTCACGTTGCCCTTTCCGCAAGTAGTTGCGACCGCTAGATAGTACCAGCGTTATGTCCTTGAGCAAGATACTTTATTTCACGTCGCTCTTTCTGCAAGTAGTTGCGACCGCTAGATAGTATCAACAATGGAATCATTGTTTCCTTGGTCCTATTTGACGAGGTCCAACTCACTCGGCAAGCGACTAAAGTCTGGAATATTTACGATCGATGTCATTCCTTTCCTATAATTACTAATGTTCGCTGTTGATCAACACTTTTTTCTAGCTTCTCCTTATTCTATTAAAGCGGAAACATTATACAAGACATTGAAAAGAACAAAAGCTTCACATTTTCGATTAACTGATTTCAACATCTCAATGTTTGTGTAATTATGTAATTATGTCAATTTTTTGGTTTAAAGTTGTGTCATCTGAAATATTCAACATATATAACCCTGTAAAGACACAACCTATATTTGCAAAACAATTTTGGGAAATGTAATATCTGAGAATATTTTAGAATAGCTGGCCACTACCAATTTAATATATTCTTGTGAGATCGCAGCACACGTAGCTATAATGAATCGCTAACCATTTAAGGGGAATCATAGTACACGTCACACCTCTAGGTTATGTTAAAGGACGTTAACTTCAAATCGCGCCTGAAAGTTTTAAGGAAAGTGTAATATGCAATATATACATGAGAAACAGATAGTGGTTTTAAAGTGAGTGATAGATTACGTCTGCCTACACAGCGCTGAATCGGTTCATCGGACAAGGTGGCATGCATATTCCTTTTAATCAAATTTAACTTACAAAGCTGTTGAAGACGCAAGATAGCTTAGTAAGATGGAAACAAAAGCCGCATACTTGCGATGCCATTTTCATTAAGTGCCTGACAATCTCAGTGATGGGCGTGTCTAGTACTATGAGGAGTTCTTCATTATCAAAGCATGTTCGAAGTGTTGGGCATGCTTTCATCAGGTGAAATTAAATTTGAAGTAAAATTCGTATAGGTGTATTGCAGTAAAAGTTGGTTTAATGTAATTAAATATTCCGTGATTTACTTTGATATAACTGATGTACCAGATGTTACATTTCGCTGACGAAATCTAAAATTTAAACAAGTTATAATTTCGTAAATCCGCCTCCAAATAAAAGTTGTTAATAATAAAATGTAAGAAACGTGCATGTTATAAAATGTTACATAATATATTTCAAATAATTTTATAAATGTATTACATATATCTACTTACAAATTTATTATAAATGTTTCCACCCAAGCATAAATTTGCAGCATCAATATAATATAATAAGGAAAGTAAATTACTTTATATGTTGTGTACATACGTCTATGACTGACGCATCTGGACACATCTTCAGTGATGTGCCTGATGTCATCGGATGTTTCGGGTCTTTCAACATCATACACCCTTCTCCAGGTGACCCAGCTGGGGTTGATCAGACCCCAGCTTGTGTCCAGATGGCCAGCTAACTACCATGACTCCATGTCTCTCCCCTTCTGATCCACAGCCATCATGAGGCCCTCTCTGCTGCATCGGTGGTACTGCGGATGGTCTTCCTCGCTCTCACTCACTCGAGGCCCAAACTGCTGAAAGCTCTGGTCAGGGAACGGGCTGCGAAACCCCTACATCCAACCTCCACTGGGAGACACCTCGCTCTCCAACCAGCCCGCTGACAGTCACTAACCAGAACCGCGTACTTGGAGAGCTTTCTCTCAAAGACTTCTTCCAGGCGATCTTCCCATGGGCCAGTCAACTCCAGCAGCACTACTTGCTTGGTGGACTCAGACACGAGGACAATGTCTGGTCGCCGCAGCGTGGTGACCGCAATGTGGCCAGCGAACTTTAGCTGACGCTCAAGATCCACCAATAGCTGCCAGTCTCTTGCAGATGTTAGGATGCCCGCGGATGTTTTCCTGGTAGGGGTTGGCTGCTGCCCAGCTCTGACAAAGACGATGGTTTTCTTGGAGGGTCGGAACCGCATCGTCCACACAAGTCCTGCGCTGAGGGCTTCAGCGATGGTCTTAAGGACTTGGTCATGCCTACAGCGGTACCTCCTTCTCCAAGTGCAGCAGCTGAGGATGTGTTCCAGGGTTACTCGCTTGGAGCACAACGCACATGCTGGTGTCTCTGCTATGCCCCATGTGTGCAGGTTTGATGGGCTTGCAGCAGCAACAATATATAATAAGGAAAGTGAATTACTTTATATGAGTTTACAGAATAATAAATGTCTTCCCGATCTAAAGGATATGTTGGTTATTTATGCCTTGCGTTGACCCTTTAATAGTATCCAGTTTTTAGAAAGTGATTGTGTGAGTGTATGATAAAATCTGCGAGCATTGAATTGACACTGCTATAGACTGTTAGCAATAGATAATATAGGTTATTAGTACAAAACCTCGGATTTCATGGAGTGCGTACGCAATTATATTGACTTCAGTACATGGCTTATATTTTAATTTGTCGGTACCACAAGGATGAAAGACAGAGTTGACCTCGGTAGGATTTGAATGCCAAATTCAGTATCTGGATCTAACGCTCTAATTAATATGTTAATCCACCGCCCAGATTGATGTAACGCAGTGTCCGCTATCTGCCGCATCACTTTATCTGACGTAGAGGCTTTACGATTTTATGAGTATTTGCGCTCCAATTACCCATTTTAGCCAATTATATCTTGGCACACTGCAGCAGATTATAATATGCTCCCACCCTGGCTACTACTTTATTTTATCAATTTCAAAATACATAAAGTTGGCCTCAGTCGAATTTGAAATCGGAACGTAAAACTCGGAAAAAATATACAACGAAATATTTTATCCGACGCTTTAACGATTCCGTCAATCTACTATCATTCGACCTTGAATATTTAACGCAACTAATTTTAATCTGTTCTATGTTTTGTTTTCTTTATTTGTATGTTTGTTCGTCTTTTTAGTGTTTCTCAACTCGTTGTATATTATCAATCTACAACGATGCGTTATTATTCAGTCATATTTCGAAAATATAATACTTTAGAAGATAAACAAACACAAAAGAGAATTGGTATTTTCCTTCATATGAAATATGAAAACAATACAAAAATGATGATTAATATCTGATTTTCTATTTTAAAGATTAATGCGAAATATACAAAGATATGTAGTTTTTAATCGAGCGAAAAGGTTGAATTTGCAGCTTACAAGCGCGAAAACAAGATGGTTAAACATAACCACATATATAATCTGTCTCTAAAATAAGGCATATGCAATTAGTATATTGTCATTTGAGCTAATATGAAAATATTTTAGGCTTACATCTAAAATTCAGTCTTGAATCTTTGGATATTTGCCGTGAAAAAGATATTTCATTCTGATTCGTTTCCAAAGCCGGGAAAATAATTGGTGCAAAATTGCAAAATAAATTCGTTAAACGTGAAAGATAATAAAAATATTTAAAAGAAATGTTTTCTATTTTAATGTTTGTGTGTGCGTGTGTGTGTGTGTGTGTGTGTATATATATATATATATATATTTATGTGTGTGTGAAGGCGTGTGGCTGATTGGTTAGAGAACTGGATTCACAATCGTCAGTTTGTCAGTTCGATTCCCGAATTGAGCAATGCGTTATGTCCTTGAGCATGACACTTTATTTCACGTTGCTCCTTCTACCTGGAGTTGCGACCGATAGATAGTATTATCAATTGGAAAGACCAACGGAAACATTGTTTCCTCGGTCCGATTTGACGAAAGTCGATCGATAAAGATATATATATATATATAGTATATCTCGGAATAAGAGTTGAAATGAAAATCTAAAGAAATATGATACGTACTGTTATATATTTGATCTAGCAATCTGCTGTTTCAAACAAATTACTACTATTCTCTTCCAATTTTATAACAAAGAAATCTTGCCTGCTATATAATCCGTGTAAAATTAATTAAATTGTGTGTAAGGAGAATATCCTCAAAAAATTATTGAACATAAATATGTTTCTAAAATATAAATTAATCACTTGTTTTACATATAAATAAACGCATGTCAATAAAATATAAAATTTTCTAAAATTTGAATTGATAAATTAGTAGTAGAATGTTCAAAAATGTTTTTTCTGATATTATTCGTATTAATTCTGCGAAATTTATGTATTCCTGATAGAAGTTGGGTACCACTATTTTGAAAAGTAACGTTTCCACAAACAAAAATATCAACCTCCTAACGAAGATCAGTTTTATTGCTTAAACAATAAAAATTATTTTTTCTTCATTTTTACATCAATTTCTATTTTCTAGAAATTAACCTTCTTTTTCTATGTGAGCCTTAAACGATTGCATATGTCTTTTATGTCATCACCAATGTCATCACCACGTACATAACCTCATGTTTATCCATGCAATTAGATTATATGAGTTATTTCCCTTAACCCTAATGTTGATTATAATAATTTTGTACGTTTACATGACATAACGTTACCAAATTTTGGGCATAAGCGGGTATTGAAATTTACATAAAGTATTCTGTCAACTTTAGAAAATAGTATGCAAGCCGCTTCCTCCGACATGACGCTCTCAACGACAGGAGCCTGGATGCAGCTGGCTTCCCAACACAAATAGATCCAGCATGCCATAACTGTAGAGATGGCAAGCACCCCGATGGAATTACTCTCTTCCATTTGAAGTAGGTAAATCCTTCATCTGGGACGCCACATGCTGTGACACGTTTTCGGCCTCCAACTTTGTCTCTTCGGCCACAAATCCCGGTACTGTGACCGGTAATGCAGAGGACAGGAAGATAAGCAAATACCGTGGCTTGTCTGGCCGCTTCCTCACCGTTGAGACCTCAGGCGTCCTTCAAACCTGTACTGCCGAGCTCCTCCGTAAAATCGGAACGTCAGTAGCCCGTCTGGGGAGGGAGCCCGGCGTGATGGAGTGACTGTTGCAAAGAGTGTCTTTGGCCATTGTCTGCGGAAATGCCGTTGCAGTTTTGTTTGGGAGTCGCATTCGAAACACCGCCCACACTAGGCATAGAGTCTATTACCCTCCCCATTCCTACTCTCTTTCTTCCGTGGCCTAATAGCTCTCGCTTTTTCTTCTTTTTCCTCATTTATAGTTCTTTCCTTTACAGCCAGATCTACCTTTCTTTACCCCCTCCCCCTCTGTGCATTACTCAGTTTTGTTTTTATATTTTTATTTTCATATTTCCATCTTTGTATAACTTCGTTTTGTAAAATATAGTTGACATTTGTTTATGTATAATTGATTGTTGATTTGGGGTTTCAGTTTGACTGTTATTATATACTCTTGCTATAGGTTCCGAGATTGCCGGTATTGCTAAATATCACTTCGCTTGTGACTGTTAAAACTTTATTTATGTTCTTGCACTTATCTATGTTTCTCGAAAGAGGGTGCGTGTGATTTGAGGTGTTCGTTGATACAGATGTGTAGTGAATTTTATAGTATTGTCGGAATAACAGCAATCTCAGAACAAAGAATCTATAATAGTAGTTAACCTGACACCAGAAAGCAAGAATAGACTGTTATAAGGAGCTATAAAGAACTGCACGGTAACACCACAATATCATTGATGTCGTATTTTAAGCACTTACCGTCCAATTTATATTTTATGTAACTATTGTTGTTGGTGTTGGCTTTTCACAGGAAAACATTTAAACAAAGTATTGTGTAAAGAGTAAGTAAAATAAATTCAGAATCTGATATAAGGAAAATCTCAGCAGAGCTGTAATTGACTTCCTGCACGAGAACTCATCTCCCCTATCATTCAAGACAAGGAACTCCACCTGTATACACGTACATCAATCGTCGTGCGAACAGCGCATTATGCTTGTGATATGTGGGAAAAGACCAGTAGAATCTATAGAATAGCAGATGTCCTCCACCGGTATTTACTTAGGACTATATTAAGACTATCTTAGCATAATAACGTTACGAAAGAATCTGTCATGAAAACGACCTGGCTGAGTATTCTACGGGATAACGTCACCGGTAGAATACTTGGCCAAGTGATATGCTTACTCTGGAAAAGTGAGAGCTTATCCAGACCTGGCTAAATTTTTTTAGTAGGACTTGGCTATATGGGTCTAACATGGAGATAGGATCGAAACGCGACTAGCAACGTTGCTAGACATATACCTCTTGTTGTACAACACTCCATAAGGCCAAGTAAAACTAAATAAATCAAAGAAATATATAGCTTAATGATATGATTGTTAATTGATATTATTTTGTTAATGATGTACTTATTGTCATCCTTTCTTTTGTCTAGTAGCAACGTATACTCAATTTGATATTTAAAGAATCTATGTGATATATTTTCCATTAGTTCCTCTAATAAAACAGTTATAGAACGTCCAATTAATTAAATTAATTGAAGAGGAATAACGTTTCATGACGTCATGGCTTCTAATTATGTCAGTTAGCCATCTTACATATTAATAATTTTGCCTTCAATCATGTCATCATTAAAGTCTTTAATTTGAATATAAATGTACACAACCGAGATTGAGAAATAATATATTGATTCATCGATTATCTCAGCCCCCTCAGACAGTTGCATTTCCTTATACAGTATGTTACGATTTAATCGATTTTAGCACGCCATTATATGTGCTGATTCTTGGAATATACTAAAAGTCTCAAGTCTGTCTCAAACCTGCAGTGACATCAGGCCAGGGCTTATCCCGGTTTCCGTAGCGTTAAGACTTCCGATGGACAGGATGCTAGAATATATGACTCGGTAATATTATGGAAATTATGATTTTTAATAAAGAACATCCAATGAAAAAATCTATATATCAGATTGAAAACATTAGTTGCGACGATATAGATGTCAAGCTGTATCGAACGCTTCTTTTCCCTTAGGCAGCATCAGATATGTGGAAAAAGTAGACAGGCATGCATGGACGACTACTGATCTTCTTCAAAATCACCTTGCTCGGGCTTGTAAATCCGTGATCAGTCATATATAAATATCTGCTTATTTCCATATGGTAAATGTGTCATGCTATTATTACAAATATCAATGATGAGTTAAGAATTAACAATATACTTCATACTATTCAACACAGAATATGGATGATTTGTTAGATGGACGAGTTGTCTACACATTAAATACCTAACTTCAGATTGCTTTTACTTACAAAAGATATAGCTGCATTAAATATTAGAATTACCATTATCTTCTAAAAACATGTATCACTTAAACTTTTCGATGATAGATGATCAGTCGGTGTTAGCAATGGACATTCAATCATCTGATTGATTGGATGTTGAACAAATAAATTAACTTGTAAGTGGTGGATTACCCCAGACACGTATGTATTTAGCATAATTCTCAGTCATAATCTGGGTGATGCGAACTTCTTAACTAATCGCCCATACCTGCGTCTATTTCCAATAATGTTTATGTATTTATGAGCCTGTAACTTCTAACGGATTAGCAGCGGTGCCATTGTGACATATACACTTTGTAAACCTGGTAGGGCTTATCACCGCATCAGATCTGGACACAGCAGATCTCTACCAGAGAAGGAGAATGAAAGTAAGAAAGGAAGAGAGAATGAAATATAGAGGACGAATCGGTTTCAGCAATCGACTGGTATATTTATATTTTATCGACCTCGAAAGAATGAATCTCGGTAGTATTTAAACTCTGAGAATGCACAGAGTTGAACAAATACCACAAAGCATTATGTCAGGAGTTTTAATGATTCTGCCAATTCGCTGCCTCAAATAACCATTTACTAAACTTCAATATTTTGTAAGGAGTATATATTTATATTAGAAATCAGTTGTTCTCATTAATATTGGTTTTAACATTTTTACACATTGCATGTATTCAGTGGCGGACTGGATTTTAAAATATTGGTTGCCAGGAGATGAAGGGGGCCCACCTACATATAGAATGCTACTATTTAATATTTATAATGAATAAATAATATTTTCGAGAAATACATAAGTACAAACAAAACAGTGCAATCAAATGTTTGCGGAAAAATATCTTACCTTAAAAATTATTATGTATTTTGCGAAATCCAGAGACTTTCAATGATGACCAGAAGTCGACCCTAAATATTACTAATAATTATAGGAAAGCCATGAACGACACCACATTTTATTAACTTTGATTTTAAAAGTAGGTTTATAATTATAAATTTTCATTGTACTTTTGTAGATGTATCGGTGGTCTAGTTGGAGGAATCATAGACGGTGGTGATCCTGGTCTGAAATTCGATCCTGGTCGGGAGTAGGGTTGCTAGTAAACGGTTTCAGTTTTTTTTCTATTGGTTGTAAAATAGAAAAAGGTTATATGTACATCTCGACCAGGATTGAACCCAAGGCCAGGATATCCAACGACTCTAGTACATACCACTAGGCCACAGAGACAATTACGAAAATGTTACGGAATTTAATACTTATGAACCTATTTTCAAAATATTTAAGAACAAAGTGTTGTGGTGTCGTTCATATATTTCTTAATGATATTGTTCCTGCTTAAGTTCGACTTTCAAATCCTTTGGGTGTTCCATAAACTAAATCCTCGTTTTGTTTCACACCTATCTAGACTATATTTAATATGTTGCATATATTTTTCTGTTGCACCACATTTCTCTCCCAACCACCCCGCTCTCTCTCTCTCTCTCTCTATCTCTCTCTTTCTCTCTGTTATATTTGAATTTACTATGATTTGGACTTACTTTATTCATATATATGTGCTTTTGCATGTCAGATTCAAACTTATATTGATTGGCATTATATATATATATATTTATTTATCTGTTGTTTCTTCATAGGTACATTTTTAACTTATAGTCTCGTTTAATTGATTTTTTATGTGGTTGATTATGCTGATTGGGAGGAGAAATACTGTATATATTTTATCAAATGATCTATGGACGACCTCTCTTATATATTGCTCTGATTGTTAGTTATTAAATTAATTAATTCGTCATTGATCCACACCGTGAATGGTTGCCAAAAACACACACATATATATATATATATATATATATATATGGCTCTGTCTGGTTTATGTATATGTAAACCTCTATATTTATATACTCCCATAAGGTTGATTAACACTTTAGGCAGTATTCGGCTGCACTTTCTAGCAACCAGCCTACTCGCCGCCAGGCACCAATCACAAGCTTTCTGACTTGACCACTGGCCATGTGACAATTCTTAGCCATTTTGAATTCGTTTCTGGCGGGGATCATTTAAGAAAAATCTGTGTCCAATTGAGTTCGTTTCCTGATGATTTCGAAACTCGTTGATTTATCCATGATCGGATATTTCCAAAAAGCGAATGAAAATTCATGGGGTAGAAACATAATTTTGGTATGTTTATGTACATTTTTTCTTCTAACTTTGATTTTGTACCTAATTGTGTATGGTTAACTATGTGTATAGTCAATTTCTACCGGCTATTAAAAATACTAGGTAAATCTTCTGTGGCTGTGGATCGCGGATAGAATAGCTATCATTTATTTATCTATTGTTTTTCAAAGGCACATTTTAAACTTATAGCCTCGTTTAATTGATTTTGTTATGAGGTTGATTATGCTGATTGGGAGAAGAAATACTATATATATTTTATCAAATTATCTATGGACTTACTTTCTTATATATATATAATTGTGCCTACCTCTGGCACAAGACCAGCAATTATCCCAGTGTATTACTGGTACTTTATTTTATCAGTAATACACTGGACAATTGGTGGCCTTGTGCCAGAAGTACAAACAGTTTATATATATATATATATATATATATATATATATATATATATATATATATATATATATATATATATATATAGTGAACACATTGATACCTGTGCCGCCCAAAATCATCCAAACTTCAGAATCTTTCCCCTCGACAAATTTAAAGATAATACCACCCACACCCAGCGCATCAGCAAGGAATCTCACTTATTAACAAATACGGACCCGTCTAAACACTTCTCCCTAAGACGAACCCACAACATACATACGTCAACATACATACCTACATCAGCATACATCCTACATACATCTCTATCCACATATAAACACAATGACATACGGAAACACGTTCTATGGTGCAACACAATTATACACAAATTTGCATACCTTTTAATGTCTATAGATATAAACGTGCCGACACACACACATACATATACGCACACATGCATTGCACATTGATGGGCACATACATATTTGTACACAAGTATTTCAATACGGCAAGGCCTAATGGATTCCCCTTGCAGTACGTACAATCTGGACACTCACACACACCTTGGTTTTATGCCAATACTATATATCATTTCACACCTTTTATTGTTAATGTTTTCTATGTTCTATTGAGGTGAGAGAATCGTTTTTACTGAAAATATCGAAAAATGTACACCATTTTTACCAGTATCACAAAAATACTGGTCCACCCACACACACATTCACACACACACACACACACATATATATATATATACACACATACACACGCGTACATTAACATACAAAGAGGCATATACACACACACACACACACACACACTTCTCCGTATAAGACAAGAGCTGAAAAATATCTTTTAACATGTTAAAATATCCCCCACACACGTACAGACACATTCCTACTGACCGATCCCTCTACCACGAATTACTCTGCTACACACACACACACACACACACACACACACACACACACACACACACACACACACACACACACACGCACACACACAGACACACACACACTTGTCTTAATAGGCATTTGAACTGTTGACCTGTTAGCAGGGTGCGGTCCGCACACACATCCCTGCTGACCATTATCACAACAACTAACCTCTTTACTACTACTACACACACACACACACATATTTGTCTTAAAAGACTTATGTATCTGTGTGTTTCTAAATATATTGTTAATAACTCCCTCTGGTCGAGCAATCTTTGAGGTGTGGGGACTGCTGGAAAGCTTCCATTACTCATACTTCTCGCCCCCTTCACCACCTCTTCTACGGCCTCGATATAAATACCCCCTCCGCCTCCGTGGTATTTTCTTCGGGGTTATAAGAGGCTTAGCTCTGTTTCTCGACCGTTATATCGCGTGACTATCTCCCCCTCCGCCTTTTGGGATTCTTTCTCACGTCGTGTAGACGCGTTCTTGAGACTAGTAACATGAGGTATCCTCTTGATAAGTCAGCAGACCTCGCAAGGACTCTATATCTTTATGATGTATTGTTTTTGTTTATGCCACGAAACTACGTAGTCGAGTAATCTAGGAGCAGTTTCGGTATGATACATTTTATTACTAATTATATCTAAATGTTTCTTCTCTCTTCATAATGTATATATATATATATATATATATATACACATATATAACGACGATGAATTTGTTTTGCGAGGTTTTTGATATGAAATCATGTGTCGAAACAAATATTGTTATACTTGGAGAGGGTCATATTGTTGTAATAATATTGCCAGAATTAATAATTGTTTCTACTTTTGGCACAAGGCCAGCAATTATCCCAGTGCATTACTGGTACTTTATTTTATCGACCCCGTAAGGATGAAAGAATTAATAATAGAACACACTCACTCTTTGGTTGGTTTTCGCTTCTGTATCTTTTATATCAGTTACTACATTCGGTCCTCAATATTTACCATTGACTGACCAACGGTAAAAAATAAAGATATAATATAGACACAAACACATATATATAGTCTAACAATGTTCTTTCGTTGCACATCTGCAACATCGTCAGTGGTGCTATTATGTTACTCGTATATCTACGCCATCATTATTTAATCTGTTTATTTATTTATTTATTTATATTTATCTTCTTCTCTGCGCATGCGTTTGCGTGTGTGTATAGTGTTTGGCGTGTGTTCGCGTTTGGGTGATTGTGGTTTGGTTATTGTATTCTATCTTAGTTTACTAGTGTGTGTTTATATGTGTTTGTTGTTATTGTGCTTGTGTGTATATTTATTTATTCATATTTCTCTTAGGTCAATATTTTTTTCTGTTTACCTTTGGCCTTCTAAGTTCTATTTCACTTGCCTCTCTGATTTGCCTATCTACTAGGTCATTTCTATGTTTAGATATTATTTTAATTTCTATGTTATCTATATTACCGTCATGTTGTTATCTGGTGTGTTCGTATAGTACTGCAACGTTTTTCGTCCTTTTAGTTCCACCCAGTGTTAGTCTCTCCTTTCAACTATGTTACGAGCTGTCTCGCCTATGTATGTTGTTATCATGTTTCTTCAAGTACCCTCTGTACATCTTATGCTAAAGACTACGTTTCTAGTTTTACATTTATCCTGGGGGTTTATTTACATATAATAAATTTCCTATTAGTAGAGTGGGTTTTCTTAAAAGGGTATGCGTTGATGATCAGGGATCTTATGGTAGTTACTGGCTTTTCTACAACCTTAATCTTTAAATGGGTCTTTCTCAGGGCCTTTCTACACTGGTCAGCTAATTTCCCTCCAGGGGTAGCGTCCACGAACATGACGCTCTGGTATATCTGGTTGTCGTACCATGAGGTGGCTTTCCCTATCTTATGTTTTGTCCTATCTAAGTTATTCCATGATTTGCTCCTGTATAATGGGCAAATTCTTTTCATGTCCAGTTCTATGAGGGTCTTATACTTCTCCGTGGCTCCTCCATATACTCTGATTCTGTCTCTTTGGTTGTAGCCAGAGAACTGCATGCGGTTGATGAAGTATTGGATGTGTCTTTCCATTTCTGTTGGGTCGCACAGGCGGAACACGTTCTTCATCACTCGTACCAAGTCTGCAATCAAAATATTAAACTTAGCACTACTGGACATTGCTGAGATTTTGAGTATCAGGTATTTGGAGGCCATGGGTTTAGCGTAGTGTGAATGGAGAATTTAGGCCCTCTCGTCTATAGTGTTAATCCAAGTTCCGTGTCTAAAACAGGTAGTCTACTGTTAGGGGGTTTGGAAGTGTAGTTCGATAGTTATAGTTATACTCTGGTGCATGGAATTAGATATCTGCTGGATGCTTTCCATTGTGCGACATTCTAATTCATACTTGTTAGTACTCTCTTCTGGGGGTGGCCTTATTGCTATATTAATGTCGTCTACGCAACGAGATTACATGATGAGGTCTATGGAGCTCTCATCAAGGAGATCGTTGAGTCACCTTTCCCACCATACCATAAAAAGGTTGATATATATATATCAAAGGTATATATTGAGTTAGAAACTCAAAATAGTCTCTTACAATTAAGTAGCTCAAGGATAACATTTTTCCGAGCCGTATAATATAATTGAAGATAAAAGAGAGATAAACATAGATATATATATAGATGTGTTCAAATCGTAAGGGACCAGAGTCACTAAGGTAAAAAATATACCAACTATGGACAATAGAGTTTGCCAGATTCAATTTAAGAATAAATCAAGAAAATAAATACAAACCTTAATTGTGAAATATATATATATATATATATATATATATATATATATGTGTGTGTGTATATATATGTATATGTATATGTATATATATATATATATATATATATATATATATATATATATATATATATATATATATATATATATATGCATATATATATGTATATATATATATGTGTATATATATATATATATATATATATATAGTATGTATGTATGTATACATTTAAGTAAGTGCCGTACTAAGAGTGAGAAATGAAATTTCGTTTCATTCTATTCCATTTATATATATATATATATATATATATATATATATATATATAGAAATTACATGAATCAAAGTTCAGTTTAAATCATTTATTTGCTTACAATTGTTTCCTCCAAACCGAGGTTTGGATTCTTCGGAGCAATAATTTAGTGATTTTTTACATACTTGACCTCCTTTAAAACACAAGAGACATATAGAAACATATGTATATATTGACCCACAGTGGGTTGACATCCATCATAATAATATAGCATGGTAATTTACATAGAAATATTGCAGTCATATTAAAGGACAAAATTAAAGTTAAAATTTAAATTTTAACTTTAACTTTAACTTTAATTTAATAGATATATGTATACATATGTACAGTAGTATGTATATATATACATACATGCACACATATATATATATATGTACGTATGGATTTACTGAACATTTATTATAATGCTAGGTTTGTTTGTAAACAAACATCCCGAATTAAGCCGTACAGTGTTCAGCAAACATAGTTGCCCTTTTGTTCAACACTGTCAAAGGAACGATGTACTAGTTTCAAGCTTATTAGCTATCGTCAGCACCGTATACCTTCCTGCCAGATAATTGAACCTCTGAATGTATACACTTTCCTTATACATATTAACGGCTGAGCAGCCTAATTTGCATATCGAGTGAGTTAATCGGCCGGGCGCACCGAAAACGATAAATGGAAAAAATGAAACGAAATTTCATTTCTCACTCTTAGTACTGCTGTTACTTAAATATAAGTATATATACGTACATACATATATGTATACAGACGTACAGTAGTATGTATATATATACATACATGCACACATATATATATGTACGTATGGATTTACCGAACATTTATTATAATGCTCGGTTTATTTGTAAACAAACATCCTGAATTAAGCCGTACATTGTTTAACAACCATCGTTGCCCTCTTGTTCAACACTTTTGTTTACAAACGAACCGAGCATTATAATAAATGTTCGGTAAATCCATACGTACATATATATATATATGTGTGTGCATGTATGTATATATATACATACTACTGTACGTCTGTATACATATATGTATGTACGGATACATACTTTTTATATATATATATATATACACATGTATGTATGTATGTAAAAAATATATGTGTATGTGAGATATATATATGTGTATGTACAGGATATGTATAGTATACGACATGTATACGATATGTAAAATACACCACATGCAGTGAATACTTCGCAACATGCGGAAAGAGACATTTTACAATTTTCTCTTTCTTTAAGATATGGTCGGACAACGAACACTTCCGAAAATATAAAGAAGAATTCTTTATTAAAAAATACAAACCACTACTGAACACAAAAAAGTGATATTCCATCTTCAAGCAACGGGATTCTCCTCCTCTCGTTTCTGTAAAAAAATCTCATATTGAAAAAGAAAAATAGTTGATGACACCCGTACTTTCAAACATTCGATCGCTGAAGAGAAGAAAAAAACCCTAGAGGTACAACAACATTTCATTAATTTCTCCTTCCCCACACCAATTTATATATGAACTTAAATACTTCAGTAGATGTGTATATCTGTATGTATAAATGTTTTTTTTTTATATATGTGTCTGTAGGTATCTGTTAGACACACAGTGACTAC
>OZ024740.1:194218806-194266306 GCA_964016885.1 Eledone cirrhosa
ATATACGATATATATTAAAGGTCCGTCTTTAATCACAAGAAGATATACCGAAAAAAACTATTTTAAGTAATGTACACTTAACATATATTTTCATAAACTGTACATACTGTTAATTAATAGAAATCGAACCTTTTAAGGGATGTAATGCTGTTATTCAAAAAATTGAAACATCGATGCAATAACCCCTAGTAGAAACTTAAAGTGTATACAGTTTTATGGTAATTCTCCATTTCATTAACATGCCATTAACATACCTTCCATATCAGACAATAGATACATTAAACACTCAAATTTTGAATAGTCTAAATTACTGTACGTATATAATATGATTTTTTATTAATAAATTTAGTTGAGATTAGACGTTAAACCCTTGTTAAATTCTTGATAATTACAATATTATGTATATCTTAAACTGGACATATTGTAAACAGGTACATTGGATAAATCAGATCAAGAAATATTAAAAGTTACATATTTATATATTAATTTTCGTGGCTGTACCTTTGCATTATTAATTGATTCCTCTGAACCGAGCCATTGCTTTTAAATCTATAAGCAGAAAAATTGTTGTAGAGTAGTAAGATAGTCTGAAAGCAACAGTTTAAGCCTAATATTGTAATTATATAGTTAATGAGCTCCTATGCTTCTGCCGTATGATCATACAGTGTCAATCAAGGGTTCAGTCCAAAACAACCAGCCCCTTCTATATTTCACCCCATTGAATCTCATTTCAAGCATTCATAAATTATATAGAAAATAGCTCTCTATTCCCCCGAATGTCTTCATGCACACTTCCATATAATGAACTACTCAATGTCAACAACTCTGTTTTTGGGGTGTTATTTCCATTTTATATTTAAAATACACATTGTGGAATTGGATTGAAATAGTTCAGATT
The DNA here is from genome assembly GCA_964016885.1 of Eledone cirrhosa. Classification (NCBI taxonomy): domain Eukaryota; kingdom Metazoa; phylum Mollusca; class Cephalopoda; order Octopoda; family Eledonidae; genus Eledone; species Eledone cirrhosa. The sequence goes on from OZ024740.1 coordinate 194,219,705, forward strand.
ATATGAAATATAATCTAACAATTCTCTAACAAAGTTTTGTTGAATTGTACAACTTCGCTTTTAAACCATTTTAATATATCCGGTAAACATTTTTGGTGTACCCTTTGATAAACTATGTGACTTCTCAAACATGTGCACCAGTTATATAATAATGGTTTAACCTTGCTTCAAATGTATAAGAAAAGATTTATGTGGTAAGGCATTGCTGTACACTTAATAATATTCGTTCTGCAGGTGGTGCTTGTTTTCGAAATAAATGAAGGAAATGCATTCAAATACGTTGTGTACGTATTTGAATATGAAATAATAATGAATAAGACTTAGATGTGTTCATGATTTACTCGTATAAAATAAATGAAAACAAAGGCGGTTTAATGTCGAACCCCATAAATAGAAAATAGATATTTCATTGCCTGAATTGAGAATTTATCGTTGTTTGTTTAATGTTTTAATGATATAACATATGTATAAAAATGAAATGCATCCACGTGTTTATATCAATACCTACTTAAAAGTATTTCACATCACACTGTCTCTATTTCCCTTTATATAAGCATGCTTTGTTTCCATGTAAATGTTCGGTATATATTTTTAAGGACTACGTTTGTCTGGTGAGACAAAGCAGCTTTATATGGAGACAAATTCAAGTAGCAGTTTCTTTCAACGGAATGATGAATATGGAATATATTTACAAATCTGTAGCACTATCTGATAAAATGCTTGCAATTTACAATTATTCCATCATTTTAAAATGTTACATTACTCAGCTATTATTGAACAAACACAAAATGTGATACTTCACTTATATTATCCATTTCCTCTTTTCTTAAATACTTCAACGTCTAGAATACAGTGGTTCGTTAAGTGTCTAATTGTTAGGTATGAAGTAATCACACATTGTCTTTCTTCAGGTCTTTCTTTCTTCTATCTTTCTCTCTAACACTATTGTTTAACAATTAACTGTAAATAAAGAATGAAGCGATTTGTGTCTTAGAAAACAGACGCGTTCATTCTGTGAATATATCACTAACCCAAACTCTCAGAACTACAATAACGTTATAATATTTAAGAAACAGATAGCAGCTATGATTATTATTACTATATTATCTAAACCAGCATATTTCAGCAGTTTCATCAACCCATTGGTGTTTTCGGTTAGATAAAATTTGTTTGTGTGCTTTATCATTTTTTTTTTCTTTCTTAGTGTACTCTTCCGTTGTTTGTTTGTGTTGCTTTAGCGTTTCATTCGATGAGTATTATGAAATAAATTAATATGTCAGGTGAACGACTGTATGTGTTATGTGAGTTATGTTATGTCGGGTGGTATAAAGAATATTAGAATTTAAGCTTATTACTGAGACAGCTAGACTATTGGTGCCTATTGCCTTATTCTTTGCATTTAGTTCTGTCTCAAGTAGAAATATAATGCGTCTATTGTTTTCTTTTCTAATCCTTTCTTCATTTATGTATAAAAAGCCTTGTCTGGTTCATTGCCTCTTAGGTATTTGTATGTCCGTGTTTGATCTAATTATCTCATCTAAATTGCTATATTTAGTGTGATATAAGTATATTTAGCTATCTTTTCTCTCTTAAGCGTTGCCTTGGCGAATTTTTCTAATCTAAATTTAGTATCTATTTGTTTTGTAAATCTGTATTATCTGTAGAAACATTTCCAGTTGTCTATCAGCTGCGGCGTATAGCTTAATATCGTATATGTTGAATAAATAATTGATGTGTTTTATTTTGTTTTTAACGTAGTATATGTTTCTATCTACAAACTAGCATAAGGTATCAGTTAGTAGTGACACTGCTATAGAGAAATTGTGTCGAAATTGAGTGGAAATAGAGAGTCGCGCTGAAACATTTCTCTGTTAATTAGGATGGGTTAGGTTTTTATAACTCCTTATTTCGTCTCTATCTGCAGAACTGTTTGCCCCTTATTCATGGCATGGGTGATATATTTTCTTTACTGTTAATGCTAATATTCTTTGTATGCCTTCCGCAGTCTTCTGATGTGGCTTTCTTGATTAGTAACTGATTCGCAGTATCTTTTATGCTCGTGTGTGAAAGGTTTTTAAGTGTTTGATCAGTCTATGTGATAATATTGTAGTTTGTAACAAAGCAAATTATGAGTCTATCGTTTTGGGAGGTTGCTGTGCCATTGACTTTGGGCATTATCAAGGTTTTCAGTTTATTCTGCCAAGCTGGTGTTTCTTCTGGCTCCGTCACCAATTCATTAAACCTTTTCCATTAGTACCCCATGTAACTATGTTAAAGGTTTCAACAAGAAGATTGGGATACTATCATGACCTGGTCTCTGCCAGGTGCATCTATTATTCAGTACGTTAATCACGTCTTAGTTGTGATGTCTTCCTACAATTGTTATATTACTTGTTCTATCCAGTTCTCTGTGTGATGTGTCCCTTATTGCCCATATTCCTTACAAAGACTCTTCCACTTCTTTTAATTTTGTGGCTAATTATAATTTCGTTATATTTCTCCCTAATTATTGGAATATCTGTTCAGGGATGGAGTGAAACTGCAAGTTTTATTCAAGGAACCGTTGGCCCTTTTCGTATCTGAAGATTCTGTATGCTTTAACCCGTATCTTTTCGTTTAAGCTTTCCTTTGTTGCATTAATTCCTATTACATTTTCTTTATATTTTTCTTTCATTTCTTTTTCCTAGATGTGTTGTTTGCGATCCTACTCCAATTGTGTTTGATACAATTTTCTCCTATTTTCTAACTGTTTTCCATATTTATTTGTGTTTTGTTAATCTTGATTTTGTAGATCTAAAGGCTAACAACTTTCTTTTGTAATTGCATGGATTGTTTAGTATAATTGTCATTTAACATTCTCATACAAATGTTTTTGTTTGTGTCAATTAAGTCTATTACGGCCATACTAACAGTTCTTGTTATCAATGCTGCTATGTTATCATGGGATTTTATGCTTAGAAAGCGTTTTCTTTGGTCAATATGGAAATCTATTCACCGGCGTTCTTGGAATATTTCAAATATTATCCTATTGTGTTCATAAACTCCATCTTTTGGGTTTCCTTTTCTTGAATCATCTTAAATTCCATTTATTTGTATTGTTTAGCTTTCTTCTCGATCTGTTTGACTTGATCAGTATTCTTTAGGTCTTCTAAGTTTTGGTTTTGTTAGTTCTTACTATATTTGTTATAGATATGTTTGTTTTATCTTCATACATCACATTCTCAATATTTCAAGTTATTTGCCTTTTATTCGTTATTTGTACTTTCGTACTGTATTCGGTTTGTTAGATATTGTATTTCAATTTCTGATATCCTGTTGTTCGCTAGAATGCCAGGGTAGAGGTTTAAATGTACAATGGATGTAATATTTCTCCTGGTTTTATAGGATTATACTGTTGCATACTTGTTTTCCATCTTGGGTTTAAATATACATATAAGTTCGAAACATATTCGTTTTCTCTCCAATTATATCTTCTCAACGACGACGACGATATCTTTTGAATTAATTGTGGCACTAAGGCGGTGGATTGGCAGTACCGGTTGAGGATCGGACGCCATGCTTTGCAGCAAAGAGTTACGGCCTTTATTGTCCCCCAAATCCCGCTGAGGTTAACCCCCTTATGGGGTCGATAAAATAATAAAGTACCAGTAATACACTGGGATAAAAGTAGAAACAATTAATTGTGGAACTCGAAGGGCAAATTCTTGTCCTCCATTTATATTATTATCATTTTCAATTGAGCAGAGGTTTGTTTATTTGTTTCACATTTTTTTTCAAATCCCGCACGCACGTGTCTTGTTTTTTTTTTTCTTCGATTTTTTTTCTTTTATTTCTTTTTTTTTTTGCAGATTACCAGTAACAAACTGGGGTCGATTTAATCGATTTTCCCCTCTCCTTCAAATTGGTCTTGTGTCTGAAGTAGAAATAATTATTATTGCTATTTTTGCTTTTGTTGTTGATGATGATGTTTATTTCTTCCCCAGTTTCATGCGAGTTTTTACTGCATCATCAGGTCCAAATCGAAGTTTCCTGGGTGGGCTCAGCATTTGCTATTTCTATTTTTTATGGAGGAGTGTTATAAACCTTTCCCAAAAGACATTCTATCAGTGTAGAGTATGAATAATATAATGATTTGTGTTATTTCGTTGGGTAGTGAACGTGTTTCGTATGTGGTGTGTAATGAATGTTATGTTTTTCAGTGTATATCGAGTGAGACTTGTGCAGCATTAATACATTGCATCTATCGAGGATATGCTCTCGGCATGTTTCTGTTGTTATTGTTATATAAGACACGCCTAATCGATGTTGACTATGTCTATGAAAAGTATTTCTAAATATATATCCGGGGTGGTGTTTTACGTTTTGCTCAACAAAAGGATTTAGAAGTTGATTCCTTTCTAAACAAATGGACGAAATTATTAGTCAATTCCTTACATTATGATAATTATAAATTACGATCAATATTGGTTTTATATTTAGATTTGTTGCTACTGAGGTTTAGACGATGAGATATATTTTTTTTATGGGAATTAGTTGGGGAAATTAAGCAAATTGGCTCTAGCTGAGACTTATAATTGGATTGGGCTTTCAGCTTGACGGAGCATATCACTATACTATGACACCCACTAATCTTATTCTATATATACTGTCACCACTGATTACAAACTTATTTAATTAAGAACCGTATTTCTCAAGTAAGCATTAATATTCATAATGTGTGGACAACGTTTATGATACACCGCTCTTTTCTCTTATGCCATGTAAACTAAGTGGGTATGTTGAAAGGTTCTCAATACCTTTGTAGCTTCTTCGAGAAAATATAATTGAGAAATGGGTTAAAACGTGAATATTTCAGCACCCATGATGCTAAATGAATTTTAAAATGTTTAAAATTTCATCAGTTTGTGAATATATTCTAAATCATATTTAATTCACACCAATAGTGGCGTTGAAACTATAATTGCATATTTCAAATATAACTAATACATTTGACAAGTTAGTTACTGCAAACTTGGCATACAAGGTTGCAATAAATTAGAAATTCTTAATTGAACTTTTATTGTTGTTGTTGTTTATTTGTTTCTCTGTTTGTTTGTTTTTTTTTGTTTTGTTTTTTTTTTGTCATTATAGTAAAGACGACTATCGTGATGAATTGCTACAATCCATTTTTCTAGGATATGCTATGAAATACGTCTATGAAATAAGATTTCGAAAAGGGTATTTTTTATTTCAATATTTTGGCGTTTTCAAATTAAACAATATTAAAGGTTTTGAGAAATTGATATTATTTTGAATGTTTGATATTAATATATAGTTATATATTATTATTATTTTGTATTTACCTATTTATTTATGTATAATATAGTTTAATAAATTCACTGCTTTCAAAAACATAGATATCTCAGATTCGTTAATTGATTTACTTTAGAGGTGGAAAGTTCAAGAGATTCTTTGGCCAATGACCAAAATTGTACTTTTCCATCTGCAGTATCTAATTACAAGGATTAACTTCAGTAAGTGACTATCATGTTTCCAGATGATAGATAAGACCTAGTATTATATTAGTCAGCATTCACTGAAGCTTTGCTAACTGTCTGTAAAGATAAATACTGTAGGCATTCGATCATTTTTAATCTTGTAACAGATATTGGAATTTCAGTTTTAGAAAGATAATAGATGCGCGAGATTATATATACATTTAAGCTCTACCGCATGATATTTATGAGTAAGTATATTATATTCCGGCAAAATTAGATATGAAAACAATTCATATAACTAACATTCAAAATATATTTGTCCAATTAAAGAATTATGGAGCTAATTCCCGTCTTATATAAAGTATTGTTGTTGTTTTTTGTGTGAAAGATGCGATTATTAACAGAAGTATTTCCTACCAGGTATGTCATTAAAGGCTATCCTATTTCTACCTTGAATGTCAACAATATACATAGGCACTATATATATATATATGCGACAGAAAGGAAATAGGAGTTTCCATTTTATGTAGGCTAATTTACATTTGTGTAAAATGGATATGCGAAACAAAAAATGGAAGAAGCAGCATACCGGTTAATTGTGCTGAACATGGTCGGTGGTGTTGTGTGATATGTGTATCTTGACGATAGGAGATGCATCATCGAGTATAGTACATTAAAAGTAATTTAAAGTGTATAAGGCAAAACTAAGCAGTCTGTTGAAATTCGAAGAAAGATTTATTGTATAAGAGTGTAACTTACACGTGTTACAATGCAGTTATTCAATCGCGTACGCGAGCTGAAAGATTATTTAATCTACTATCCCCCAATGCTTATTTACATTACCATTTTATCAGAGAGGTCAAAAGGAAAATTAAAGCTCTGTGGACCAGGTCACATATATATAGTAATTCAAACATGCAGAGAAGACACATCCACAAAATATTTGTCGTCATATTAATCAGATTATAATCAAACGAATTTTAAAAAAAGAACATTTTAGGTCCATAATTCTGCTAAAAGCACAGATTAACATTTTGTCCAATGTACAAGGGACGAGGTTGGCATTTGTCGTCGGTGGACTGGTAGGGGAGGCTAAAAAATGCACCGATCTAGACAGATACATCCACGACAACCTCCACCTTATGCGATACATCATATCATAGAGAGGGTGGCTAGGGTATCTGGCACGGGTGGGGCCCTGATCAATTTAGATCAATCAAAGGCTTTCGATAGGTTCGACTATCGCTACCTCGCGTTTGTCATCAAAGCAGCCAGCTTCGGATCCGTTTTGAGGCCATCACGGGAGATCCGTGTCAGCATATACCGACAACGTCACCGCAGTGGGGTCGAACACCAATATACACTGGTGGTCATGACTGGACCCCGAAACCAATGGTAGCTATAACGAGACAGACAGACAGACAGATAGATATACAGATCGATCGATACATAGATAGATAGATAAATAGATAGATAAATAGATATATTTCCTTATTTGCCACAGAGCGTACAAAAATAGGACATTAAAAGACGTGACGGCGGGGGTTTTACATAAAAATAACTTTAACATTAATAAATAACAATAAACTATATATAATAAAATAACAATTGAAATCCCCAATAGGGGGGAACGTTACTGCAGGGTTGTTTTACACCCCTTGGATAGAACAAACCTCAACACCAGGAGCACGTTTTGTAGGTGTTCCTGACTTCCCTCTGTTTATCTTCCTCAACCTACAGGTTTATATACAGAGAAGGCCCATTCACCGGGCCATTTTTGCTACATTCACCCACCGTTCAGCGAATTTACTGGGCTGTAGCACCTCTCTCTCCACTCTCACCTTCCTTCTGAAGTGGTACTCAGAGAAGGGGATTAGTTGTTGTCCGGAGAGAAAGGTGTTTGCCCTCAGTCCTTTTAACCTCGTCCACCATATTACCTCTTTCGCCATAGCCACCAGACAGAGGAGAACCGCCTCTCCTTCGTTCTTAAATGAAGGCGGCGGGGTGATCTTCACGATGGACTCGGCTCACACGTGACAGCAGCTGTTCGACATAATTCCAAAGGTCGGTCACCCCTCGGCACTGAACAATTGCGTGCAGAACGGCTTCGATGTCCTGCTCGCATCTTGGACAGATCCTTTTGGCAGGGTATCTGCCAGCGCGTCCGTGCCTGTAGATTATGTCTCGAACTGGTAGAGATCCTCGGTAGCACTGCCAGGCCAGTGACTTCTGGAAGTTATTCATAGGCCAGCCCTGGACGGATAGTCCTCCCGAACAGACTGGTCAGTTCGTCCTCCTCGATGCCTAGAGTTTCCCTGAGAACGTCGTCGCACTTATCCTCCACTAATCCTCTATAGAATGTCGAAGTGGAGTCTTCGCTGATTGCCGTTTCCGCTTGGTAGAGGGCTATGAGCGCATGTACGCACTAGAGGTGCCAGGCACCCATTTTCGGTTTCGCTTGACTCAGGACTGCAGCTCTGTTAGTGAGACGCGTTGTGGAAGAGCTTGTCTCACAAACGACAGCCACGCCGGTTCACCGGTCAGGAATACCTGGAGATGGTGTAGCCTCAGCGCATGTTTGCGTATCATCAGCCTCGGCATGCCCAGCCCTCCGTTAGAAGGTTGTTGACAGCAGATGGATCTTCTCACCAATGGAGCCTGTTTCTTCCAGAGGTACTTGATGAGTAGGCGTTCCATTTAGGTAAGATATTCGCGGGGGCAAGGCACGACTGTCAAGCGGTAGTAGATGACGGACGCTTTGTAAGTCTTCTCCACCTCCGCTCGACCTTTCAAGGAGGCTTGCACTCAGCCCACTTCTGGGTGAGTGCAAACACCTTCGCCGTGACGTCGTTCCAATTCTTGCCCACTGGAGGTCTGGACCGAACTAGACCCCGAGCAATTTCACCGGTCCTTCCGTCCAGCGTCCAACGACCCTGTCGGAAGGTTTGCCTCTCCATGTGCCGAGTTGCAAACCGACAGACTTGTTTGGGTTTAGTCTTGCTCCTGTCAACGTTTCGTATTCCTGTAATAGGTTGCCGATTACCCTTATTTCCGAGGTTTTCGACACCATTAGATAGATAGATAGATAAGTTTCTATTTATTTGTCACGAGGGCACAAAAGAAGGGGACAAATACAACGGGGGGAGTTTACATAAAAGAACGTGTAAAAAAACAAATAACAAATATGAAATTAACAATACAGTCCTCAATAGGGAGGAGGCGTTTGGGGGGGGTCAACCCTTTTCCTTAGGAGCACAAAGAGAGGGTGCTTCTTTGCACTTCTACCTTTCCACCTACAGGCTGATAAAGAGAGAAGGCCCATTCACACGGGCCATTCTCGCTACTTTCACCCACCTATCATAAATCTTGCTGGGGTAGAGCACCTCTATCTCCATTCTGATCCTTCTCTTAAAATGGTATTTAAAGAAAAGGACCAGTAGTTGGCCGAAGAGAAAGGTGTCCGACCTCAGCCCTTTCAAACGTCTCCACCATACCACCTCTTTCACCATGGCTATTACACAGAGGAAGACCGCCTCTCCTTCATTTTTGAAGGGGAGAGGCGGGTTGATCGTTACAATGGACTCGGTGGTCAACCGGATTGGTCCCACCCGTGACAGCAGTCGTTCGACATAGTCCCACAGATCGGCAACGCCCGAGCAGTGTACCAAGGGACAGATCTTTTTCGAGGGGTCCCTACCCGGGCGCCCGTGTCTGTAGAACTTTTCTCGAACGGGCAGCGCCCCTCGGTAGCACTGAAAGGCCAGGGACCTCTGGAAGTTATCATAGTTCCCGGGACAAATGTCCTACCGTTAGGCTGGCCAATTCGTCATCTTCCATGCCTAGGGCTTCTCCGAGGGCCTCGTCGCACCTACTAATCACCAGCCCTCTATAGAATGACGAGGTGGAGTCTCCACCGATAGCCGGGTCCGCCTGCCAGAGAGCCGTGAGCGCCTGGGCACACGCGGTGTGTCAGGCGCCCAGTTTTCTCGGTCTTTGCTTGACCCAGGACTGCGGCTCGCCGCACAACGGGGCCCACACCGGTTGACCTGTGAGGAATACCTGGAGGTGCCGTAGTCTTAATGCCAGTTTCCGCATCAGCAGCCACGGCATCCCCAGCCCTCCTTTCGAAGGGTGTTGACAGCAGATGGATCTCCTCACCAAAGGAGCCCGCTGCTTCCAAAGGAATTGGAAGAGTGAGCGCTCCATTTTGGTGAGCGTTTCCCTTGAGCAAGGCACGACGGTCAGGCGGTAATAGATGACGGACGCTATATAAGTGTTCGCCACCTCCGCTCGACCTTTCAGGGATAGTTTGAACTCGGCCTACTTCTGAGTCAGCGCAAACACCCTGTTCGATACCTCACCCCAGTTCTTCTCCACCTGGAGGTCTGGCCCGAACCAGACTCCGAGCAACTTCACCGGGCCCTCCGTCCAACGTCCGACGACGCCGTTGGAGGCCATTGGTTTGGCCCTCCACTCGCCAAGTTTTAAACCGACTGACTTGTCCCGGTTCAGCTTAGCCCCTGTAAACCTTTCGTATTTCTCCAGTAAGGTGCCGATCACCCCGATTTCCGAGGCGGTTGACACCATTACTGTCACGTCATCGGCGTAGGCCGACACCTCTTTCCGCAAAACCGGTTCCAAAGGGATGCCCCGTAACAACTCCACTTCCGCAGCAGTGGTTCCAGGGCCAATACATACAGAAGGGAGGAGAGAGGGCATCCCTGTCGGATTGACCGCGTGTTTCGAACGGCTCCGAGAGGTAGCCGTTCACCTTGACCCTACAGCAAATGCGGCTGCTGTGCATGGCAGTGATCCATCTCCTGAAAACGGGTCCGAAACCTTCCGCCACTAGCACCGCATCCAGGTAACGATGGTCGACCCTTAGATTGATCCAAGTTGATCAGGGCTCCACAAAAGCCGGGTTCGTTCCCAACCCTCTCTATGATGTATCGCAAGAGGTGGAGGTTGTCGTGAATGGACCTGGACGGGATGGCGCATGTCTGAGCATCTCCCACCAGGTTGACACGACAAGCGCCAACCTATTTGCTAACACCTTGGCCAAAATCTTTAACTCTGCATGCATTTAGCAGAGATATGGGCCTGAAATTACTATTTCAAACCCCTTGTTCTCGTCCTTCCTCACTAGCGAGACTACGCCCTTGGTCACAGAACAGGGAATTCTCCCGTTCTGTTGCCAGTTGCAGTAGACCGCCTCGAGGAGATCGAAGAACAATTCGAGCATACTTAAATACAGTTCGTATGGAAGACCATCGAGGCCCGGAGATTTGCGTCTTCCGCATTGGCTCAGCACGTCCCCTATTTCAGCAGCTGAGGTCGGCCTCTCGCAGGACTTCGCCTCCTCGTCCCAAAGACGCGGCAGGGCGTCGAGGTATGGACCGAAGTCAACATCCCCATCCGGCACCTCGCCCCTTCCGAACAATCGGGCAAAGTGCCTTTGAAAGGCCTCGCACATATGCTTAGGTTCAAGGATCACCCGTCCATCCTGGTCTCACAAAGACCGGATAGTGGATCTAATGCCACTTTTGGCTTCTGTCACGCGGGCCCAGATAACAGCTTTGGTCCCCTCGTTTCCCAGAGCACGTATTTCGCTTCGGACAACGCAGCATTCGTGTTTTGCGTCGAAGAACTGGCCCCAGGCCGTTCTCGACGCTAGCAGTCTGGCTACGTTGCCGCTTCTAATTGCCTCTTCTACACTATCTACCAACTCTCTTTCCTTCCTATTTCTATCTGAGGCTAACTCCTTACTAACTCCTATTGAAGATACTCTAATCTCTCTTTTGAGAGAGCCCCACCACCTGCTGTTGACGATGGCGCCCGTCAACCGCTTCTTAACTAAAGTACTTACCCGGTCCCTGTAAGCTTTACTTGCCGGTAAGGCTTCCAGTAACCGGGTCCCTGTTTATGCGTTCTATCATGGTTGACCATGCAGGTAACTAACTTGTGGTCTGAATAGCCAACCTTGAGCATTTCTGGACAAATTAAAAAGTCCCTATCCTTATTTCTGACTAAGAACCTATCTAGGTACGATCTAGATGACTGCTATGGTTTGTCCAAGTCCAGGTTGGCACAGTCGGAAAATCTAGTCGATATCTAACGGCCAGGTCGAATCGGCCGATTAACATCTTGAGGCTGTTACAACCCCCTCTATCGGGACATGCCCCTACATAGTCCCAACGTGGCATCTTGGATACCATCCAGTCCCCCACTAAAAGCAAGGAGCGGGACGTCCCTAGAAAAGTCTCCAGACGATGGAAGAAGTCCGCCCGCGTTGACCCAAAAGGGCCGTAGACGGCGACCAGCCTAAAAGCTCCGCCTTCACCACTGCCAAGATCCAGAACCACTAGTCGACCCTCCGGGTCCAAGTGTAAAGTCTGTGTAGCGAGATCCAGATGTTTTTGCAGCAGAACGACAACGCCACTCCCACCCCCGGGCTGACAGAGAGATGCGTGCATCTCAAAGTCATCAAAGGTGGGGGCTAGCTGTCGCATGCTGCTGATCCGGACCTCGCAAATAACCATCACATTTATACATCGTGACCTGAGGTCATTTAGAAGCATTGCTTGCTTCCAAGGTGAGCCCAGGCCACGCGCATTTAGACAACCTACTCTCAACACAGCCATGTTGGTGGTAAAGAGAAAAGGCACTTACCTCTCTGTGTCCCGGGGACCGGGCCGCACAATTTCCATGGGGTGGGGGAAGGGTTATTGGGTAGGGTGGTGGTTTGGGGAAGTGTAGGGGCATCTGTGTGTGGTGGGGTTGGGGTGTTTGGAGATGTGTGGGTCTCTGGGGGGCGGGGATTTTTTAGGAGGACATGGTTAATGGGTCTGACGAAGGGGGGCCCCACGTCCTCTTTAAAAGTGTCTTTTAAAGTTTTGTAAATGTCTATTGGGACTTTTATCATGTTTAGATGGGGAAGCCCCGTTGCTTGTGCGAAATTCGATCCTTCGGTTTATATTAAGTTGTTATTATAAATAACGTTTAACAGTTTTTTGTTTATTGTGTTTATGTAAGTGTATGCATATTTTTCTTTTTGTGTGATGTTTTTTGTTTGCTGTAGTGTTTTTTTGTATTGATGTCTGTGTTATGTATTGGGGAGGGGTTGTTTGTATTTGTGTTCCCATGGTGTGTTTTATTTTTTTTATTTTAACTTTATGAAAGTATCCCCCCCCCCCCACATTAATCTTCTGACGATGAAAGGGGGTCGTCTTCCGTATTCAAGGGGAGGGGTACATTTTCGGCTCGTATTTGTGGTGTGGGTGTTATTGTATTTGTTTTCCAAGTGGGGGGATGGGGGGGTATTGTTTTCAGTTGTGTTTTAACTTGTGGTGTTAGTTGTTTTTGTGGTGGAGGTTGTGTTGGTAGTTGTTGGTGTGGGCAAAATCGGTGTTTTTTGTTTGCTTGGGAACAGGCAGCCCTCAGGTGACCTCTACCACCACAGAGGTAACAAGCTGGTGACCTCTACCCTCCACTGTGATGTGTAAGTAGGCAAGCCCATCCAGCAATACGCAGTTGGGGATCCTAGCAATTTGTTCTGGCTGCATTTGCACCAGAACTTGCAGGCTAGTTCCACCGAACACGTTGCTGGAAGACTTACCTACCGAAATTACTGCATCCTCTTTCAAGTCGAAGAGGCCACACAGTACCTCCCAGTAATCAATATCTGGTTCGATACTGTGTATGGTCAATCTTTGCGTTCTTCTTCCCAAATAAGTGGGGAAGAAGGTAAATAAGGGGGACACAATTGGGTCTAGGGAATGTTTTTCGGCCGTCAATTTATCTTTCATTCGGATGGATAGACTACCGTAGAATCTATCCTTCCGAATGAATCCAATGTTTTTCAGATGATCTTTTAAAGCCAGTTCAATCTATGTCTGTGTGAGTTGTACTGGCTTACGGGTTTTGTTGGATATTGTCCTATAAATAATAGTTTTTAAGCTATTTTCCTTTTTTAGCTCTGGGGGAGAATTTAAAGAAAATAGACCATTCTCCTCCAAAGTTACATACTTCCGTGCATTTTCCATTTGCTGGGCCATGTTCGAAATGGCAATATGTTCATAAACAATGGTTTTTTTGGTAGTTTGAGCGAACGTCATTTTGTTCGCCACCTCTTTGTTTACATTTGTCGAAATGTGGTTGTTTTCTTGTTTTTTGTTACAACTTAAATTTGTTGTTGTGTTTGTGTTATTTATGTTGGTGTATGCATCCACATTGTTTTCCCCGTTGGGATTAGACTCCATTTTTTCAAAATGTTCACTTATATTTTCAGTATCCGAGAGACTTGTAGTCACAGCTACTACTCCTCTTTCACCTTTGCTGGTGGGCGTGGCAGTGTGAAAAGTCGAAACGGCATCCATTAATGTTGGCAATTTATCCGAGTCAATTTTTTTCACATTTTTTTCATTAGGGTTAGGCTCCATTTTTTCAATATTTCTAATAATGATTATTCTTTCAGTAGGGAGGCTTGTTGCCTCAGCTACCCGCTCTCCTTCAGTTTGTTTAGTGGGCGTGTCATCGTTACCTATGGTAATGGCTTCCATTACCACTAGCGTAGATACAATCACAATATTTTTTTAGGATGAAAAAGTTCACCCCAAAAGAGGTGAAATAAATTAATCCTAATGTCCGAAGACCCAGGCAAGGGTGTTAATTAACACAATAACGCAAGAGTACAGACAAACACTTACTGTTAACACGTAATATATCCAATAACAGAGGAGCCGATGTGAAGCACATCTATACCATCCGAAGATATATAGATAGATAGACATTATTCAATTTTATATCATTTATCAATAAAGCTAATCCAGCACTGCCTTTCCACTGTTGTATAATAACCTGTTGTGTATTACTCTTTAACATTCCGTCTTAATTCCCGAACTCCAAATTTTGTCAACCCATCTAAATCATTCCTTGATATTGTTTGTTGTAGTCCTTTGATTCGTTTGTTGTCTTTTGACATCAAGTGTGTCAGCATTTTTACCAAATTATTGTCACTTACCTCCTGGTGATTTTCTGCTCATCTTCACTTTATTATACAGAATGGGAGTATGTCTATGTTGTTTTATTTTCTTAATATGTTATTCAAGCATAATGAGTTATTGCGCATGTTGAGGTTTTTGGCAGTTTCATGTTTCTGCGGCGTACGTATATTGGATGATGAATCATTGGTTGAACACTTGTCTGTAAATGCTTTGATGCATTCTGCATTCGACATTCAAGTATGGAACTTTATTCCGCGGACTAAGTTAATACGCCATTTGATTTATTATTTACTTGGATTCTATGTTGTAATTTGGTCAAGCTAGGTATGGCTGTTTATTATTTTATTAATGTTTTGTAATGGTTAAGGTTGTCGCATTGATAAATATGTGTATAGGGTAGTGTATTTGTGTGATCGTTAGAGCGTCAGCAAAAGTACCTTAGAACGTTTAGTTACGGGTCTTTACATTCTGAATAAAATTCCCTCCACTGTCAGCTTTGCCTTTCATCCTCCTGGGATTGCTACAATAAAATCGATGCATCCAAGTACTTTCATCGATTATATCATCTTCCTAAATTTGCACAAACGTAGAAAGCAATATTTTGATGTAGTTATTTACAGATAGGTTCAATGAACTATCAAGTGTTAACTAATTACATTTTAGAAACAGCGCTGTGATATCGATAAGACTGTAACATCTATTCGTTTACTTGAAACTCTGTGTTGTATCACTGGAAATATGACTTCATATTAAATAACTTATATGTTCATAGGTTTGGATAACTATTATCTGTTCTCATAATTGATGAGTAATGTGAACACGATAAGCATGAAACTAATTGCAAGTACCAATGTTCAAGCCATACGAAATTGAATCTATTGAATAAAATTGTAACAATGAAGGCATGTCCAATATGACAATAATATATACTAATTGCTCGATATGAATAAATTACGGCAAAGAGCCAGTATTTGTAAATCATTGAACCAATTGAGGAGTGGGTTAAGAAGATACTTATTCTGACTTTTCACCTGCATCGTGTTCAAGGCCACGGCGCTTATTTTGCAACGTCCCTGTCTACGGAATTCTATTTAGGTACCATATATTATTTGCTCACAGTCAGTAGTAACATTGTAATACTAATGTCTTATAATGATAAATTTTCGACATCTCTATATGATGATGAATACATGATATACTCTGATAAATGGATAGAATAAAAATTATTGTAGAAAAGGGATTTTGATGTTCTATATTGCAGCTTAAAATAGCATAGTCCCTTTCACAACTGGATATAGCATTATCCAGGGGGATATATTGCAGTGTCAGAAATATATTTCACTTTAAACCATCGACTGTTTTTAATGAAAATTATCATTATTGCACATCGTGGTGTATTGGCAGTATCGGTAGAGGGACGGACGCCAGCTTTGCAGCATAGAGTTAGGGCCTTTTACCGTATGTGTTCAAATTCCGTCGAGGTTGACTCTGCTTTTCATCCATATTGGTCGATAAAATAAAGCCCCAGAAGTGCACTGGGATAATTGCTGGCCTTGTGTCAAAACTAGAAACAATTACCATTATTGCATCTATTGAGTCATGAGCTATACAGCAGTCTCTTTCACTGTGAATATTTCCCAAACACATAAATGTCTCTGGATGTAGAAATCAACATATATTTATCACAAAGTAAATACATATTTGTATTTAATATATAAATTTTACTATGTATAAAAGTATTTCATTTATCTTCAATCAAGACATCAATGCTGTATACAGTTTAGAGAAGGCAGCTTTTTCCTCTCAATTCACAGCCTCACAATACAGACACTATACCTCTGTCAGGCTTGCTAATCTATTGCAACAATGGTACGGAGTGTCGCTTACACACAATAGTTTATAATCAAGATATAACTTCATAAAATATAGCAAAGTCCTCAGCTAAATGGCAACTAAAACAAATAGGACACAGACATCTTACTATATTTATAACTGTGTAGCGACGTTCAAACATAAGCTATTAATATTATACTTATTGATAATGCAATAGAAATTAGTATTTCCTGAAAGTATTATTTTGTAAATGTCTGGATGAAATTATATAAGTAAATTGATTCCTTAAAAATGACTTCTACAAACATACTTCGAGATGTATACTTACTGCAAATAGCTTAGTTCCATTATATTCTGCTGCGATACTGTTTAATGTTTGATACTGTTTAATGTTCAATATTCTAATTCAATATTTTTCTGGTATTTACACTCCATTTTCTTCGTTGTTGTCATACAAATATATACATAAATAGTAGTTATATTTTGACTGCTTTTTATCTAAATGGGATTAGATTAAAATTTTAATCAGTAATCTTATGACATACCGGATGATGAGTGTTTTCTAAATATTATGCAGAATTGTGTGTGGAATTTATATATAGTCAATATATGTAATATGAAACTGTATAAACATACAAAAGGCAAAATATATAAACCAATAACTCATCAAAATTGCACAAACAAACATATTTTCATATAAATACATACGCGAAATAGAAACGAACATTATGTTTGTTAGATAACTATATATACTAAAGCTGTTTTAGGTTATTAAGGAAACAGACATCCCCAAAGAAATTGTTCTGAAACTTGTTAGAAGAAATGTTAGAAAGCCCTCCCATAAATATATATATGTATCTGTATATATGTATGTTTCTTTTATTTATTTGCATATATATATATATATATATATATATATATATATATATATATATATATATATATATATATATATATATATAATATGTCCATCTCTGGACATGCTTTACTCTATAGTATTTTGCTCTGATTGTTTAATTTATTAATTCTTCAGTGAGCCACGTCGTGAATAGTTGACAAAATACATATATACCTGTGACTTTGTGTAATTGGTGTATGTGTAAATATTTATATTATATATATATATATATATATATATATATATATATATATATATATATATATATATATATATATATATATATATATATATATATATATATATATAAATATATATATAATAAGAAAAGGCGAAGGAGTTTCAGATGTTAAAATCCTTTATTGATAAGGCTTAGATACATATTACAATGACGACAGTGGTCACACGATTCCGCCTAGCATGTACCATGATCTCATCAGACGGCTTGTTGCATAGATAGGTTACGTTCTCGAGGCAAAAAGTACGTAGAGTGCTTGAATTGAATTGCATCAATGCTTACCCTAAGAATATATATATATATATATATATATATAAAACAAAGGAATTGTGGTAAGGAACCAGATGGACCATAACGCTCCAGAGTACTCAATACTTAGGGTAGTAGAGTGGGAATAGGAAAAGTATGACCCCGACGGCAGAGCTCAAGCCGTTTCGACGGCTAGTAGTCCAGAATTAGCCGTCAAAATGGTTTGAGCTCTGCCGTCGGGGTCATACTTTTTCATATATATATATATATATATATATGGAAAGTTATATTTAAAATTGTTGGGTTACAACTAGTAAATATTTATAACTGATATAAAAGCACTCGACAAATATTTGGAGTATATTTACAATATTAAATAAATGGAAACTATATTTATAAAACCATATTTATTTCACTATATATATTTCGGGGATATCATATTAACAATATGCTATGCCTTCCTCAGACAAAATACAATATAAACAGTTTTATAGATAAATAGATTCGACATACCGTTATAACACCGACTTCCATTTGAAGAGGTTTAGGCTGGCAGCCTAAACCTCTTCAAATATTGTTAATATGATATCCCCGAAATATATATAGTGAAATAAATATGGTTTTATAAATATAGTTTCCATTTATTTAATATTGTATATATATATATATATATATTTAAATACATGTTTCTACTTTAGGCACAAGGCCAGCAATTACTCAGTGCATTACTGGTACTTTATTTTATCGACCCCGTAAGGATGAAAGGCAAAGTCAACCTCGGCGGGATTTGAACTCAGATCGTAAAGGGACGTAACTATGCTGGAAAGCATGGCGTCCGACCCTCTACTGATACTGCCAATCCACCGCCCTATATATATATAAATACAGATAGATAATTATGTATATACGAGTATATATATATATATATATATATATATATATGTGTGTGTGTGTGTGTGTGTGTGTGTGTGTGTGTGTGTGTGTGTGTGTGTGTGTGTGTGTGTGTGTGTGTGTGTGTGTGTGTGTGTGTGTGTGTGTTAAGATGGAGTTGTGTATAATTACTATATGACTTTCTCCATCCAATTCATAGATGAGGTACCTTTTCTGATGATAACAAATACTATATATTGGATCTTACTTTGCTGCTCATTTTCTCAATATCAATCCTTTCTATTGATGTGATTACTTGTTAATAACAACATTTTAACGTGTTAACCTTTATTTTGGTGACTACACCCAGCTGATAATATTACATTTGAAGTATAATAGATTATCTATAAACTTAGGACTGAAAGATGTCGTAGAACATTTTATTATAAATATATTAAATATATACTTTGAAGATGTATTTTTGCATTCTTAAATTTATATTTGATCCATGTACTAGTTTTATAGACTTTTGTAAAGCATATGTTATATGTAAATGTATTATATTATATGCCTTGCAGTTTGCTTAACTTCCTTACAGTAGCATTTTTCTCTGTACCAGCATGTTTTTAAGTGTCTTAATGTTTCTAGCTGCTCTTATTCACATTTATATGATCATGTTTTTTATATGTTTCCTTGCTTTTTCTCAATGTTAATATGCATTATTTATGCTTTCTTCCCATATTCTGTATCCCCGGAATGTTCTTTGGCAAGTTTACCTGTGTTTTCACCTTTGATTTATACTGCGATGATCCCGCACTTGAGCTTGGATTAAACCATTGTTAGTAATTAAATGTTCTTGAACACTCTTTGATTGTTATTTATAAAGTATTTCGGCTCTGTATTATATTATATTGGCAGTATCGGTAGAGGGTTGGACGCCATGCTTTCTAGTATAGTTACGTCCCATTACGGTCTGAGTTCAAATCCCGTCGAGGTTAACTTTGCCTTTCATCCTTACAGGGTCGGTAAAATAAAGTACCAGTGATGTACTGGATAATTGTGGCCTTGTGCCAAATGTAGAAACAATTATATTATATTTGTAATTTTACATTGAACTATTCTCATATTTGTAATTGGATAATATTTAATATTACCCACATATTTTATCTCTCTCTCTCTCTCTATATATATATATATATATATATATATATATATATATATATTGTTGTACTTTGGGAGGGTCATGTTGCCAATAAGAAACACACGCACCAGTTGCTTTCACTTCAATTTATTATAATAGATTTATAAATTTAGGAATTTATAAATTTCCGGTTGGTTGGTTCCACAACCAGATGTTTGTTTATATATTGTCAAAGTTCTTTCATCACACATTCTGTGACCTCTTCAGTGACTGGGCATTCTTTTCTTTGTTTTTTTGTTTTTTTTTGTACCTCTCCTTTGTTCTGTCCTACGCCATTTTGTTTCTGTGTATGTGTTGTGTGCTCAGTCTGCGCATGCGCCACATCCGGGTGTCTGTGTGTGTTTATATTCGTTTATTTATTTGTTTATTTACATGTTACAGGTTGGTTGGTTGTTCTATGTGCTTGTGTGTTTTCATTTTGTCCTTAATTGTAAGTTGTGATGTTGCTGTTCCACTCATATTTTCTATTTAATTTTGGTTGTAATTCTTTTATGTTTATTGCCTCTGTGATTTGTCTAAACATTGCGTCTTTTCTGTGTGTAGATTCTATTTGTATTTCTATGTTCTCTAATTTACCCTTATGTTCTATTTTAACATGTTGGTAGAGTACAGATGATTCTTTACTATCTTGAAGGTCTCGCCAGTGTTCATTTATCCGTTCCCCTACACTACGAGCTGTCTCACCTATGTACACTATTTATTTTGTCTCTACATTGTCCTTCAGGACATCTTATGCAATATACTACATTTCTAGTTTTACAGTTAATATGGGGGCTTAATTTACAGGTTATACATTTCTTATCTATACAGGGGGGTCTTTGAAAAGGGTATGTCTTGCTAATAAGTGTTTTTACGGAGGTACCTGGTCTTTCTACTATCTTAATATTGAGTTTATGTTTATCTAGGGCAACACTTGCCAAAATTTACTGCTGATTCATGGTAGTAGTAGGCTCTTGTCATAATACCACCCCGCTCCTAACTGATTAACCTCAGTGTCACGTGATTGATTCTTTAGAATCTGCCACTGACCAGAGGCAGTGAATTTTTTCAGTGCTCCGGAATTTAGTCCTCGCTAGCTTTATTCCATCCACTGAATTATTATTATTTTTATATGGGTTCCTAGTGTCCGCGCATCGCCTGGGAACTTAGCTGAGAATAGACTCCCTGATGACATAAGGAATTCTCTATAGTTATATTATGTAACTATATTTATCCCCTTACAGAAACTAATTAGTTTTTAAAATTTTCTCATTTTACGTCTTTCATATAATTGTTCTGCATCCCCCTGCATATAACCACAAAGGTACTAAGACATAACATATAGATTTGCTAGCATAGGTGAACATCTGTATACATATGTTGGTAAATGTACTAATTCTCTCTCTCTACATATATATATATATGAAGTAAAAATTAGAAAAAGAAGCCAGGACTATCCATCATCAGTGATCTACTAGCCATCATAGGTATTTCTTCGCGTTAAAGATCAGATACCTCAGACTTCTCTCTCCTTCTCCCTCTTACTTTCATTCTCCTCCTCTGTTAGTCACTCTCTCTCGGCTAGCCTCTTCCTCACACTTTCACTCACTCACTCTCTGCTACTCACCCTCTCTCTCACTTCCTCCATCGTTCGACACCGTGCGCAATTCTTTTCTCGCTCACTTTTCGCATGGTGCGGATGTGTCTTTCGTCTCCTCGTCAATGTTTGCAAGGTCTTATGTTCAAATGAATCACTGACTTGATTTTCTCATTTTTTCTCTCTTTACGTTGCCTCACCATTCTTGTTTGTTCACCTGTCTCTCCTTCTCCAGCCAATTCTTTTTAGCCCAATAACTTATTTTAGTTATTATTCGCGCTAGCCTGAGGTATCTGATCTTTAATGCGAAGAAATACCTATGATGGCTAGTAGATCACTTTATTATAGTAGATCTCTTTATTATTTTTACTTCATATGTATCACATTCGCAACAACACAGCAACCCATTTTTCATTCCTATATATGTATATATATATATATATATATATATATATATATATATATATATCACGATAGATTAACGGAGCCATAGACTATATATATATATATATATATATATATATATATATATATATATATATATATATATAAGAGAGTATTGAAGTTTGCTTGAAGCATTGAGGGATAATAAGATTTATTTTCTTTTGGTCGTTTTGGAAGTCTCAACAATGCCGATGGGTAAGTCTCCGGGTAACAGGATCCGGTGGTGAAGAGTGAGATGTAAGGGAATATAGAATGAGATGTATAGTGTTTAGAGGAACGTAGGAAATAGCGTAAAAATAATAACACGACATAGAGTTACCTTGGGAGAGATTTAATTGTCCCTATATTTCGGATTCGCATCCATCAACTGGGGGGGTTTCCGGAGAGAGGGGGGAAGTTATCTGTCGGAGAGGAACGTACCCGGAGACTTACCCATCTGCCTTGTTGAGGCTTGCAAAACGACCAAAAGAAAATAAATCATATATATATATATATATATATATATATATATATATATATATATTCAGGTTTGAGGTTCACCACTGTATAGAGCTGGTCTATTCCGTATGGTCAATCGTAATGCAATAATAGAGAGAGTACTCAACGTAAAGCAGTTCAACCGTCTTTGTTTTTGTAGTTGGTGGTGCTATTACGGAGTTAAATATTATAATGAAATGACAGGAGGCTGGATTTGTGTAAATCCTTGAAAGGTTTATTATACTATGATCATTTCAATGACCGGATTCATACGGAACCCGGTCATTGAAATGATCATAGTATAATAAACCTTTCAAGGATTTACACAAATCCAGCCTCCTGTCATTTCATTATTATATATATATATATATATATATATATATATATATATATATATATATATATATATATATATATATATATATATATATATATATATATATATATACATATACATATATATATATATATATATACATATACGTATATATATATATATATATATATATATATATATATATATATATATATATATATATATATATATATATATATATGTATATATATATATATATGTATATATATATATGTATATATATATATGTATATATATATATATGTATATATATATATATATATATATATATATATATATATATATATGTGAAGGCGTGTAGCTGAGTGGTTAGAGAATTGGATTCACAATGTTGAGGTTGTGAGTTCGAT
Source organism: Eledone cirrhosa (assembly GCA_964016885.1). Taxonomy (NCBI): domain Eukaryota; kingdom Metazoa; phylum Mollusca; class Cephalopoda; order Octopoda; family Eledonidae; genus Eledone; species Eledone cirrhosa. The sequence continues at coordinate 194,242,696 of OZ024740.1, forward strand.
TCCTGGACCGGGCGATGCGTTATGTCCTTGGGCAAGACACTTTATTTCACGTTGCTCCTTCTACCTGGAGTTGCGACCGATAGATAGTACTAGCAACTGGAAAGACCAACGGCAACATTGTTTCCTCGGTCCGATTTGACGAAAGTCGATCGATCCTTTATTATATATATATATATATATATATATATATATATATATATACCATCACTCCAACAGTTACCGGAACTAGTAATCTAAGACGTAAAACAATAGAATAAGCTGGAGGGAGTAATGAAAGTAAAGCTGAGTATCATACGACTGCATTTAACGTAGTAAATTGTTGTAATTACTACATTATTTATTGAATATATTATTCAAACACATACACTAACGTCAAGAAACAACCACCAGTAATTCACATGTCTAGTTTAGAGAGTTAACACACACTTTGACACATAAACCTTACGATTCAAACGTAAGTTTGTATTATTAGTAAATCTTCAAATACTTTTCACTTAGATCAAAAGTTTGTGTTGCCCCCCCCCCCCTCGTCTTGATAATCTGTACTCTCTACTCTAGTGCTTATAATTTATGTTTCTTAATGCATCCTACTTAACGTGGAATTCCTTTGGACTTCCTTATCTCATATTTGCTCCTTAAATTTGATTATCTTGAAGCTTCAACCTGAATATCAACAATATATAGTATTCCATCTGTTAGCTCATTATCTTACATTTTCCATACAACATACAATAAACTAATCTCTAGGTTTCGAAGTAAGTATTAACATTATTGAATGTAATTATCTGCCCCCCCCCCCTCCCCTCAGTCTACGAATGACAAAATATTTGGTATGATGCACATTTAAATAATAATTGTTTCTACGTTAGGCACAAAGCCAGCAATTATCCAGTGCATTACTGGTACTTTATTTTATCGACGCCGTAAGGATGAAAGGCAAAATTAACCTTGGCAGGATTTGAACTCAGAATGGCAAGGGCCGTAACAAGGCCGCACATTTAAATAATAATAAATCTGTTTCAATACACTAGTTCACACGAAGTATTTTGCAATACAAATGCAAAATCAAAATAGTAAGAAATATATGAAACTATTTTGATTTCCTCTGGAAGTAAGAATTAGTAATAAGTATTCTTTATGTTCTTTTTGAATAATGTGGAAAAAAAAGATACCATATACAGAAATGGGGTTAGCTTTGAAAGGAAGTCAACGTCGGTGACACTTTATTTAGACTGTTGCATATAATTTATTGTAGTTAAATAGGTATGAATGCATCGACAATAACAAGGATATTCTTTGATTTGCCATACTTTTAAAAAGAGGAAATGAATTGATTTGAACCGTTTTACGTATAATGTTTTCAATAACGGAAAGTAAAGTTGACTTCAACCTGTTTTAGAATCGGAAGTGTGAGATACAGAAGAAAATAGAAAATCCTTCTACTTTTAAACAATAGCGATTATCACAGATATGTAGACATATATTTTGCCTTTTACGTTATTATGTTAAAGCTACTGTAGCTTTAACATAATAACGTAAAAGGCAAAATGTAGTCAAGCTCACACTACATGCAAATGCACATCTCCAGCTTGCGTTTAATACGCAAAAAGAATATAAACTATAGGTTATTCGATTGTCATTACAGAGTGTGTAAATATTTACTGATGGTGAATATTTACTGAAAGGCTAGGGCCTGTCGTATTCATACGACTACTGATGTAGATTGCTCAGTTTAAAACTCTCACTGTGAGATATATATGATTATGATGCATAATCATATAGAATATGCATTCACACGTACCTCTATTGTGAATCACGCTATGTTAGTGATATTCTTAATTAATCGCAGACACGAAGCAAGCACTATATTCAAATGAACTTCTCCAGCAAATGTTTTATACGCAAGACGTATGAAAGAATGAGATCATACAAAGTTCAGGACCGTGAGATTATACATTACTGATGATGGACACAAAATCCCGACGGACACACAGAGATTGAGTTAGCTGCAACATGATAACAGATTAAAAGACTCGTGGTAGGGGCTTATATGTGTTTCGTATACATAAACATCCCAAATAACACTTCATGTATACCTTTATCATGAATCACAATTTTTTAATGCTACCTCTAATATATATATATATATACAAATTATACAATTTGAATATGGAAGGGTTTTATACTTACTTCTGGAGGGTTTGCGTATTGATCTGACATTTTTACTTTTTGATACGGAAATCAATATGTTGTAATTCATCTTCTGCAATTCAGTGATTACATGTGGCCTTATATAATTCGGCAAATATTTTAGTCACGCATTCTTGTATCACATGTAATATCTGGCTTTTATAAACACGGGTCTTCAAAGCTTTCCAATTACAATGTTCCGCAATAATGTTGTTTTTTTTAATTCCTTGTTGGTTTTCTATTTTGTTGGTGCCTTAGTTTGTTTTTAATCTGTGGAATTCTATATTTATTTTTCTATTTGTTTCTTAAAATGTCTGGATTTGTTCATTTTTATCTATAATATGCCAATCATATTGTGACATTTGTCGCTTGAAAGAATGTTTCTTTTTGTAATGAAAAAATGAGATTATCAGAATTCTGAATTACCTGAGAGATTCTGTTATTGTTCATTTAACTATAGCCATCTGGTGCTTATCTTTTATATTTCCGTTCTTTCATTATTATTTCTAACGTAACAATTGTGATGTCATTGGCAGTTTTATTCGACACGCTTGTTTTAACGTAAACTAAGCACGCTTCTCGAATGTTGATAATGATAGTGAAATTAGTGGCACACATGATAGTCTCTACAACAGCAGCCAAAATAGTAATAGCCAAAATAATGGTTTCTGATTTAGGCATAAAAGGCATAGCTACTGTATGGGGAATTTGCACTCAGAACTTAAAGGGCCATAACTATAAGCTTGAATAATATAATGGGTTCTCATTTAGGCACAAGGCTAACAATTGTCGGGGAAGGGAAAGTTGATTAAATCGCCTCAGTACGTTACTGGTACTTTTTTATCGACGCCATAAAGATAAAAGGTACAGCTAAACTAGACGGGATTTGAGCTCAGAAAGTGAAGAGACGTAACTGTATGCCGCAAAGTGTGTTGTCAGACGCTCTACCGATAAGTAATAGTCAAAATAATTGTTTCTACTTTAGGCACAAGGCCAGCAATTACCAGTGCATTACTGGTACTTTATTTTATCGACCCCGTAAGGATGAAAGGCAAAGTACACCTCGGCGGGATTTGAACTCAGATGGTAAAGGGACGTAACTATGCTGGAAAGCATGGCGTCCGACCCTCTACCGATACTGCCAATCCACCGCCCCAAGTAATAGTCAAAATAATAATAGATAAGAAATGTGGGCTGTTTCTGGATAATCCCAAGTTAACATTGTTCGAGTAGTATGTCTCAGATGCGACCATTCATCATTTTTCAATATTTTGATCAGCAATACACGATGCATTTTTTTAAGACATTAGGATGTGATGTATATGTAATTTTGCTGATATTTTTACCAGTTTCAGCAACCAAGCAAATGTTTTATTATTGATTAATTCAAAATATTGAGTTGGAAGATATATTAGATACAACCGAATATTATTTAAATCATCTCCACCCAATTTTACCCACAAGGTATGGGTCGATTCAAAGCTATTCTAAATTATACTTACCCAAGATACAACGAAATAAGATCGAACATTGTATCTAATGAGTGCGAAGCAAACGTTTTAACCATTAAACTATGCTGCACTACACATGAAATATGTAGTGTGGATCTCCTCATTCAACTATATTTCATAATGTGTGTTGAAATGACAGGGGCTCCTCATTAAATGAAATTGAATAAAACTTATTTTAATGTTGTCTCAGTTCGTCATTGAAAGGTTTTCTCTTCTTAAAACATACACTTTTATAGCAATCAATTATCATTTCTTACCCCAACAAACTCTATTAAGTATATCTACGTGTTTTGTGTGTGTCTGTGTGCATTGTTTACAATATTTATATTCTACACTCGAAAAGCTGATCTAATTTCAACATAACATGAATAATTTCATTATTTAATAACATCCATTATATATACTGGCCTTTATGCATTCAGTCAAGGGATTCATTCAGCAATAATGAGACAAAACTATAACTATACAATGATATATATATATATACAAACACACACACATACATAAATATACATGTATGTACATGTATATATATATATATATGTGTGTGTGTGCGTGTGTATATATATATATATATTCCGGTTTTTGCAGGTTTATCTAAATTATGCATCTTGCGTACCGATGATTAATTTTAAACTATCATAATTTGATATATTGGCCTGATATTCTAGAAACAATGGTTAGAAAACAAATCGTTTGCGGAGGAAGTAGGGAAATATTGATGATCATATTAAATGTAATTGATTTAAATTGGAGAAATAGTTTGAATCATATCTCTTTAAATACGTTTCAATACACGACAATCAGAATGAGAATGAAATACTTTCTATTCCATATTCAATATTGCATTACCATAAACAATACATATCTAAAATAGGATTGTTTTATAATCGTGCACATATCCTACCATATCGGTTATTACACATGGTTGAAGTACATCAAGTGTTTTCTGATCACCAGGCAATGAAATAATGTTTTGTATCAATGGGCCCCAATACCTATTAAATCACTATTGTATCTCTGAACTTTTTATCAATACAAATGAGAATAGTAATTAAAGTAACACTTTCTCTAATTCAAGCAATACGCACAGGGTGAGTTAGATTTGGTACAGCAAGTTGACAAAATGAGTATACAATTTATAGGGCTCACAATTTTCAATGTTAATATATACGATCTTGCGATATTTACGAATGGTAATATTAACGATGATTTAATAATATTAATTAGAGACCCAATAATAAGAAATAGCATTTCCAGTGTCCGTATAATCTATTAATCAATAGAATGCATTTATAATATTAGACTTTACTTTGATAAACTGCTTTCTTGCGTACACACTTTTCGTATAAATCGTTAGACACTGAAAATACCAACACGATTGAATTAGTATCATTATGATTTATGGTTGTTTCCCATTTAACGAAATATAATTGAATATAACTCGATAAATAATATCAATTATTTAACTTTTCTTCATCCGCCATACGCATCGAACTACACATTTTTCGTATGGAAAGATGGCAAAAGTACAGTGAAGGCCTTGAATGTCCAAGTATTTGTGGATACAGCAATGGTGATACATTCAATAGTATGGTGGTCTATGTTTCGACCAAATGTTCTCCTCATTTAAGCATACCATCTCGACTCTACTGCTAAAGACAAAAACTACAGACACCATACAGCACGAAAAGACACTCATCGAACATAATAAATAGATACCCATAGCACATATTCACACAACTTATAAACACACATCAGAATTTCAATTTTCCACCACACAGAGAACATGAATATCATATATTAAATAAGTGTGTATGTCTGCATATTTGGGAAAAAGATATTCGACTGTGATCTCCTATGGTCTCTTCCAGACGACCGTCTGAGTGAAGTGACTAGCAGAAATCGTAGGAGCTGACGGTTGAGTATTTTCGTCCTCTCTCTCTCTCTCTCTCTCTCTCTCTCTCTCTCTCTCTCTCTCTCTCTCTATATATATATATATATATATATATATATATATATATATATATATATATATATATATAATATATATATAACAAGTAGGTAGTAACATGTGCTGGCGCCGTATTTGACTACATAGAATTAGTCTGTTAGATCGGATTTTAAAAAACCCTCTGACTGGAAAAAAAGGGTGAGTATTGACGTACATGGAACACGAACCCACATCTTTGGTTTGCTGGACCAATGTGCTACCATTACACCAACACGCCACCCATGCGTCCCTCCATTTAAAGATGTGGGTTCGTGACCCATGTATGTCAATACTCATCCTTTTTTCCATTCCGAGGGTTTTTTTATAATCCCAACTAAAAGACTAATGCTATTTAATCAAATAAGGCGAAACCAAATGTTACTACCTAATTTTCAAATTCGCTAGCCGTTTGTAAACAAAGCCTGCTTTGAGTTTCCCTATTTGTATATATATATATATATATATATATATATATATATGTGTGTGTGTGTGTGTGTGTGTGTGCACGTGTGTGCGTGTGTGTGTGTGTGTGTGTGTGTGTGTGTGTGTGTGTGTGTGTGTGTGTGTGTGTGTGTGTGTGTGCGCGTGTGCGTGCGTGTGTGTGTGTGTGTGTGTGTGTGTGTGTGTGTGTGTGTGTGTGTGTGTGTGTGTGTGTGTGTGTGTGTGTGTGTGTGTGTGTGTGTGTGTGTGTGCGTGCGTATGTGTGTATATATATATATATATATATATAGAGAGAGAGAGAGAGAGAGATGTGAGAAAAACCACAGACCCTCCATCTCAACTCTCTACTTTTGAAAAGCAGAAGACTGCGAAACGGGTAAAGGAGCCAAATAAATATATATATTTTTTTTAAATATGACTCCAGTTTCATTTTCGATTTCATCTTTTTTTCTTTATACTTTCACTCGTGTAGAACACCTCGGTTATTTTTCATTTTGTAAAAAAACCTCACTTTCTAATATATATATATATATATATATATATATATATATATATATATATATATATATATATATATATATATATATATATATACACCGCTGCAGGATCATTTTAAAACAAAATGGAAAATATAGCGCGAATTAATACACCTATAGACCTATATATTCATTAACCCACAAGCATGCATATTATATTAGGTATTAAATTTCTCATCAAAGTATACCTTATGTTTGACGATGAAATCATCTAATCTTCCTCAAAGCAAATCATTGAATGTTACTAGTGATTTCAATAATCCAATACTGCTGCGGAAAAATAGTAAAAGAAGTTGATCTGGCGCTCAGATGGTAAAAGAAAAATCAAATAAAACTGCTTGTGGATATGGTGAACTATAATGGCTCTCATTATTTATGCGAGTGAATACCTGCTCTTGAAATCGAACAATGGTCTGCTTTACTCTTAAGAGGTTTGACATACAAATGATCCTTCCCGTATTTGTATTCCCATCGAAACGCAATAAAAAACGTATTCACCTGAGGAGGAAATATAGAATATAGGTCAAGGTATATTCTACCGGAAAACAACCACTGTAGTGAACAAACGCAGAATATCTGAACATAGCAAAATAGAACTGAATAATAATGAGCATTAACACAGACTTTGTTCAAAGACTGGCAAGTATTTTATCATACCGGGCTTGATCGGCAGATATCCCAACTCTTTACTTAGCTGATCAACATGCTGTGGAACCAGACATGCAATGATGGATTTTATGGGAGGCAACATGACACACAGTCTATTTGTATATGCTGCTAGATTCTTGTGGTGGTCACTCCGTCACCGTGTGATACCTGCTGTCTATATGCATGTATTGTTAGGGTTATGCTTACTAGCATTGATAGAGTCAAGGAAGGTATTAATGTTGGAGCTATTACTATGTGAATGTGTTTCGTTTGAGTGGGAAAGACAAGGATTTTCGGTCGTGGTTATTTCCGTCTGGGGTTTTGTATATGTGATTGCTTGTTTGAAGTTATTTCTATGTAGTGACCCACGACTGTTGATATTGACGCATGCTGTGATACCGGGACATTTAAACTTTAGTAGTTTCATTTCATTGTGTAAGCGACCTGTATCAATGATGCGTGTCCAGCATATGATGATGTGTACTGAGTTGTGTGCTTTGAAAGTTTGTTACTTTTCTGGTCTCCTCATAAATACTTTCAACACCAAACTAGCTGAACCTTGAAATATTCTATCAGTGCTATTAGCCTGAAATTAATTACGATAAAGTTTGAAAGTAGTTTTAACACTAATTCATAAACATGGCACCGAAAGACAGACAAATAGCACTAGATATTTGTCATTTACCTCCAAAATCATCTCTACAGAATAATATGGAAACATATAAGATAAAAAGAATTCTTTTTTGACAAAACCAAATAAGGTTCACCGAAGAAAAATTTCTAACACACCCAAATGATAAAAGCATTTGTTAATGGTACGAAGGTTGGTACATTGGCTTGACTCGATCGGATGGGGAGTTTTGTTATGAAATGAGGAACTCTGACACAACAGGAAGTTTAATCATATGCGTCACCTATTTACTGAAAGATAGAAATCAACTTGCACAAATCAACTGTGGCCTATCCGAAAGGTTTGTGATTATAGAGAATCATTTTAGTTCTTTATAACGTTTTCAGACATCGAAAAAATATATTCCTATAGCAACTCCATCGTTGCTATTAGATCTTGATGTTGGAAAATACAAACAGAAAGTCAGATATATAGATATATGACCTGCTGGAGATGTTGCCATTCATTATCATACTTTTCTCTAAAGCAATAATGATAACGTGTCCTCATATGCATGCGCGAGATGTCCAAGTTGTTGCTCCAGCCCTTGGCATAATAGTAAAAAAGGACGACAGGAATATCTGATACTGCCATATTTGAAAACTATCGTTCTCCTGCTCTCGTATAAAGATATATACAGAAAAAAGACTTTGCAATTAAGGGGACACTATTATACAACTACAGGGCGGTGGATTGGCAGTATCGGTAAAGAGTCGGACGCCATGCTTTGACGTATAGAGTTACGGCCCTTGCCATTCTGAGTTCAAATCCCGCCGAGGTTAACTTTGCCTTTCATCCTTACGAGGTCGATAAAATAAAGTACCAGTAATGCACTGGGTAATTGGTGGCCTTGTGCCAAACATAGAAACAAGTATTATACAACTACGTTGCAAAATTTAGAGAACATGAAAAACAACCTTTTACTTTTAGCATGTACGTAAAAGTATTAGTTTCTAGTACCCGGCTCAGACATCTGCACAATGTTACAAAGACTGCAGAGCGGCGTCGCTGTATTCGTCGATCCACCAACTTAAATATTATATAACTTAACTTCTGAAGAAGGTTAACCTTAGGACCTTCACTGAAACAACACAAAAGTCATAGAATATTCAGATTAATATAGATGTTCTCTATTGTGAATTAAAATCTAGCCCACTCATCAAGTCTTTGACAACGGTATCATTCTTCTGCAACAATGAAATCAATATCAGGAACTTCTCTTAGTAGACTAAAGTTATTTAAATTCTTTCCAGTTTGTTGCGAATTATCAAGAACGCATCACTGAATGTATTTAAAACCACATGAATGTTTTTTCACCTGCAATAACTATTTCTTGCTATCAATGACCAAACTGTTCAATGACCGCTATTCGATACAAATTGAACTATGATTAATTTGTTATTGCTACAATGCTACTGTACATTATTTGTCCCGGTAGCATTGTAAGCACAGATTAAATATAATTATATATATCATACCAATAAAATAGTTTATTATATTTTTACGAACCAGAAGATGTCTGATTTTTCGAGCCTAAATGAATGTACACAACGAAAGAAGTACACCAGACAATGTTTATGTGCGTGTATGTGTAATTGTGTGTGTATTTGTGTATATATATATATATATATATATACGATTGTTAAATTTATAACATATATATATAATATATATATATATATATGTGTGTGTAGATTAATGTTGTTAGATTTATAAATATTATAAATAACAACAAACATTTCCTGGGAAAGTAATACATTTAGAAGAGTAAAATTCAATATACATATTGGATTAACTAGAATTCTGAGTTTCGCTTTCTCCAACTTCTTTACACAGTTTCACTTCAGTCAATATTTCTGATATATGCGTTCTGACATACACAAACAGAGACACACACACAAGTACACATATATGTACATATATGTACATATATATATACTTATATACATATATATTTATACATATATATATACATATATTATGATGATGGCTGCAACTCGATTTTGAGTAATGCCATCGCTTGATACTTAACCATGAGTACCATGGAGGTGGCGTTTTATTCCTCCTAGGGACTTCCCTATGGTCAGCAATACCACATATCGCAAAATATGTCACATATCAAACGATGCCTGAGATTGACGCTTTTTTTAAGTGATGAAAGGCTTTGCACTGGGTTAATCTCACTCTCTAAACATCGAATGCATTTTCCCCAAAAGAAGAACTGGTCTACAACATTGAATACAAACGAAGTCGTAGGTTTTATATCAGAGTGACCTTCCAGAGAGATGTCTTAATGAACACTAGGAGTCTCTACTGCACAAAAAAGTATGTGGGTTTTGTATATCTAATTATATACGCTGTTTACAAAAAACATTAGATATAAAAATTTACAAACTAATTTTTAAAAAATTTACAAACTAATCAGCAATGCCGGAGCGAAAACTTTAATTCTACTTTCCGACTTAGCCGGTCCGACAGCTCCATATACAAAGAAGGCTAATCAGCCCAAGTACATAGGTGTAAAAACTATATATTCTCGCCTGTATTAAATTCCAGCAGAGAGCAGGGTTGGGGAGCACTATCTTGAGAACAGCCATTAGCTAGAGACGTTCGTTGATAGTTATCCTCTATTGCATCTCCTGGAATCCTATTTATATATATTGCAAAATACACTATATATACATTCATATATATATAGCTATTTCAGAGCACCAATTCTAATTTTCAATTTCTGCTTGACCGGCAACCGCTCTGTATAATCAGTTCCTGATTATTTACTAGAATTCTATAAGAACCAAACATCCATGATTTCAGCAAACAGGAGGAGTAGTTGGCTTTGATAAGCATCAATAAATGCGAAACAGGGCCTTGTCAGCTTTAACTCCCCTTGTTTGTTGAAAATGAGTGAGTCTGTCACTACTTTAAAACAATAGCATAAGGTCTTCGAAATGCTTTTAATTAAGCATACAGTGTATTGTAAAATACACTATCTATACATTCATATATATATAGCTATTTCAGAGCACCAATATATATATGGGCATGTATGTGTGATGGCGTACGCGTGTGTACAATGCGTATATTCGCACATATTCTTCGTAAAGCAACATTTGATGCGCTGCTATATTCTGTAACCCATATATAACTCAGTGAAGGATTTTCGGTGGTCAAGTCAGAGTAATATATGATGAAACTTTTCAATGCAGTTTTCTTTTAAGAGGTAGAGCTTCGTATTTCATTATAATTTGTATTTTGGTCCGTCTGCAAAGATTTCGCATATTCTTCTTCTTCTTTATATCTCCGTCGCTTCTGGTGATGAAAGTTCCAGTTGTTTAAACACCGTAACAGCTTGCTCATGAAATTGATATGCAAGTGACTGAACATTCTATTGATTTATGCACATTTAAAGTAAATCTCATGGCGATACAACGTAGCATGGAGTATGACAACGCTGGCCTATTGAAGTTACAGATACTACTCAGTTTTGCTTGCCGAATTGACTGTTGAAATAAAGTGTCTTCTTCAAGGATGGCGCGTTGCTATGAATTGTAGTCATGATCTTACGATCGTGACACGAACACCCTGACACCTAAGCCACGTGCATCCACCTTAATTTCGTATAAATACTTTGAAGTCCTTGCTAAACCTTAATGTATGTAAAATATATTATAATAAACAAATCTTTAAAACATTGTATACTTATGTTAATTCTGCGTAGAGCGGAAGGCTTTAACACAGATCAAGACTTTATGACCAATGTCTACTCGAAAACTATATAGCTGCCATTGTTCCTAATTGCGTATTCATTACATTTGTTATATACACAACTTCCTTCTTCACATCGTTTCTAAGGAACCTCTTGATTATATATAGTCCTGTAAACAGCACTTGGTTTCCTATACCCCGTGGCTGGATGAGTGCTACATAGATATACATTATTTGTTGTCCATCTCATTATCAAACTTTCACACAAACATTAAGGCACCGTTTCCTTTAATAACCGCATATCAAAATGTGTGTCCATGCTGGTTTCGTTGTAGATATACGAACATAGGCTCACACACACACACACACACACACACACACACACACACACACACACACACACACACACACACACACACACACACACACACACACATACATATATATATATATATATATATATATATATATATATATATATATATATATATATATATATATATATATATGTGTATGTATATAATCTTAGAAAATGAAGAACTCATAAGCGCCAATAAACACTGTAACAACAGTCGATTGATTAGAGAGTCGGCTAAACTCACCCTGCAGAGAGGGAAATTTTTCAAACATTCGCTATAAAGAATCGGTCTACACCCCAGCCACCCCAGACACCCCACCCCTCCCCTCAATTCCGGTAGAGTTTACTAAGCCATTGAGTTAAACGGCCCCTGATAATAGCCTCCTTCTAAATATAAAGCTAGCTGAACAACTTAGAAAATGTAGAAATCTTAAATTCAGAAAATAACTGTAACAACAATCGATTACTATAAATAATTGTTTCTACTTTTGGTACAAGGCAAGAAATTACCCAGTACATTACTGGTACTTTATTTTATCGACCCCGTAAGGATGAAACGCAAAGTTAACCTCGACGGCATTTGAACTCAGACAGTAACGGGACGTAAAGAGACGTAACTATGCTGGAAAGCATTGTGTCCGACCCTCTACCGATACTGTATTAATTTACAGAATTAATTACATTTTTGACCAGATACTGTGCGAAGCGAAATGGAAGTCCAGCTGTACAACTTGTATATGACGAGAGTACATCACGCATCCTAGCATCAGAAGTAGTCAGCACATTACATTGTAACTGTAGAACTGTAGACTATTATCATGAACAAAACACATATTGTGTATGTGTGTGTGTGTGCGTGTGCGTGTGTGTGTGTGTGTGCGCGTGTGTGTGTACATGTGTGTGTGTAGGGGGGGATGCGTTTGTATGTGTATGTGCGAGTATGGTGTCGTTACGCAAAAAAAAAAGAAAAGCAACATCCTATGTATAAAATAAAAGCGAGTTTTTTCAGGTGATGCTGAAAGATATTGCGCCTGCAAATAGAGATTACTAACGTTTACACGGTAATGACAACTACCAGAGATTTATGTTTTGCAAAATTGCCTTATTTTATCATTAATTCATGTTGACAATGTATACATTTCATCCACTAATAGTTCGACAGTTTACACTATCTGAAATATCAGCGAAATTAAGAGAACATTTAATGATATATCCGTGCATATTTCTAAACATTGCTATGGTCGTTTGTTTCAGTGTAATGTCATCTCCAGGAAGACATCTGAAATATTATAAACCGTAAGGTAATAGAATGAAAGTAAAAGTTAAAACAAGGAATATTAAATGGCTGGTCAAGATTGAAGTATAAGGTAGTTTATTATTAGTCAGATGTATATTATCTGCTGCCTCTATTTTAGCGAACGCAATTCTGTTTATCATTGCATGTGTAATATTATGCTTCGTATTTGCTGTTTCTGTAGTATTGAACGTGATCTATGTAATATGTATGTAGTGTTCAGTCGTTCCAGGGGGTTGGTTTGCTTATAAATGTATCTGTTTTTCTTTTTATCATAACGAAAGCAAATGTTACTATTGTAGGCACCGTTTCTGGTTCCATATGTGGATACTTTTTATCAGTATTATTTGCTTTAGTAAATTGATGGGGTCAAGTTTGCCTTTCATCTATTTGAAGTCATGAAATATATATAATCAACATTCCCATCAAATTTCTGGCCTTGAAACTAAAGTATGAATCTTTATAAGCATGTCTGCCCTGACATACAGAGAGATTTGATAATTGGTATTTTACGATTACATGGCAAAGATGTGGAGGGCTAAGAGAATTATGAATCCTTATCATTAGAGAGTGCATATATCTTTCTGTGTTAATATGCTTTCGTCATTTCTAGATAAATATATATATATATATACACATATATACACACACATATATATATATATATATATATATATATATATATATATATATATATTATTATTATTATTATTATTATTATTATTATTTGCATTTATCTTGCTTTATGTTTATACGAGTTATCACCAAGTCACAACCAGTGACCTCAAGAGACAACGAGGTCCGCCATGTTCAAGAAAGAACATACATATTCACACATGCATCCTTAGTGTTTAGACTTGTGATGTACTTATATTGACAGGATCTTCCTTAGTATATGGGCAGTTCCCATTAGTACTATCTTTTGTATTTCTCCTACACGCGGGTTTCCTGGGATTTGCGATAAGTAGTCGTTAGACCCCTTAGGTATCATTCCCAGAGCGCCTACAACCACTGGTATTGTTTTAGTTCTCAATTTCCACATTTTTCCAATTTCTATCTCCAGGTCCTTATACTTGCTCAATTTTTCAAATGTTTTTATAGATACATTCTTGTCTATTGGAACAGACATATCAATTAGCAGGCATACCCTCCTTTGAAAGTCCTTCAATATTATATCAGGTCTATTTGCATCTATTTTTCGGTCTGTTTGGATGCTAAAGTTCCACAAGATTGAGATGTGATCTTTTTCAAGTATGGGAGGTGGTTGATGCTCCCACCAATTCTTTTGATGGGGCAGGTCAAAATGCTTACACATTATCCAATGTATGTATTGTGCAGCTCTGTCATGCCTGTTTAGGTATTCGGTTGGAGCTATAGGACTGCACATTGAAATTATATGGTCAATGGTCTCTGGTTGTTTTTTGCATACACGGCATAATGGGCTGCACCCATTTTTTATTATGTTGGCTTGGTAATTTTTTGTTGGCAGACACTGATCTTGTGCGGATATAATCAGTCCTTCAGTCTCCGATTTCAGTCCAGAGGATGCCAACCACTGATGGGTTAAAGTTTTGTCAACATCAGGATTGTTAGCTCGCTCTGGGTATTTTCCATACAGAGGCTTTTCTTGCCATTTCTTAGCCAGTTTCTGTAGCAGTTCTTTCTTTGCAGTTACTTTTACCTGCTTTGCTTTTTCTGTGTTTTCCATTTCAGCAGTAAATGGGACTTCTGAAATTTGTAGTCCATTACTGTATCTTTGTGCATCTTTTGTAATGGAATATGATCTTTTGGTGCTTTCGTGTTTCAAAACGAGTTTGATCATCCAATCATGTGATTCCCTTAGATATGTGGATAATCCAATTGTTGCAGTTTTCAACGCAATGTCTAACTGGATTAACCCACGTCCTCCTTCTTTCCTAGGGAGATATATTCTATCTATGTCTGCCTTAGGGTGATGCATTCTGTGCATGGTTAAGAATTTTCGGATTTTTGTATCGAGCCTACGGATCTCTGTGCTTGACCAGTTGATGACATTGTAACTGTAGGTTACTACTGGTATGGCAAGCGTGTTTATGGCATCGATCCTATTCCTTGCATTCAATTCCGTTCTTAAGATTGCTCTGACTCTGCGGTAACATTCCTTCCTTATCCTTTCCCTCATTGTCGAGTGCTTGATTCCGTCTCCTTCACAAACACCTAGGTATTTGTAAGTTTGTTCTTGATCAAGCTCTCTTATCACGTTCCCCCGATCAAGATTAATGTCTGAACTCTTCAGCAGCTTTCCTCTGGTGAACGTTGCTTTGGCGCATTTATCCAGTCCAAACTCCATTTTAATGTCATCACTGAACTGCTTCACAGTGGATAATAGCCCTTGCAATTGTTCATCATTTTTTGCAAATAGTTTCAGGTCATCCATGTAGAACAGGTGATTAATGGTTTTGTCATAGACTCTATATCCATGTTTTGTTTCATTGAGCATTTTACTTAATGGTATAAGTGCGATGCAGAATAAAAGCGGTGATAAAGAGTCACCCTGAAAAATTCCACAATTAATGTTAACTTCTCCAGCTTCCAGTGATTTTGTTTCACTATTCAAAAGGAGTGTCGTTCTCCATGTCCTCATACTGAATGACAAAAACCTCCTGATAACGGGGGATATTTTGAAAATCTCTAAACATTTTTCAATCCAACTGTGTGGCAAACTATCAAATGCTTTTTTATAATCTATCCAAGCAATCGATAGATTTTTGTGTCTATTATGACAATCTTCCAGTATCATTTTGTTAACCAGAAGCTGATCCTTACAGCCATATGAGCCTCGTTTACACCCTTTCTGCTCAATGGGAAATAGGTCATTTGTTATCAGGTGGTCATATGTGTATTCAGTTAGGACTGATGTTAAAATGTTATACATTGTGGTCAAGCAGGTTATCGGTCTGTAATTTTTGGGATTGTTTGTCTCATCATTCTTCGGTAGCAGGAATGTAATGCCGTTAACTAGCCATGATGGTATTTTTTCTGGCTCCTTAACTATTTCATTGTAAAGTTGGGCTAACAGCTCATGAGACTCTGTGAAGGCATTT
Organism: Eledone cirrhosa; assembly: GCA_964016885.1. NCBI lineage: Eukaryota > Metazoa > Mollusca > Cephalopoda > Octopoda > Eledonidae > Eledone > Eledone cirrhosa. Next base: position 194,259,125 of record OZ024740.1, read on the forward strand.
ATCCAAAAGTTTTGTATTTTGTCTTTTCCTGGGGATTTCCATTTGCTGGTTTTTCTTAGAGCCAAGCGCAGCTGTTCAACTGTTATATTTTCCCATGTTTGTTCTTCAAGGTGAGCTGTTTCTTTCATTTGTCTGTCTATCCATGGGGCATGTATGTTATGAACTTTTTCTTCGGCCCAGATCTTTTCCCAGAATTCTTGCACTTCCTCCTTGGGTGGTATTGATTTAGCAGTTATTGTTGACTTACCAATTTTTCTGTAGAAGTTTCTTTGGTTGTTTTTGAACATATTATTGTCCTTATAGAATCTAGATCGTTTTTCAAAGCGCCTTATACGAGCAGCTTTGGCCGACACTTTTTGCTTGATTGTTTCTATCAGCATGTCTATGTCACATGTTGATCTTATACTGTACTTTTTTTTCAATTTTCTAAGTTTAGTTTGTTTAACATGTTCACCTACTTTATAGTTTGTTAAAATTTCTATGTCAGATCGGAGAAGGTTTATTTGGCGATTGATGTTATCTTGCCAAGTAGATTTCTTGTGGGAATTCCTTTGTTTTTTCATCTTCACTCCACATAAGTGAGTGGTGACTTTAGCCGATGCATAATAGAGATGATTTAAGTCATTAATGCTTAGTTTGTTTGTGATGATAATGTTTTTGAGAATTATGTTAGTCTTGTGTATTATCTTTTGGTTCTGTTTGGAGTTCTGGATCTTAGGGAGGGTGTCTCGTTCCCCCATGTCAGATTCTTTCATTTTCATCCATTCGATCATAATTTCATTCTTCAAGTTGGCAAGTTCATTCTCATTCATTTCTTTATCATTTACGATCTCATTATTTTCATTTGGAGTTTCATCCTGAGCATGCACTCCCTCCACTTTTTCGCTCCTTTCTTTAATTTGTTCTGTTGCCAGTGATTCCGCCCCAACTCTGGGATTCGAAGTGTTACAGTTTACCTCGTTTTCACTGACACATGCTTCATTTTCCCTTCGCTGACTTTGTGCTACTAGCTTGATCTGATCAATTTCTATATCAGTTAGTAACTTTTTTCTTACAATATTTCTTCGTATATTGGCTAGTTTGTTACTGTCAATATAGCCTCTGTTTTCGGGATGTTTCTTTTTCCAGTTGATATATGTTTGCTCTGTATTCGATGTATTTGATGGGTAGTACATGGCAGTGTAGAAAGCCTCAAGGACTTCTTTATTATCTTCCCTTGACCATTTTTCTCTCTTTTTCTTTGGATTTCTTGGTGGTGAGCATGGAGGGCCAACAGTAGGAGTATTCCGGTTATGGGAGGTCTCCAGCTCCGAAGTGATGGGAAGGTTTGAACCATTAGCTGATTTTTCGACCCCAGTCTGGTTCCTCTCTGAGGGACGCGGCCCTTTTTTACCCGGGTGACGGCCGATCCGGTATGAGATTTCATCATTAGACATCTACTTTATTTTGTCGCGTTTTATCCTTATCCGCCAAGGGGTAATCTTTTCGTGTTACCACTTCTAGAACGAGTGTCAACCAAGACTAGAGGTGTCGTTCTCCCCTAGAGACATGGCTATTCCCCGCCGGCCGCCATCCCGGTATTTCTTGGTCACGGGGTTTTCTTTTTGTTGTTTTTTTTAAATTGTTATTATCATGAGTGGTTCCTTAATGTGAGCATTGCGTGGCTTAAGAATGAAATTATTAATAATTGTCTCCACTCCAGGCCAGCAATCACCCAGTGCATTACAATAATATAATATACTTTTTGTTGTAGTTGGCTGTTATTGCTGCTGGCTATGTCGGTGGTGGTGCCGGGGCTTTTTATATTGTTGGTGAGGAAGGGGTGAGCCAGCAGTCCCATAATTGTTGATGTAGACGTTTGTCCGTGGCAAGGTCACCAAGTCAATCTATTTATATCTTTTGCTAGCCTCTCTCTTGTCTAGTGCTACCACCACCTTCCCTTTTCTCTCTCAAGTTAACAGGGGAATAGTGTCAGTAGCATTGAATGAGTGGTGGCGGCGATGATGGATGTGGTGGGGTGGTGGCAGCGGTGGTGTTGTGGTTACTGATATAGTATCTATGAGTTTGTGTTCGTATGTTTAATATATATTTTCATTATATTTTGTGTTGACATATTCCCGTAAAATTTGAATTAAACATTTTTTAAAATTTGAGACAATAATTTATTATTATTATTATTATTATTATTATTATTCCTTGAATCTCAGTCATTGATGTTGGTTAACTGGAAAGTCCGTTGGATTGAATATCAAGCCACTACCTGCAGCCTCAGATATTCAGGACGTATCGGAGGGTTCTTGCCGTTCCAAGCAAGCATGCCTTTTGAAGCGTTCCAAAAAGCGTGAAGGGGCCGATTTTCTTTAACCATCCCTGGAAACCTTTGGAGATAGTCCCCAGTGCGCCTATGACAATCGGGATCACTTTGACTTCATGGCAGTTCCAAATCCTTTTCACCTCCCACTTTAGGTCCTGGTATCGGTTAATTTTCTCCCTCTCCTTCTCTTGCACTCTCGTGTCGAACGGGCAGGCCACATCCACAATCAGGCACGATCTTTTTTCTTTGTCCACAACCACCAGGTCAGGTCTATTGTGTTCCAGTTTTTTGTCCGTCTGTATCCTAAAATCCCACAGCACCTTCACCTGACTGTTCTCCATCACCGCCTCTGGCCTATGCTCATACCATTTCTCAGAATGTGGTAGATTGTTTACTTTGCACAGGTGCCAGTGGATCACCCTGCCCATCACATCGTGTCTCCAGCCCTTATAGTGGGTCTGGGCTAGGTGTTTACACTCGGACACAATGTGAGCCACAGTCTCCTCTCTCTCTCCACAGATCCTGCACAGTGGGCTAGCCTCCTCCTTGTAGATATGGTGCTTCAACCACTTCGTTTTGAGGGCCTGCTCCTGCGCAGCCATTAGCATTCCTTCTGTAGCCTTTTTGAGGTCTCCTCTTCTCAACCAGTTCCATGTCTGTGGATCTCTAAATTCAGTTTTCTCAAAGAAGGTACTATGAAGGGATTTTCCCTTAAGGCTGCTCTTCCTCCTTGATGTTATTTCCTCCTTGGGTATCCCCTGGCCCACTGTCCCCTCCTTCAGTACAGCTCTGAGCATTGGCTCCTTACTATAGGTCACGTATTTGTATAGGTTGTTTTTCTCCATCTGAACACAGTCCTCTATGCTGATAAGACCTCTTCCACCCTCAGATCTCCTTAGGTAGAGTCTATCGACATCACTCCTCTTGTGGAACATGTTGTAGATAGTCAATAGCTTCCTAGTCTTCCTATCCATTTCTTTTTGTTCAGCAACATTCCATCTCAGAATTCCCGCACTGTACCTAATAATAGACACAGCTCGGGAATTTACTGCGCTTATGGCATTTCTGCTGTTCAGATGTGACTTCAATACGCTCCTTACTCTCCGAATGTATTCAGTTCTTAACAATTCCTTCATTTTTTTGTTCTTTATGCCATCAGCCTCCAGAACGCCCAAATACTTGTATCCTTCCTCAGAGTCAATTTCCTTTATCATCTCACCTGTTGGTATCTGGATCCCGTTACTTCTGCTCAACCTACCCCTCCTCATCACAATGACTCCACATTCACCAATACCAAACTGCATACATATATCACTGCTGAAAATACGGACAGTGTCAACAAGCACATCCAACTCCTTCTCACTTTTCCCGAAGAGCTTAAGATCGTTCATGAAGAGGAGGTGATTGATGGTAAGCTCTCCCCTTCCCAACTTGTATCCTGCTCTCACTTTTCGCAGCATAATGGTCAAGGGCATCAGGGCAAGGACAAACAACAGAGGCGACAGGCTATCTCCCTGGAAGATACCTCTCTTGATCTTCACGCTTCCCAAGGATACTCCAGTTGATGTCAACTCTGTCTCCCAGGACCCCATACTCCTGCCCAGCAACTGTCTGATGTTATCTGCCACCCTGAAGATCTCCAGGCTTTTGGTGATCCAGGAATGAGGCACCATGTCAAATGCCTTTCTGTAGTCTATCCATCCCATGGCAAGATCAGTGTGTCTCCTCCTGCAATTCCCCATTACCATCTTATCAATAAGCAACTGGTCCTTTGTACCACGTGACTTCTTTCGGCATCCTTTCTGTTCGTCCGGCAACAAGTTGTTTGTGTGGAGGTGATGGTAGATTTCCTCAGACACAATGCTCGTCAACAGTTTCCACATTACGGGCAGACATGTGATAGGTCTATAGTTGGTAACATCATTACCCTTGATTCGGTCTTTCATTATCAGAACTGTGGTACCTTTTGTCAACCACTCTGGCACCTCACCCGGCACCAAGCAGTCATTGAACATGGCCGTCAGCTTCGGGTGGAGGGATGTTAAATGTTTAATCCAATACCCCTGCACACCATCTGGGCCTGGTGATTTCCAGTTGGTTAGTTTTTTGGCTTGCCCCTTAAGAGTTTCAACTGTGATACTCAAATCAGTCTGTTGCTGTGCCTGCTCACCGATCTCCCTCTGTACTGTCTCAATCCACCCTGCCTGGGCATTGTGTCTAACATCCTGCTCCCATATTCCTCTCCAGAATGTTTTAGCTTGTTCCGCCCCAGGGATCAAGTCGTTGCCTCTTTCTTTCCCCTCAAGCTGTCCAAACAGCATCTTCTGGTTGTTGTCGAACATGCGGTTCTGTTTATACTGACTGACTCTGTTCTCGTATCGCCTGATTTTGGCACTCTTTGCTACAATGCGTTGCTTCAATTCCTCTATGATAATATTTAGCTTTTTACTCCTAGTTTTGTATTTTATTTCCAGTCTATTTTTAGTGCCTATGTTTTTTAGTATCCCATTCAGTAGTGACTCAAGCTTTCCTATGTCATTTCTCATTTCCCCGATTTGCCCACTCAGTCGCTTCTTCCACCACGGCTCTGCTCTTTCTTGTCTGTTGTTTCCTCTCGCTTTTATACCAAGTAGTTTCCTCACCGTATTTGCTGTTGCTTTGAGGATATTGTTGCACTGGTGAAGACTCCTCGCCTCAAGGTATGGGATGACTTTGTTTACCTTAGCTGTTGTTTCTTTTAACTTTTTCCTGTCTACAAATCTTAGGTTCATAGGTCTCCCACTATCATTGTTCAACTCATCTACCACTAAATTTAGGATGTCAACCGAATCTTGTCCTAGCCCGTCAGCATTCATCTCCTCAGTGGCCGTATCTCTGTTCCAGGTATTATTTATCTCAGTATTCAGATCATTGTCTGCTTCGGGTGGTTCCTCCGTTCTCAGGACCTCCTCACCTTCTTTTCCCGCCGGCTCGCTTGTCTGGCATACTACACCCGCCATCTCCAAGCCATTCTCTCTGCTCAGTTCCTCCAGTTCCAGCTCGCTTATCCACCCATTAGTTCTTATTACCCGAGCCTGCCCGGCCAATTTTTGTTCATCTAATTTAAATAAACCAATCTCGTTCCAGATGTTATGCATCCGTCTCCTGTAGCCCCTCTCCTTGGGGTTACTTTTCAGGTAGCATTGCATAACAGTTCTATTCAATTCTTTCGTCCAGTTGGTTCTGGCCCCTTTCCTTCTTCTTCTTCCTCCAACATCAGCAGTATTTGGTTGACAGTCAGGTTCCTGCTGCTGAGCCAGGGGGCACCTGTTGGGTGAGAGTCTGTCACATGACGTTCTAGTCTCCATTTCACCGTTATTCGAACTGTTTATGTTCGATATTTAAACACTCTTATCGAGGATTGGCGAATGTATGTTTACATAGCCATCTGTGGATCCGCCATCCCACTTGGCCCTTGTGTGGCATTATCACCACGCTGTATACGGACACACATAAACAAACAAACACACGGGCAGAAAGGGCCCCAAAAATGAATAAGCATAAGTTTCATTGTAATGTAGTATTCGAATGTCTGATTTAGTTTTTGTTTTTTAAGTTTTACTTTTTCCCCCCTCTTCTCTGTCCGTCCGCCTGCTTCTCTCTTCATTCTTATTTTCTTTACGTTTTTGGGGTTTCTTTTTTTGTTTTTGTTTTTCTCTGTTTTTCTCGTTTTTTACTGTTGTTGCTGTGCTGCTTTTGTTGTTTGTTTTTTCTTTTTTCTTTTGAGTCTATCTATATATTTTGATGCCTTCCTCTTTGTTAGTAGTAGGAATTCTATAATGTGGAAGTGGTAGCCAGCAGAGACTGGCGGCTTTGGCGATACTGAGACAGTGGTGGTGGTGATGTCGATACCGAGGCAGTGGTGGCGGTGATGCGACCGTATTACTGTAGTGATGGTGCTGTAGCGGTGGCAGCAGCAGTGAAGGAGTCAGGGGGTGGTGGCGGCGGTGATGGGATAGTGGTGGTAATGATGGCCGTAGTGAGCGGTGGCGGTGAAGGTGAAAATGCTGTTGTGTTTAGTGTACACAGATGATGGGGTGGGTGGTGTATCTAGTTTCTGGTGTTGGTGAGTTTCGCTGTCCTATATAGTGTAGCCAGAGGAGAGGAGGGGGGGGTTCTTCTTCTTCCATTTATAGCCATTTTATTTTTTTTTTTTTGGATATACAGTGTACAATACAAAGTTGAATATTTGAATATTTGAGCCGTATTACTGTAGTGATGGTGCTGTAGCGGTGGCAGCAGCAGTGAAGGAGTCAAGGGGTGGTGGCGGCGGTGATGGGATAGTGGTGGTAATGATGGCCGTAGTGAGCGGTGGCGGTGAAGGTGAAAATGCTGTTGTGTTTAGTGTACACAGATGATGGGGTGGGTGGTGTATCTAGTTTCTGGTGTTGGTGAGTTTAGCTGTCCTATATAGTGTAGCCAGAGGAGAGGAGGGGGGGGGGGTTCTTCTTCTTCCATTTATAGCCATTTTTTTTTTTGGATATACAGTGTACAATACAAAGTTGAATATTTGAATATTTGAGCCTTATAACAATATATTTTGGGTCCGAATTTTTTTGGGGCTCAAGCCGGGTGCTTTACGTAGCATTTGTACTAAGAGTTGTTATTTCACAAATGATTTAAATATGTTAAAAATTCAAAACTTACGGGAGCGATTTCATGACCTCCGTCACCTCGGTAGATAGTAATAATAATAATAATAATAATAATAATAATTATTATTATTATTATTATTATTATTATTATTATTATTATTATTATTATTATTATTACTATCTATCAATCTATCTAGGGCGGGTAAAATTCCAGAGATCCATGAACGAGTTCTC